>JAJPGS010000125.1:0-510000 GCA_028654335.1 Alnus rubra | reverse complement strand
GTATTTCAAAAATCTATGTATGCAATGTATGAAGGGTCCTAAGTTCATTATAGAGTGAGGAGCCTCAGGAGTTCAATCATACATGAGCTTTACAAGAACACCCTAATAAAATACGGATTCTTCAATCTTGAGTTCTTCAGTGCTTAAGGGCTTCTTGCTTTGAATTTCAAATGCCTTCGATTCTTTTTGATCATTTGAGAGAGTGTGCTCGAATGTTTCTTGTAACTATCATACTTGAAGTAAATACATTAGAGCAACAAGATAAAATTTGTTATTATCAAAATATTTGCAACATAATCGGATTGACGCCATAGGGCTAACAATTTTCTTCTACTATTTAAATATTCTTAAAATATCATTTCAAATAAATATTAGATAAAAAAGAAAGCCATTTAAATGATATTTCAAATAAATGCTAAAAGAATGGCATAGGAAAGAAAAAGCATTTTTATATTAAAATAAGAGAAATGTTTGGTTTCATTATCTTGCATATCTCTTTTTCATCTCCGTACAAGAGATATGTAAATTCATTATTGAATCTATGAGACCACATGTGAATTACATAGATTCAATGATAGATTTGCAAAAAAAAATGTGCAAGAGAATGACACCAAACACACTTCTTAAAATAATGTAAAGGAAACAAAAGTGATGCCTTAATATAAGGCAACACTTTTGAATTCCTTAGTGTTTCTTTGATTTACGGAACACCAAAAGAGCCTGTTGTATGGCTTTCTAAAAAAGTTTTATCGACTTTTAAATAAGAAAATAAAATTTAAAGAAGCTGCTGTTATTACTTTATAACAACAAGGTCACAATAAATAATTTATCTTAGGGCTTGCACCACCATACAATAATATTCTGCGATAATATTTTTTTTTTTTTTTGACACAAAAAGGAGACATATTGTATCATTAGACATATTGAGACAATGTCTACACAAAAAGAAGGGGAGGAGACATTATCTCAATATGTCTAATGATACATTTTTGTTTGATGGATACATGTTGCAACTATATACCCATCAAACAAAAATTCCAAAACAAAAAATTCTTTGCCCTCAAAACAGTATATAAAGAAGATAATATTCTCGTTCAACATGCATGACACACGTACATATTCTATCTTAAGAGCGACAAGGCATCTTTGTATCAAAATATGATGCCTGTAGGTTACATGAGAATTAGCTCATAACATAATGGAAAAATAAATAAATTATAAAAATAAATGGTGTTAGTAGGATATAAATATTTGGAGAAATTTCACTTACACCCTTTGAAGTATAAGTCGTTTTGCAATCATTATCTCGAAGTTTAAAAATCTGCATGTGGATATTCCATATTTCCATCGAGTTTAATTTCACCCATTTTTTTAATAAAATAACCATTTTTTTTTAAAAAAATACAATTAAAAGTGAAAATTCAAAATATATATATATAAGTGCCTTGGACTCAAGGTCTGGACTGACCCATGGCAAATTTTCACTTTTTTTTTAAAAAAAAAAAAAAAAAGTGGATGCATTTTAACAACAAAAAAAAAAAAAAAAAAAAAAAATTAAAAGGAACTAAAACATGGAATACCAACATTGCAAATTTTTAAACTTTGAGATTATGATTGCAAGTATAAGTAAAGTTTTTCTTAAATATTTTTTTGTAATCAATATAATGAGATATAATTTCTAATAATTTTTTTCACATGAAATTTATGAAAATAAAATATATTTATTCTTCATTTATTTGTATTAAACACAGCAACACAAAAGACTAGAGAATAATAACAAAAAAAAAAAAAAAAAATCGTTTTGGCCATCATTAATTCATTACGTACGTCGTTTTCTCTTAGAAATTAAAGCATACATCCTAAAATAAACGCAATTTGAAGAGAAAATTAAATGTTAAAAAGAAAAAAAAAAGGGGTTAAATTTTTTTTGTTCTCTTAAAACTTAATATACGAAGACCCTATAAAATAGGGTGAGTGGAAAACCGAAATTAGATCATTTTAAATTATTTGTTTAAATTTAGGTAATTAATTATGAAAGACTACTTATGAGATCCACTTATCAAATAAAAATTAAATTGCCAGCCACTTATTCAATTAAGTGAATCTCATAAACTATCTCTCATAATTAATTGTCAATATTTTTTAAAATTTAAATAAATAATTTAAAAATATCCTAATCCAAATAATTTGAAAGGATTAGATCATGATGCGATGTGGTTTTAGTTTTTTAGTGGCATGAATTTCACGAATGGTTCATGGAGTAGTGCCGCGTTGAAATTAATGCCAGAGATATTTAGTTGACAAAGGGGCTTCGTGTATAGTAGGAGGTTGGACCACACGTGGGTCTGTTTTGTTGCATTTGGATTATTTTTCAGTTTGATGAAGTTTTTAGTTATTAAAGAACTTTTTTTTCTCTTTCTCTTTGAAGTCATTAAAGTTAAGGAAAATTATAATTTAACTCCTCAAACTGTCAGTCATTTTGTAAGTAGCTTTATGAACTATCAACACTTGAACTCTGGCTTCTCAAATTACCAAAACGTTGCAAAAATATCAATTTTGTTGAAATATGTCTATAATTACCCTACCAATTTTCTTTTTAAAAACAAATAAAAAATAAAATAGTTAGTTTTTCTTAGTTTTTTAGTTTTTTTTTAATTGAAAAATAGACATGTAGCAGGAGTATTATAGGCATATTTCAATAAAATTGGCATTTTTGAAACGTTTTGGTAGTTTTAGGAGTCAAAATCTAAGTGTTGATAATTCGTTGAGCTACTTGTAAAACGGTTAACAGTTTAGAAAACTAAACTGTAATTTTCCCTCAAAGTTATGTTAAGTCCACTTAGTCTATTGCATATATGTTGCAAGTCCAGTCGAGTTAAGGGCTATTATTTTTGTGTTGTTGTGTTTAGAGATTCAGCCCCATAACAATTTGCTATTTGGACTTTTAGCAATTTGAACAGTAATTATGATTTATTAAATAGTTGTTGAGCTCACCTATTCGAATATGTGGGCATACAGCCTAAGATTTGCTTTGACCAGTAAGTCCCGTATAAGCTTTTTTACATTTACTGCTTGAATTACTAATAATTTGTGAGCAAAATTACTAGAATTTACTATCAAGTGGTGATGATTCAGTCACTTCAAAGAAATCTCAAAAGTGGTTGGGTATGTACTATAACATTAGGGTGAGAGTTCGACTATCGAAATGAGAATCCTCAATCTTATTAGTATAATAGTATTAGCAGTTTTGGATTGATACCCTGATAGGCCTAAGTTATGCTATAAATCAATCGGATTTGAGTAAGTACATGCGGCTTCACTGTCTAGGCTTCTCGTTTGCAGTTCCTAATGAAAATGTATTATTATAGTTATGCTAAGATAAAATAACTATAATTAATCTCCCCATGCCTCGCCTACATTTTTAATTAAAAAAATTGGATCTCTATCCCAGGTCTAGTCGTTGATTGTGGCATGTTGATAGAGGTGCTATGTGTTCAATTGTACTTGTATTATATTTAAGTTCATTTTAATCAATGAAAAAGGTCATCATACTAATTGCTCATAGCCTTGTGTTGGAGGATTGGCCCTCGAAGTGGCCAGATTACTTTTTCTTTTAGTTAATTACTAGAGTAACCATAACATATGCCAAAACCCGACCTAAACGTACCTCAATTAACAAGCAAACTACCCAAATTGATGCCCTTTATTCAATGAAAAATTATATCCTAACTCCTTGAATTTTGGTGCGGCTACCCTTTGACGGGTTTATCACTATTCTCAAAAGGTTAGCTATTGATCAACCAAATCACACTTTAGGGTAAATGATCACCCCGCTACGTTTTTGAGAGATAGTCGGCCTATATAAATTTAAGAGTGTACACGTGAATGTGTATGTAGTTATTTGTAATATTCACATTTGCAGAATGCAAATATCAGTTTTAGATATTCGCATCCGCATTATATTTTTTACTAACTGCACCCGTGTGATTATTGCCGTTATTATCTGCTATCCGTATATTAGGTAATGAGCATTTTAGGCTTATTTTAGTCTTTTGAGTCATGATTTTCAAATAATTAGGCCGATTTTCGGTGTTTTGTTTTTTTTTTTATTATTATTTTTTAAGCCTTAATTTTTTTAAAATATATTAATTTCACATTATTTTTTTTATTTTTGTCAAAGTATTACATGAGAAAGCAATACAACTAA
The DNA here is from genome assembly GCA_028654335.1 of Alnus rubra. Classification (NCBI taxonomy): domain Eukaryota; kingdom Viridiplantae; phylum Streptophyta; class Magnoliopsida; order Fagales; family Betulaceae; genus Alnus; species Alnus rubra. The sequence goes on along the minus strand of JAJPGS010000125.1, from coordinate 505,793 downwards.
CAAAATCAATTTAAACATAACTTATTCCTAATCATAAAAAAATGTTGTTTTGATATGTTGCGGTGAATTTATTAAATATAAAATAATTATTATATATAAAGGGTACAAGAATAATAATTTTTGCTAATTACATACACATATATTTACCAATAGCAAATACCACTAGCAAATAGCTGATGCAGCCACTTAATGTTCATCTAAATGTACACTCTGCCTCAATTACACTTTTGAATAGTCTACTAGGTCCTTGTGGAGAAAGGGTGGTCAACCAGCTATTACTTTTTCTTTTTTTTTTAAATTCTCAGTACTTCGTTGCTAAGAGATGCTTTAGAATTGCAGGTTGAACCACACAATTGCTAAGGGCTTGTTTGTTAACTCATTATTTTTTTCTTAAAAAAAAAAAAGTCAAAATATTAACAAATAACTTTATTAAAAAAGTAATCTAATATATATATATATAAATTAAAATTTCTTTCACTTTTATTTCCCATCAAAACTTTTTTTTTTTTTTTTTAATGAAACATTTGTGCACTTTAATTCGGAAAAAATAAAATAAACGACATGATGCCTCTTCCCGCGGTATCCTGAGGGAATATCCGCCAAACCCAAAACTTTCCTTTTTCTATTTATATATAAACCAAAGACTCCATAAGAGTTGACATTGCTCTTCCCACCACTGTTGTTTCGACGGTGTTTCTTAAGTACGACCCACCCAAAAATATCCATCTCCGCCTCACAACAAAAATCCTATTTTAATCTGCGACAAACAAAATCGTGCCTCTCTGTACCTGTGCACCTTGCGTTATATATATATATAACGTTGTCAATAAATAGGATTTAAATCCTAGAGGAATTGCTACGTTTCTTCTTTCTTCATTTTTCAAAGTACTTACTTGGGAGCTGGCTGATAGCATAAAAGGGTTGAAATGAAATAATATGGACATCTAAATAAATGTCCGTTGGAGCTTTTTCTCTTTGTTAGGGGGCGTTGTATGTGTATCATGTATTTTAATGAAATAAAAGATTAATTTATGAATGTGCGTCCTTCTCAGTTGAATGAATTTAGAGATATTATCAACTAATGTTGATTTAGTGGTATTGCTCATAGACAGCATAGCAAGCTCAACCACCTTTGAAGGCAAGTACAATAACAAGTGAGATACCTCAGGGCAATTATCCTTTCTGTCTTGCAGGACCATGAATCTAATTTAATCTTTCCATTGAAAAAAAAGTGTCTAATGTTATCATTAAGAAACTGTAATTGTTAGCGTGTGAATAGGATCTGCATGAGAACTCGTTTTTGTGCTAGTTCGTGTTAGTGATGTGGTTCAAGTATCTGTTTTTCATTGGACTAGTTGTGTTCACCTGGGCATAGTTTGTTGTAGGCTTAGTCGTTTAGGCTCAAGGCTTGTGCTTATTCAAGGCTTACCTAGGTTACTCTAGTTCTATGCTCAGTGCTTGCTTGGGTGCATGGAAGCCAGATGATTTAATGGTGATCTCTGTTAGATCATTTCATGAAATTTTCTTTTTATGCAGAGAGACTTGATTCTCATCAATCTACAGAACGTCATTTTGTGTTCAAGATTTTGTGTAAATCTTACAGTAGGTTTTATAATGATCTCTAAACGGTTTTTGGGTTGAGACAGTGAAAGGTGTTCCAGACATTTTCTTGTATAAATTGCAAGTTCCTCTTGCCCCTCTATTTTCTTTGATCATTTTTTATTTTATTTTTTTGGCTGGGGACTGTTTTGGAGAGGGGGGAGCTTTTACTTGTCAAATTGTTGACATTTTAGTGGAAACTGCATCCCCTTAAGCCTTGCTAGGTATCCATTCATGCAAGAAGGTGTAGAAATATAACTAAATGTCTCTTGTGACATGCAGATTGTTTGAGTTGTATGGTCGAGAATCAAGTACAAGGCTGTTGGCCAAGGAACTACCTCCTCTCCAAGGTGTTGGTCAGCAGAAATGCATGTCTTTTAGTGTTGATGGATCTAAATTTGCTACTGGTGGGGTGGTAAGCAAGAACAATAACCCAAACATTCATTATCATATGGTGTCCAGCCCTTGTTTGAAATTTTTTTATATCACATCAATGTACTTTGGTATATTTTTTAATCAAATATAGGATGGGCATCTCAGAATCTTGGAGTGGCCAAGCCTGCGTGTTATTTTAGATGAACCAAAAGCACATAAATCTGTACGTGATATGGGTTTTAGGTAAGTTTTGCTTATTGTTTGTGTATTGTCTCTTTAAAATCATTAAAAATATTTGTTTATGTTATTTGAGCGTGTCAATGCACTAAAAACATTTCATGCAAAACATACTTAAATTAAGTACACACTTGGTTGGATAGGGTTGCTGCAGCCATATGGACAGTTTTTGAAATTAAGTATACATTAGGAATTGTAAAAGCTTGACTGCTGTATCAGACTGGATCCACAACTGCAAATCCCTTCAAGTCTGAAATTTCTCAATGCTCCAATTTGACATCACTGCCTGAAGGAATGGGTAGGCTAACCTCTTTGTTGAGGCTGAAAATTGAGGATTGTCCCATCTTATTGCGAAGATGCAAGAGAGACATAGGTGATTATTGGGCAAAAATTTCTCACATTCCAGAGTTAGACTTGCGGTATCCAACTCAACAAGAAGAAAATTCAAGCACCCATGCATCTTCGACTTAATCAAGTAAATTACTCGTCGTTTTTATTTTCATCTTTCATAGAAATTGAAGTACCCACCTTCTTCACCTTCATTTTCTTCATTTTTCTCTCTCAGTATTGAAACATTTGGTTTTTGGTCATATTTTTCAGCTTCTTCTTCTTCTTCTTCTTCTTCTTCTTTTTTAGTGAAGAAAAGATGGGATGGTTCTTGTTCTTGTTGATGATGCAGTACATGTCAAATGAAAGAGGCGTAGGAGAGCGTGAGGATGACTTACACTGGTGGGTTCTTTGAGTTTGAGCCTTGCTTGGTAAGCTATTTTTTTTGCCTATTATTAACTGCTACTAGTACTTAATTTTTTTTTTTTGTATTCTTCTCTCATTTTTATATGTTAATATTTGGTTGGGTTTCTACTGCTATGATTTATTGGGTTTAGTGTGCTGATTGCAACATTTGCAGCTTTTATATTTGTTTTCCTTTGTCTCTGTCTCTCTCCCATGGTCCTCTACTATCTTTCAATGTATCAAATTCCAAATCTTAAAAGCATTTATACTTGCAGCTCTGATTCAGAACTGTGGAGATAGAAAGGAAACCTTTTACAAAATGTGCCATTGTTGCTGAAGCTGGGGTTTATTCTTTTTGGTGTTACTCCGGACTCAATATGGTATGAAATAAAGGTTGTTGAAGACCTGTTGTTTTTTGAGTTAGTTGTTAATTACATTAAAACTCAAAAATGCTGCTGCCAAAGGAACAGATAGCACTTATGTTTTGATAAAGTACTTGGTTTCCAAAAACAAACATGGAAATGCTACCCGCCCTACTCTTCTGTTGATTATAAGGAAGCTTCGAGGACCCGAATCTTCTACCCATGATATCAGCAACGCCTATAAGTCATCAACTTAAAAGTTAATCTTTACATTCATGTGAGGTCTTCATAGGAAATTGTTGGCTGCTCCATTTTGGCTTTTTGTGGCACTAGAAACAGAATAGTAATATTTGGGTAGTTAAATTTTTGTGGGACAATTTTTAACTCTTTCGGGTAATTTATTTTTTGGCTTTTTATTTATTTTCCGGTATTTGTTTGTATGCAGAAGAGTCAGAGATATTACTGTCAGCAAAACTACTTGTAAGCTTCTTGGATGTAGCACAATTATAATTTTGCACTGTTAACTTGAAAAAGTAAGGTTTCATGCATTTATGGCTCGATATTGTCAAATTACAATTTGTGGGGAGTTTCTTATTTATGGATCAAAGTTTCTGATTTTCTGAACCTTTCTGAATCAAGTATCCATAATCTTGTTCCTACTTTGAAATATTATAAAAGCCCAATCTTAGGATAATGGATTATGCATCTCTTTCCAGTAGTATACTGGTTTAAGAACACTTACCAAAAGAATATCTCAGTTTAAGAATGTATGGGTTGCCTTAAACCATTATTAGCTGATAGAAGCATATCGACTGTGATTAAATGATTTGGTTACACTTTATGGTTGTTGAGGAGTCAAGAAGTATTCCTATATCTAGGCTACAGAAGATAGTCGGGAAGCATTGCCCTCAAATGCAACATTGGTTGAAATGAAAATACTGAATGCATAGCATTTGAATTTGGCTTTTCAGAAATTTTAGAAAATTAGTTACCTTTTATTCATTGAAAGGGAAAAGGGAAAAACTGTACGAGGAAATTTTGCCTCGTTTACGGGATATAGTAGTCTTTTGATTGGATTGGGTCAGCATGCCTATTGCCTTGTTCATTTAGTCATTGATGTGCAGGTGAGTAGACTGAATCACTGAAGATATGAGGAAAAAAAAAAAAAAAATTAGTCTATTGACTTGAACAAAATGCCTCCTACCATCTGTAATGCTTTTGTCATAATTTACGGGGATCTCATGAATGGAGGGAAGAACAAGCAGTGAAGGTCTAGGAGACCAAAATAGAAAAATGTTTGCTACATATCTACTGTGAGTATTCTTTCCCCTGTTTATTTCATAAGAGAAGGGAATAGAAAATCAGCACTTGTATCTGTGCTGTGGCCTTTCTCTGAACCTTATCCATGGATGTAAACCCTGCTGGCAATTTTTTGTTTTTGTCCCCAAATACAAATGGTATATTGCAAAGGCTACCGTATGAGAACTTTAGGAAATAAGATGAGGCAAAACTAGTTTGGAGAGCCTCATCATTGTATGAGTGGATGCTTGCTATAACTCTTTGGCTGTTTATGTTCGTCTCTGCATGATTCAAAGTGAATATCAAGATATTTGTCCCTAGTTGAATTCTTCCTTTACATAATGAACATAAAATGGCTGCTTGCGGCTCTAATCTCAACTACCAAATCTTACTCTCGAAATAGACAGTAAAAACTTCAGTGCCTGCAGATCCAGCCCAAAATCAAGCAATAGGCAGGTCTGTAAGGGGCATCTTGGGCATCATTTCTGCATGATTGCTGGAGATGTTGTTTTACTTAATAGTAGAATTGTAGAAGAAATGACAAAATTAAGTGGATCATTACTATCCTATAATTACTGTTGTTTCCTGTTTGTTTAGTTTGTTGCTTTTAGGAAATTTTTCTTTTTGGCTAATAATCTATATTTTCTATATCAATTTCCTTTTGCAGCATTTGAGCTCAAAAGTTCAAAGTTGATAGCTATATTAATTTTGATCAATTATTATGCAGGTGAATGCTAGATGCATGATAAGTTATCTATTGCCATTGATTTTTCCCTCCGCAAGTTCCATGATGTTTATTAAATTTGTTATGTTTATGTTCTTTCTAGTACCCACCACTGAAAAAAAAAAAAAAATGCAACTTTCTTTAACATTTTGTAATTGTTTAACTATCTCTGCTTATGGCTGTTTATGTTCATCTCTTTACAGATTGTTTACAGTTTTTATTAGTATCTTGACCGACTTCTTTATTTTTTCTTGGTTCAGCCAGTTTAACTATCTCTGATTGTGGCTGATGATTGCCACGGCACGTATACTCATGTGGAAAGCAATGGTGTTGTAGTAATATGGATCCTGTTGATTTTGTATTTTAAATCTTTTGTTAATTTTGTCTGTTTTGTGACTGTTTGAAGGCCATCACAGTATGTTGAAGTCATATGGATTCTTTACTTTAATTAACAATATTCACTTTATGAACTATGGCTCAGTTAATCAGCTAGTAATCTCTTTATGAATTATGGCATGTTATAACCTGTTGACAATATCAATAGTGCAATGAACTATTGGACCCTTGGAATGCGTGATTTTTTATTTATTTATTTTCATCACACATAAAAGAAAATGTAACAAACCCAAAGCTGCAGTTATTCAAAACAACCAAACACACATATACAGATCGAAAGTGCTACACAAAGGTCTGGAAAGGTTCAATTCCTAAATTGTGTGCTCCCAATTAAAGCTACATGAAAAGGTTCAATTCTTAACTTCATCTTTTAGTAACACTAGTATTATTGTAGCCACTAGCATAAAATAGCAAAAACTAAGGTAGCTTGGTACATTTTCTCTCTAATTTGGTATACATCTCATTGTAGCCAAAATTGAGTAGATTGACTCTCCATATTCGCCTTGTATTTTGTCAGTATCCATCATTTTTTTCAACTCTCGCAACTTCAGCCTTCATTCCCTCTTATTTTTCCTTCAGCCAGCTCCTTACTCTTAATCCATAATTCCACATTTCGAGATCAACCCAATGAAAAAAGTTGCAATCACGATCATCTTGCACACCCATTCTTATAAGTTACAAAAAAATGTCATAAATTACCAACAAAAAAAGAAAAGAAAAGGAAACAAATGATAAATAAATAGCAAAAATTACTTTATAGTTTACACAACCATAAAACCTTCTACTATAATTATTTGGCAGTCCTTAAACAAGCAGGAACTCCACATCGGCAAAACGGTTCAAAACTTAGAATCTTTCAGATGCGTTCTGCATTCACAAATACCACCATGGCCCGTTACTTTCAGCACCACTGACAACTTTCCCTTTTACTCCTTCAATTTTGAAATTTCTATTTGGGGTTGTGAAATAAATTGTTGCAATAAATCGTTTTCTTTTTTGGTTTTGTTTTGATTATCTATAATTTTCCTAAGCTTTGGTTTGTTGTTGTAATTTTATTTTCACTCATGTATAAAAGAAAATAAATAATACCAAATATTGATCATTCTTAGAATATTTACCAAAGCTTTGAAAATTTTATTGTGCGGTGAACTTACAATATTTACCAAATATTATCTCACATTTACACTTACGAATGAAATTACCAAATATTGTCTTAGGACATAGAAAGTCGGACAATAATGACAAAAATTTTAATAGGGTTGTGTGCACTATTTAACAATTTTTTTTTTTTAACGGAAACTGTATTCTATCATTGATATGGTGAACAGCCCAAGGCTTACATCTTGAAAATAAGGAACAAGACCTCCCTCCCCCCCTAAATTCTCTAAACCAGAAGGATCTGGCTTAATAAAACAATTGCCTAAATAGAAATACAAATTTTACAAGAATGACATTTGAGTCTCTCTTACATTAATGCTCATTTTCTAAAGAAAAGAGACCAGATCTATCAATTAGCCAACAAATATTCCCATAAAATTTGAACTCAACACAAGCAGACTGTGACCCAAGAAAAAAGAGAAAAAACACACGACACTGAAGCAAAAACCACCCAAAACAAGTTGCCGACAGTGGAGGAAATGGGCCAAGAAGTCGGACGGCCCTTCACGCGCCGACACCGGTGCCACCCAGACAGAGGTCCAACGCCATATGACCGGTTGCTGGTGAGATCGGCCAGAAAAAAAAAAAAAAAAAAAAAAAAGCAGCGCGTGGCCTACACGCGCACCAAACAGCAGAGAGCCCCCAGGCGCTTGGGCACCACGCGCCGATCACCAGCGACCAACACGACCGAATCTTGCGGCGGCAGGGGAGGAAGACGACGAAGAATGCGGCTAGGGGGCGCGTGTCAGTCAGAAGTTGGCGAGGAAGAGCAGATCTGGCTTCCAAAATCAGATTAAAAAAAGTGAAAGAACGGGCCAAAAATATCTCGCCGAGGACACGAAGGCTCGACCACTTCCCCAAAGAAGACAACTTGAGATGAACAATCCTGCCAAACACGAGAAAAAACACATAATAAGCCACCATAGCCCAAAAAGGCTAGGGAAAGACTAGCCTCCACCGGATCTAGCCAGGAGGAACAAAAGCTCCACAACCCTAAAGGTTAGGAGAAAAACCAACCTCACTGAACCAACTCAGGGGGAACAAAAAACACCCTGACTCACAGGGAGTCAGAAGGAAATCACCACCAAGAAGGGGGGGGGGGGGGGGGTGAGAAAACCGCCCCCTCCTGGTGAAAACCATGCTCACAATTAGTGTTCCCCCAGTTTTTAACAATTTTTTTTTAGTAAGTAATCGACAAATATCATTAAAAATGGTAAGCGATCTTAAGTACATATAAAGTATTACTATACAAAAAGAAACGCATAACTATTTAACAATCTTCTAATAATCATTAATAAAACCCTAGTCCCAAAACAAGATTCTTCGTAACTCTTAAAAATCGTGACTTTAGGGGCTTGTTTGGCAAGGGAGAGAAAATTCTATCTCTCCTCTCTTCACTTTTTTAAAAAACAATTAACTTCAAAATATTTTAACTTTATATTACATTAATAATTTTTTATTACTATTTAAATAATAAAAAAACAATTTTTTTTTTTTTACTTTTTTATATAAATTCTTTTTACTTTATATCACATTTATCACTTCACTCAACTCACACCCACTTACCAAACAAGGACCTAAGGGAGGTGAAGAGAAACACACAAAATGAAACGCAAGTTTCTCACACCGGCCAGGTCAATCAAACACGCAAAGAACTGATGCAATAAGACTCAGGCGGTATCCAAGAAGCATAAGAAGAAAAGATACAAATCGAACAAAAAGAAAGTAAAGATACGCTGTGCGTGACAATAGTAAATCATAAAGGTTAAAAATTAAGTAAAAAAGCTCTCTGCATGATCAAGTGCAAATGGTTTTGGATGAGACTATTTTGTTGGCTTATCGCTGAAAGGGTCCTTAAATTTGGAATAAAGCCATAGTATTTGTTCTGAAAGTCAAGATGGTGAAGTAATAAACTATATGTGTTCATCTGGTTCAATAAAAAAGAGAAAGCATCTTCATGGTTTGACTCTTTACAGTATTAACAAATGTATCATAAAGCCAATGATTTACAGAGCATTTGACGAGACCCGCAATAGATAGAACACATCAATTCATAGGACTAATCTAAATGAACACATCAATGACGATTGATGAGCGAAAAAAAATTACTGAAATTGGTAGCAAAATAGTGTGGAGTCTGGATTCTAATCAGAGATTATATTTTTGTAGCCATATTAAATAATCACTTAATTAAAAAAATTTAAATTGATAGGAATAATAAAATTTGATCAATTAATTAATACTTTAATAATTATAACTCTTCCCCTCAACACCTAAATTTGAATTTGATCATTCTATGATACACACAACTTAAGTACATAAACTCACGTGACAATCCGCTTGGGTGTCATGTGGCATAGCTTGAGTTGAAAAAAAAGGAAATAACAAGGAAACCTTGTACAAAATGTTCTTCTTTGTTGCAACTAGGAGATTATTTTTTTGGTGTTCCTCTCACTCAATATGGTATGAAATAGAGGTGGTTGTTTTTTGACTTAATTGTTAATTACACTAGCTTGTAACCCGTGCTATGCGCGGGATTCTTCCTTATAATTTAGTTTCATAATAATAATAAAAAAAAATGGAAGAAGAGAAGCATAGAAAATATAGATAAAAAATGAAAACTGAAAAATACTAATATAATATAATCGGGACAAAAATTTCTTATAAATTGGTTTGTAGGAAATTTTCTTCAATTCACATTTAAAAAAGACACGTATCTTTTAAACATATGAAAAACACATGTTTTTTTTATTAATGTTATTAAAAAGCATGTACAAAGTACATGTTATTTAAATAACATGTGCTTCTCACATGCCAAAGGACACATGTCAATCTTATATGTGAGTTGTAAGAAATTTCTTACAAACCGGTTTGTAAGAAATCTCGGTCCATATAATAGTGTTATATTTTTTGTATTACACAAAGTAATAAAAAACTACTCAATAAACATAATACGCTAAAAAATCATGATACCCCGTACAAAAAACAACCATAGGAAACTCGCTCTTACCATCATTTTCTTGAATTTAGTGTAAAATTTACAAAAGATAAAATAAGCAATTTGAATGAAAAATAATATAAAAAAAAAGACGAAGAAGAGAGGAAACGAAATAAGAGAACCATAGAAAATATAAACAAAAAATGAAAAATAAAAAATACTAATAGAATAAAATAGAGTTTTCTTTTTCATATACTTTTCCGGTTCATATGAAACCTTGAAAATCAATATTGTCTATCAATTAAGGACGTTAACAATGTGTATTATACAGGGGAAAAAAATCAGTGAATAATGTAAATTAAAAAATCGTTATACCTCGTACTCAAAACAACAATTAATGTAAACTCTCTCTCTCTCCATGGTTTCCTTGAATTCAATGTAAAATTTAGAAAAAGAAAAAAATAAAATAAAATAAAGCAATTTGAACAAAAAAATAATCTAAATTAGGAAATAGGGACAAAAAAAAATGTAAAGAAAGAACAAAATCATAGAAAATAAAGTAAAAAAAATGTAAAATGATAACCACTAATATAATAGAAAATAACTATTTTTTTATATACTTTTTCCAGTTCCAAAGAAATTTATAGGTATAGGAAGAAACTACGGTCAAATAGATGTTTTTTAATTCGATCATCATTCTTATATATAGCGTAAAAGAAACTACTTTTTTAACAAAAATAAAAAATAATATTATAAATTATCAATGCAAAAATAAGGATAGAAAATCAAATAAAAAAAAAAACAGAAGCACATAAAATAAATACAAACATATTATTTTCAATTCTATCGAACACTGCCCCGACAAACTTGAAAGGCAAACTAACAAAAAAAAAAAAAAAAAAGGCTATAGCAGTATTACAAACAAAAAGCTTTCAACAATAACAAAAACTTTGCTCTCTTTGCTTTGAGCACCACTCTCCGGTAATGTAAACAATATTGAAGTTTTGCATAGCCACAAACCATTACTTCTCCATATATTTATTTGAGAAAGTGAGAGATATTTGAGTGACTTTTGACATTTCCCAAAGAAAAAAAAAACTGACGTTTGATTCTTTGAGGTTTAGTTTGTAACGGACATTTAGTGGGAGGGGAAGCGGTGTTAGAGTAAAAGATTTTACTTAAAGGAAGAGAGAGAGGGGTAGAAATTAGTGAGAATTTAATGACAACAAAATTAAATGTTTCTATTCAATGGAAGAGATTTGATTAAGAATATTAAACGCACCGTTTATTTCACTTGAAATACATAGAGCAGTTCAATTTTACTTTCTTTTTTTTTTTCAGTTTTACTTAAAGGAAGAGAAAGAGGAAGATATTAGTGAGAATTTAATGATCTATTCATTTTTTATTCAATATAAGAGAGTTAATTAGTTATATTAAATGCACCGTTTATTTTACTTGAAATACACAGATCGGTTTAGTTTTACTAAAATTACCAGTTTTTTACTCAAATGACTGGTTCAATATTTAAAAAATATGGATTCATGCCACGTGTCCTGATTCTAGGCCAACTCTAAGTTGGAACTCGGCTTATATATATATATATATATATATATATATGATATGTTAAAAAAAAAAAAAGCATTTCAAATTTAATGCTTAATTAACTCTTTAGTTAGTGTTTTAAAAGCATTTATATTCCTTTTATGCACAATAATCAAATAAAATTTTACCTTTTTTGACTTTCAAAAGTAAAATAACACTTACAAAAAATAAGTGAAAATCGTAAAAATCACATAAAAGAAAAACAAATATCCCATAAAACATTTAAATGAATTAATACATAAGACCCTTATTTTTAGTTTAATTCATATAAATTAAAACATTTTAAAATATTTATTCCCATAAGTGTAGTTTAGAATGAAAACATTTAAATGAATTAATACATAAGACCCTTATTTTTAGTTTAATTCATATAAATTAAAACATTTTAAAATATTTATTCCCATAAGTGTAGTTTAGAATGAAAATAAGTATGAAGAAGAAAACCACGATTTTGATTATCAAAATATAAAATAGAAAATTAACAGGAACTTTTTTAATGTCGATGTAATACCTATTATATTTCAATCCTATATAATTCTGAACATTCGAAAAAGCAAATGAACAAAAAAAAAATCTCATAAACATTCAAATGAAGAATTGTTCAACTACAAATTTCACAAACAAAATGGAAACATATTTAGATTTCAATCAAAAATATAAAAATACCAAAGAGTCATACTTATATCATTAATTGAGAGAGAGAGGCTACTTGTATCATTAATAGAGAGAGAGAGAGAGTGAGAGAGAGAGAGAGAGAGAGAGAGATAGAGATTAAATAGACCGGTTCAATTTTATTTAAAAGACTGGTTCAATACTTAAATGACCGGTTTAGTCACTAAAAAGTATGGGTTCATGCCATGTGTCACTATTCTATGCCATTCCAAAGAAGAACTCGGCTTTTATATATATATATATGATATATGATTGGGATTTCCTTTTGCATACTTGATTCGATGTATTTATTTAAACTAAAGTAGTTCAAATATTTTATTAAGTTAGTAATTTTACCTAGTTATTGCAATTTGGTGATTTATTTAGTTGTTTCTTGGTACTGAAACTAAGATATATAACATGGCATGCGTCTATTCACCACTCTCTCTTTCTCTCCCTCTTTTCGGTTAATTTGGTAGCTTCGAAAGATTATGAATTCTCATTAGATTCTAAATTGTTGATATCATTCAGATATATCCATCCATGATCAAGTATATATATTTTCATGTGATTCTATTTCTTTAACATTAATGTTGTTTGAGCTTTGAGCTCAGGTTTCATGATCTTTTCTTCTATTGATGAAATTGCTAATATTTTATCATCTTGATCAATATTGTAAGTTTGAGATCCTTCTTCTTAAAAAAGGAGAGTTGTATGATAGGTGGTCTTGAGCCTCTCTCAACCCCAAAATCTAGCTCATAGAGTGAGGCATTCTTTCACAGTTATAAACTGACCACCCAACCCCTTTTCACAACCGATGTAAGATAAATCTCAACAATCTCCCCCCTTACACATTGGGCTTGGATTGGCTAATATCGACTCATTTCACTGATTTGGTTGAGGCTTGTTGTAACCTGGGCTTTGATACTAATGTTGGGTAGTCTTATGCCTCTCTCAATTCTAAAAATTAGCTCATGAGGTGAGGCTTTCCCTCACACTTATAAACTGACCACCCAATTCCTTCCACAACTGATGTGGGATAAATCCCAACATTGAACTACAAATATTAACATATTATGGCCATACAGGAAAAAGTACCAAAAATGTTGAAGCATGCACCAACAAAAGCAGCAACATGAAGCCAAACATTGTTCCTAATTGATTAGCTTGAAGAATTGCCTAGTGATATTATAAATTTAGTGAAGCTTAGCATCTTGAGATTCAAAGATGTGAAGCTTTGACATCAAGATATGGATCAACTAAGATCGACCCATTCCACAGTTTGGGTTGAGGCTTGTTGTAACCTTAGCTCTGATACTTGTATTGGGTGGTTTTAGGCCTCTCTCAACCCCAAAAACTAGCTTATAAGGGGAGATTTTTTCTCTCACTTATAAACTGACCACCAAATCCCTTTCACAACTGATATGAGATAAAATCTCAAAATTATACTAATTGATCGGCTTGAAGAATTACCCGATTACATTATATAAGTTTAGTCAAGCTCAGCCAGCATCTTGAGATTGATAGATGTGAGGCTTTGACTTACAAGCTTCTCATTTGCCATGTTGACTACAGAGTTATTTATGATGTGTATTATTCATGAACTATTTCTTTGTATCTTGTAACATAAGGTATGTTTGGTAAATGATAGACATGTACAGAGTAATGAGTTGTTGTAAAAGTGTCTGTATAGAAAAATAAAAAAGTTTTGTATTGTAATGAATTTTTATTTTAATAATAATAATTAAAAAAAAAAAGTAAAAAAAAAATTGAATGTTTTGATATTGATTGATATTGGAAAAGGTAAAAATAAAATAAATACCAAAACTCTCTCTCCCACTACTCTGGCCTGCTCACGGCGTTACCAAACAACGTCATATTCCTTCATTTTACCAGGAAAAAAAAAAAAAAAAAAAAAAAGAAGAAGAAGAGAGTGATATGTAGAGATTTTTCTTTTATTTGGAATTGATTTATTTATTTATTTATTTATTCTTTTTTATTTGGTCATCAATGGAAAGGTCATTTTTCAAAACAGTGTGCTCGATTGTTGATGAATGGAATGACTGTTCATTCCCCCCCCCCCCCATAATCTCTCAAATTAGCAAGTAAACGTCCTTGTATGAGCCTTTCAGGTTAATTCTATCTAATTGAAAGAAGAAAAGCAAATATAAAAGAAGCTTTTTGATTAATTCTAAGGCTCTTAATTACCACAAAACCACAATGTAAAATTAACATACCAAATTCAATAATAATTTTAAGAGTCATATCAATTTGAGAGATAAAAAAATGATCTCTAACATTCCTTCACAAACATAATTGCCATGTCCTAATACAGTAACACACATGTTGTGTCAAAACCCAATAGAAGCGGATGAAGAGAGCAAAACAAGAGCGCCTTTTTCTTTTTCTTTTTTTTTAAAATTTTTTTTTTTAAAACAATGAATTTTTGTTAGGTTTATGGGCTAGCGAACCCACTTAACCGAAATACCAAACCCACTGGCACAATGCTTTGGTTGGGTGCCTGAAAATCAATATGAGCTTTATCAAATATATAGAGAGATTCCAATGCATAATCAAAAGGTTGTTCAGTATTTTGTTGACGTCAAGACCTGCATTTATTAACTTTTTTTTACTAATTATTGGAGATGAGACTGAGAATGAAGTATTTTATATATTATAGTATCTGGCTAATTTGGTGATTTTTTTCTCCAATTTCGAATCCCAAATTCTACTATATTTTAATGCTCATAGATTTGCCAGCATTTTGTAAAGAAGTTTAATAAGCTTTGGAATGCAGTTTTTATAAAATATTTGCCATCATTATTAGTTAAATCTGCGGCTTGTTTGCTTGTTAAGCTTTTGGAATGCACCAACAAGTTTTTAACAAAATAATTCACTACTCATTCTTTAAGTAACAATTGACAATTATTTCTACTCTGCTCTTCCTCAAGTCCTCTTAAATTTGCACTCTTTGTTTTTCGATGTAACTTTTAGGGGTTTGTTTAAGGGGTAACCTTTAAATTGTTAACCATACCTTTGATTAAGAGCATTACTAGCAGCTTCCCTACAATAGATCTGTTCCCTAAATTTTAGGAAAAATTTTAAGAAAGTCAAAAAAACCATCCCACAGCAGCTTCCCTACAATTATCTGTTCCCTAGGAAGTGAACAGTGCTTCCCAATGCATTGGGAAGCACTATTCACCTCCCATTCAATTGTTTATTCTAAAAATATAATCTCTCTCTTACTTTATCTCTTTCTTTTCTTACTTTTAATTAAAGTAAAAGTAACAAAATAATATTTAATGATATAGGAATATAATCTCTCTCTTACTTTATCTCTTTCTTTTCTTACTTTTAATTAAAGTAAAAGTAACAAAATAATATTTTAATGATATAGGAAAAAATGAAGGGAAGCTGCTGTGGGGTGTTTTTTGATAGGAAAGCAAAAAGTAGTTTTATTCCCTACACTTAGGAAAAATGAAAGGAAAGGGAAGGGAAGCTGCTAGGAATGCTCTAACACAATAATACTTTTGGATCCTTTTTTTTCCTCAAATAATGCTGCCAAATCTAACTTACTACAACAAAGTGATTAGAAAATTATATTCATATGATCTGCCATGAGACCAATATAAAGGAAAAATGGTTTCAATCTCATAAACATCTGTCACAAAAAAAAAAAAAAAAAAAAAGTCAATGTCTCCCCAATACTAGCAAAAAGATAAAAATAAACCTAAATTATTTTTATGAAGACAAAAAATAATTTTATATTTTATTTTCAAGAAATTGACCTAGCATGTTCCCCGCAATAATTTCATATTTTTTGAAAACACAATAATGAAATAAAATAAAATAAAAAATGTCACGTATGCAAAGTTTGACAAGTGTTGTATAACAATTATTTATCTTTGAATCCAAATAATTGTTACCCCCTTATTAAAGTGTCATAAATCATGTTTCCTAATATTTTGCACTGTGAAAAATTGGCACCAAATTTTGCCCCTTCGAGTTTTTTAGGACGAAGAGGTTTAGGGTATGTTTGGTAACCCATGTTTTTTTTTTAATATATTTTATTATTTTTGTAAAACACATTTTGATGAATTTTTTAAATTTAAGTTATGTTCAAGTTTTCTTCATTTTTTTTTTTTTAATTTGTCTCTAGTTTTTTAAATCATCAAAACATAATTTCAAGGGTTAAACACAATTCATCCCCCAAAATTATCACCCATTTTCAATCTTTCTTCCAATCTTTAAAAAATTGCAATGTTCCACAACAAAATTTTCTAATTTTTTAATGTCGCTATTCCATTAGCCTTTTCCGTTAAACCAGACAGAACGGGCATCACGTGCATGGCACATGATTTTTTTTCGATGCAAGCTTCTCCATTTTACCATCACTCAAAAACGTTCTCGTTTATGCTTACGATTAGTATATGCATCTTCCCTGGAACTCACCAACCGGGACAATACACGTTCACGTCTATCCTCGGCAACACAATCACCACCAACTCCAAAAATGTCGAATACATGCTTAAAACCAGGTTCAACACCTACTCGAAAGGGAGGCCATTTTTTATCATTCCCAATGACCTTATCGGTTGCGGAATTTTCAACGTCAACGACGACTCGTGGAGGTTTCAGTGGAAAATATAGAGCCTTGAATTCGATATCGTCTCAATTGAGGTCTTTTTGTATCACATTTTCCCTTGTGGCATCTACTCTCCCTGGGTTACCGATGGTCGCTTGGAGACGAAGATATTTTCAAAGAAAGAACTTAAGACTTCAAGATTCGTGGGTGCGAGGTATATCTAGACAAACCAAATCCGCCATACGGTTGGGTGGGCTTCAAGATTCATTTCACCCCGCAACTTCGCTAGCTATGGTGGTCATCGACCTCGCAACGATCATTTGCAGCTTCGTGGCTGTGGTGGTCTTGATCTCATGCAATCGGTTTGACAGCCATTGTAGGCGGCACAACTCCACGGATGGTGCGAGGTGTACCCGGACAAACCGAATCGACCATACGGCTGTGTGGGTTAGTGCCATAGATCGTCGTACAACGACATGGTTTGGTGTCTCCACGTGGTCTCCTCGTACAACAGTGTGGTCTGGTTCTCTGAAACACACGTGGGATTTTTTAAGGCAATTCAGTAATTGATTGATACAAAATGAAGATAAAATGGAGACATCAGTACCTGAAAAATCACGTGCTCCGCCCTTTTCCGTTAGAGTGATAGAAAAGGCTAATGAAACTGCGGCATTGAAAAATCGAAAAAACCTTGTGGGGGTACATTGCAAATTTTTAAAGATAGAAGGCAATAATAAAAACAAGTGAGTCAAGAGCCAACTTTGGGGAGTGATTATATTTAACCCTAATTTCAAAAACAAATTTTTTTGTATTCATAATTTTGAATACAATAAAAAATAATATAATACAATACAAAAAAATTGAACACCCAAACAAACCTTAGACGGTTAGACATATGTGAGTGAGTGAGACACCTTCGGTCTATATTTTTACCGTTCGATTTCTCTTGCATTTTCTTTGGTGTCCGATTCACTAGTAATGTTAGAAGTCATCATTTTGTTACTCTTGTGTCCCTTCAAGAATAATATGGCTTTTAAAATCACTACTTAATCAAAATTTAATAGTAATTAATGATAAGCTCAATTGCAATTTTAAAAGCCGGAATACAAAAATAACAAAAAATGACTTCTAAAACTATTTTTAATTCACTAGCCACTACCGTGCAGCAAGGTTTTATTAGTCCTTGACAGAAAGCCATAATTACCCTTCATCATGAAAAGGGGCTTGATTCCTACACAACAACACCACAACTTCAAAGCTGACGACAGCCAGATCAGCAACCTAAAACAGATCAATTACCCTTCTTCATTCAGAATCTCTACACTCAGTTACGTGGCAAATGTTTACTTGATACAAGTTAAAATTATCATTCAATTTAAGATAATTGTTATTGAATTTTTATTCAACGAAAATTTTAAAAGTTACATAAAATTTGAAATGACACAAATAAGACTCCTTATAACATTACTTTTCATGTAGATAGAATAACGTAAATGTTTCTAAATATTAAAATAAATGTGTTTGGTGTCATTTTTTGTCTATTTTTATTGTAAATTTATCATTGAATCTATAGAACCACATAATATAAATAAATCAAAAATATGAAAGAGAATGAAATTAAATATTTCATAGGTAAAAAAAGAAATTAAAAAATTAAAAATTCTACCACTCTCAAATTGGGGAAAGAAAAAATCAATCTTCCAATAAAATTGAGCCTATAAATGTCCATTTAAATATATCATCAATTCGCATGAACTTATTTTGATATTAAGACACAAGTGCAGAATTTGTCACAATGAAAAAAATTTAGGGTTAAATACACAATTGTCTCATGTGGTTTAAAATTTTTATTTTTCGCCCCTAAGATTTTATTTTTATCATACATAGTATCTATGGTATGAGAAAAGATAGAAATGGTACATCCGTCCAAAACTAACGAAAATCCAAGTCAGCAACATGTGGCACCATTCAAAATGCGACACATTGCTACACCTTTTTTTTAAAAAACAAAAAAAAAATTAAAGGCTTTTTTTTTTAAAAAAATAAAATAAAATAAAATTTGTAGGGATGGCTCAGCCATCCCTTTTGGGCCACATGGGGGTGGCCGACCACCCCCAGACCGGCCAGTTTGGGGTTGGCCAAACCACCCTCAAGGCCTATGAGGGTGGTTCAGCCACCCCCAAGGCAAAACTCAAAAAAAATTTCTTTCCGTTTTGCCCTTAGTGGCTGAACCACCCCCTTGATCTATGGGGATGGTTCGGCCACCTTAAGGCAAAACTCAAATTTTATTTTCTTAGGGTTTTGCCCTTGGAGGTGGCCCATGGCCGAACCACCCCCAGCCCAAATGGGTGTGATTGGCGACCCCTACAATTTTTTATTTATTTTTTTTTAAAAAAAAGTTTTAAATTTTTTTTAAAAAATAGTGTAGTCACGTATCGCATTTTGGATGGTTCTACGTGTCACTAACGTGAATTTCCATCAGTTTTCAACGGAAAAATGGACGGTGACACTATTTTTATCTTTTCTCATATTACAGATATCACTTATGATAAAAATTACACCTTAAAATAGAAAAAAAAAAAAAAAAAAAAAAAAAAAAAAAAAAATCATGTAGGAGAATTATGTATTTAACCTAAAAATTTAATAAAATGAATTTGAAGATAAGATGAGGTGAGGTGACAAAAGCAAAAGCCGGGTGAAGATGACTAGCATTTTTCTTTTTTTAATATTTCTTTTGGGCCACTATCCTTCTATTTTTTTTTCTTTTTTTTATAATTTTATAATTTTTATATGTTAAATTACTACTTCTCCTAAAAACTGTTGAAATAAATAGTAATTTAACATGGTATTAGAGCCAATGATCTTGAGTTCAAACCTTGAATCTATCAATTCATCTCATTTCAATTTAATATTTCACATATTGAGCCTCACTTATTAAAAGGAAGTTTGAATCCACACATGAGTGGAAGTGTTAAAGTATTAATTAAGTGATTAAATTTGCATCATCTTATTAGCTTAAATTTTTTATACAAGTGGTAATTTAACATTTTTCTTCTTTTCTCATGGTTGCTTGTGATTATCATTAATTAGTAATTATTTTTTACTTCTTTACAAAAAAAAAAAAATATTATATTGACATTTACAGCTTTTTCTAATTTCAATGATGATAAATAGTTTAAGGGTTAAATATATGTTAGCCCCCAAACTACCACAATTTCTCCGGATGGCCCCTCAAACTACTAATGCTTAGATTATGGCCCCCAAGCTACTACTTTCTGATTTTTTTGGCCCCATCCGTCTATTTATGCCGTCAATTCTAACAGAAATTGGTTAAAAACCCAAAAATACCCATCCCTTAACAGTAGAAATTTCAAAGTGTATGAGGGGTATTTTCGGATTTATGTTTAGAATTGACGGCATAAATGAACGGATGGGGCCAAAAAATCGAAAAGTGGTGAAAGTGGTAGTTTGGAGGGTCAGAATCTAAGCATTTGTAGTTTGGGGGGTCATCTGGAGAAATGGTGGTAGTTTTGGGAGCTAAAATATATTTATCCCATAGTTTAAAGATTGCAATTCTTTCTATAGCAAAGTGCAAAATAGTAGTGAACTTTGATGACAATTAAAAAATGATCGTTAACAAAATGATTGTTTTAACAAAATGACCGTAAGGAAAATGTCTGTATGAAAAAAAAAAAAAAAAAAAAAAAAGTTTGAAAAAAATGACAGCTAAAAAAATATAATGTATTTTAAGGAAAAAGGAAAGGGTTTATCTCTTGTATATGAAGTCAATGTACAACACTGGTTTATTTCATCAAACAAATTACATTTTTTTTTTTAAACTGAGTTTTTAGTTTGGAGTGATATTTAGCTTATACTTTCTTCAATCCTAAAAAATGACCCGTGCTTCTTAAATTTTGTGATTTATTGATCGTTATTTGGTTTCTTTTGATGATTTTTCAGTGAAAATAAAAAAATTCACTTATAATTTTTGATATTTCATTATTTTGAAATAAGGCACCAAAACTTTAAAATGTGTTAATTTAGAGAATTTATCTTTTAATTTTTTCTTTCAATTTCAATGCTTTATTAAAATTTTAGTTAAATTTTATCAAAAATTTTAAAATACACTTGTATTTTATTAAAAAAAAAAAATAATAAAATTTAAAAATTCAGATATATATATTTTTGCAAATTTCAATTTGCAGTTTTGCACGACTACTCTGCACGATTACACGCTACATTCTTACATGGGATGGGTTTCGTCATGTGAACTCACCTAAGAGTACTCCCAATGAATTATCTATTTACAACTTTAAGCTATAATAGATAACAAAAGTGTTAAAAAGAGACTCCATCAGCTTATGTATTCCAACTATAGAATAGATTTTTCTTAATTTCATAAATAGTGGAACTCTACAAATAGAGTTATACTATTCACTTATCTATTTTTTTTTTTATTTTTCATCTCCACTTTTTTAGCTTTGCTTTTTTCCTTTTTCCCTCCACCACTCCACGTTTTTCCATTTTTTTCTTCCTTTTATAGTGGAGATCTAAGAGAAAGTGTGTAAAGTAGTGGAGTTATGAAGCGGGACCCACGTGAAAAAAAAATACTATAATTAAATAAATTAATTAAAAATAATAAAAAATAATATAGAGTTAAGAATAGATAATCGGATGTATAGTGCATTTAAAATTCATTAGCTAAATTAGATAAAATAGATTTTGATTAGCTATTCTAAATTGAAAAATACATAAGCCATTGGGAATGCTCTAAGAGGAGAAATGCGTAACGGAAAATGCTAAAGATTTTCCCCTCATCACCCTCTTTTCCTTAAAAAAAACATCAGAGACAACTTTTTAATAAAAATTAATTTTTTTTATTATAAAAAGGTGATAAGGGGGGATAAGGGGAGGATGTGTAGAAGCTCTCTTTTTATAATAATTAATACTTGAGGTATAAAAAAAAGATAAAAATGATATTTTTGTCAATTTTTTTTTTAAAACTAACAAAAATTCATATCAATGATATTTGTTATCATTCAAAATGTTTTTTCTTAAATTTTTTTAAGACCTTTTTTTAAAAAATAATAATAAAAAATTTTAGGGATGGCCACATGGAGGTCGCCGGATTGGCTGAGCCACCTCTACAATTTTATTTTTACAAAAAAAGTCTTCAAATTTTTTTTTTTTTTAAAAAAAAAATAGTGGGCCACGTGTCGCTTTTTGAATAGTGCCACATGACACTATTGTGAATTTCCGTTTGTTTTGAATGAAAAAATGGATGGAAGTACAATTTTTATCTTTTCTCATACCACAGGTACCACCTATAATAAAAATTAAAACTCATGAGGCAAAAAAATAAAACTTGCAAACCAAAAGGGTGTATAAGGTATTTAACCTTTTATTTTATTTTGTTTTTACATTTTTTAACAACAATTAACATCAAAACATTTAAACTTTTTCTATTTTTTATATCAGATCATTTATTGGCCCTACTCGTGTAGTGCATGCGCCTCATAATTAAAAGGGTAAAGATAAAAAAACACCTGTTACACACTCTTAGGGTTTGTTTGGGTTTGTAATTTTAAAAAGTGCGATTTAAAATAATGATTTTAAAATGTGCTATTTGAAAAAAGTGATTTTTAAAAACTCAATTAAGTGTTTAGCAAAATTGCAGTTTACTTTTAAAATTGCAAATTAGCCTTTAAAATTCTTAGTTTTAAAAAAATCATCAACTTATGTAATTTTTAAAAACGCAATTTCCAAACAATTTATGTTTTTGATTTGATTTAAAATCGCACTTCTTGTCTACGAAATTACAATCCTAAACGCACCCTTAGTCTTAATGCACACCAGGTGGGCCCACAGAAACAGCACTAAAAACACACAGCTGTTCCATATCATAGTTGAGTGGAATTGTGAAATTATGTTGCCCAAGTAATGGTATAAATCTGAAATGGAATTTACAAAATTATTCAAGCATGAGTATTTGAATTTTTTTTAAAAAAAAAAAAAAACCAAAATTTAAGAGTATTTTGAAAAATTTAAGAAGATTTAACGAAAATTTTTATAAGACGATTGAAATTTAAAAAAAAATTAAAAGATGAATTCTATAAATTGACAAGTTTTAAAGTTTTAGTACCTTATTTCAAAAGTAATTAAATGTCAAGAGTTATAAAGTAAAGTTTTTCTTCGTTTTTTTGTTCACTAAAAAATCATCACAATAAACCAAATAATGATAATAAATTACAAAATTTAAGAAGTACGTATCATTTTTTAGGAATGAAAAAGCCATGAGCCAAATATAACTTCAAACCGAAAGATTCTGCAAAAGATGAACCTCTCTTTTTTCACCTGCAGAACACATTATATTTTTTTAACTGTCCTTTCCTCCAATTTTTTTTTTTTTTATAGAAAATTTTCATACGATCATATTTTATGATGGTCGTTTTGTTAAAACAATCATTTTTTTAACTGTCATTTTTTTAATTGTTTATTAAAGTTCACTACTATTTTGCATCATGTTACAAAAAGAATTATAATCATTGAATTGTTTATATTATAGTAACCAAATTCGATTAAAACTAACACCCTCGATGAAATTAAAAAAAGTTATAAATGCCAATAAGAGTATTTTTTATTTTATTTTGGTGAAGTAAAAAATAATTACTAATTAATTAAAAATAATTACAAGCAAGTGTGATAAAAAGAAGAATGCTAGACATTTCAAAAAAAAATTTCTCAAAAGTTAATTCTCAAATGATGTTACAATATCATGTAATCTATCATTTTAAAAAATATACAACAATCTCATGAGATTGTAATACATTATTTAAATTTTTTTTTAAAAAAAAATGAGATAAATGTCTAGCATTTCTCAAAAAGAAAAAAAAAAGGCCCAAAATAAATATTAAAAAATACATTTATAAATAGTATAAGTTACACTATTTACATATTCAAGACAACTATTTCGTATTTTTAATAAATAATGAGATGAAAGGTTTTTTTTTATATATATAATTTTGCTTAATTATTTTGAATAAAAGTAAAAGATGCATAGTCAAAATAATATAACCGTCGATATGACAACACATCAGCAACACTGAGCTTTATTTCATCCAGCTGAAAACAAAATATTTGGGTCGAAGAAAAAATAATAATAAAAAGTAATAGAAAAAATAATAATAAAAAGTAAAAGTAAAAGGTTGAAATACATTTAGTTAAAAGTCGCCTCGTGTAAAGGAGTAGGGCCAATAGGCAGCGTAGGGTGCGGGTCAAGTTAGCGTCTTGTCATATCAAGGGCCAGAGTGTTTTTGTATTTTGGTATGATAGGCCCTGTGATGAGCGCGTGCTTTTTTTGTTACTGTTTTCAAATCCGTTTCATACGCGTTTTTACTGGCATTTTATAATTCATTTTGGTTGGCTTTGGATTCGTTTTATTTTTTTTCTGAAGCATTTCAAAATTTGTTTATTTAAAAGTTTACGTAATACGATATTAATTTAAAATTTTAATTTAAACTACACACCACTGTGCATTGATATGCCTTTTTTTTTTTTTTTTTTTTTTTTTTTTTTTTTCTTATTAGAAAATAATTTTTACACAAAAATTATATATCTCCTGTCATATATGAGATGAGATTCATGTAATGAATTCTACTCGTATGAATCCACCCAAATGAGAGGAAACGTGTAATTGTTAGGATTAAGAAAATATAAACCATGTTAGCATCGATGTGTAAAGAAAAAAAAGGGAAGCGACGTCGGTAGTAATGGGTAAAAGATGTGTAAATAGTGTGCTGGGATATAATCTGCTCAATTTCTGTTAGTTTATTTTTCAAATAAATTCAAATTTGTTCATGAATTATTTAATTATTTTAATTATTTCATATATAAAATAAATGTTATAATGGTTTAGTTTTTTTTTTTTTTTTTTTAAAAAAAGTTATCAAATAACAGTAGAACCATTGAATTTGTTCGTTTGGTGTCATGTTTTTGTTTATTTTTGCTGTAAATTTATCATTAAATTTGTAGAACTATGTAATATAAATTTGCACATATCATATATAAAGATAAATAAAAAAAATATGAAAGAGAATGAAATTTAATATTTTTTAGGTCAAACAAAAGAAAAAAGAAAAAATTCCACTATTCTCTCAACTGGGAAAAAAAAAAAAAAAAAAATCAATCTTCCAGTAAAGTTGAGCCTATAATGTCCATTTAAATATACTAAGATGATTGCAACTTATTTAAAATGATAAACAGTTTTAGAGGTTTGAATGGCCTCAACTCTCAATGCCAGATTCTTAAAACAATTGGGCTTGTTTGGTAAAGAACATAACAGAGTAATGAATTGTTAATTTTAAAATTAATAAAAAAAATGATATGATATAAAATAAAAATAATTTGTATAAAAAAATAAAAAAATTTGGTATTGTAGTGAATTTTTTTATTTAAATAATAATAAAAAATTATTGATGTAATATAAAAAGTGAAAAAAATAAAAATATTTTGATGTCGATTATTATTAAAAAATATAAAGAAAAAAAAAATAATACTGGCCACTATTTTGTAATGCCTCTGAGCTTACCAAACAAGCTCAATGAGACGTTTGAAGACAAAAGCAAAAGCATCGGGTGAAGAGAAAGAAGATTACTCTTAACTCATCAACACCTTTATTCCCGCGAAAATAAGGAAATGCTAAAAAAAAATAAAAAAAAAATTATTACACATCGGTTACACATAGTGAGAGCGTCTAGACATCCTCCCCTCATTCTTTTATTACCTTTTTTATAATAAAAAAATTAATTTTTTTAAAAAATAAGATGAGGTGACAAAAGCAAAAGCATCGGACAAAGAGAAAGATGACTAGTCTTACCCATCAACCCCTTCACGTGAACACCTCTTTGGCTCATATTCCGTGAGTCACGTTTCCGGTCATTCCCAACAATATTTGTTCTAAATTTTATTTCAACATTAAACTTTTTATTATTGTGTTTTTACCTAAATATTTGGTAGACAGCTGGCCGAAATAAAGGTCAGTGTTAGATGATGTGTTGTCAAATCAAATAGCTTGAGCATTTTCAACAAATTTATATTACGTGTAAATTTATATTACGGAATTTTTTAAATATAATGATAAATTTACAACAAAAATAATTAAAATATAAAGAACATGACATCAAACATAAATTTAATGGTTCTACAGTTATTTGCTTACTATTTTTAAAAGAACTAAACAATCATATCATTTATTTTATATATAAATTAATTAAATAATTCATGAACAAGTTTAAATTTGTTTTAAAAAATAAATAAATTAAATTTAAACAGATTATAACAGTAAAATAAAGGGTTAATACTTAGAGCAGCACACTATTTACGCATTTTTTACACACTATTACTGATGTGGCCTTCTTTTTTTTCTTTTACACATCAATGCTAATATGGTTTATATTTTCTTAAATTTTTTCTTTTTTTAAGAAGAAAGTGAAACTTTCATTAGTAGCTTCAGTGAAAAGCAAACCGTTTCTTTTATAAAATCCACATAATTTAATAGAAAAGAAAATTGAATTATTAACTGTTTTTATATAAATTAAAACGGTGGCTACTCAAACGATTTGAAAATGTTAAGCCAAACTGTCTCTTGGTGCGCACGAGTGATTAATGAAGCAAAAACAAATTGGATAAAAATCAACTCTATAATCTATGATACTTTTGGGATTTTTCTAATCACAATATAAATTTCATATTGGATTTAATTGATGGTGCAGAAGAAAAGGGATGGAAATTTCTATGGTAACCATAAACTTTAGAGGAAAGTTTTGCAGTATATAATCAACAAACAAGTCTCAAAATTGAATGACAAATTGGCAATGGTGGTCTTAACAAAATTCAAAAAGTGCTGTTTGGTTGACTCTCAAAATAATTTATTTTATTTTTTTAAAAATTAATCATCAAGAATTTTACTAATATTTTGCTGATCAAATGGAACCGCGCGAGTTAAATTATAACTCAATCAAATTTAAAATAAAATTTTATAATATTATAATTACGCTCAACTAAAACAATCACAATCGAATTCTCATGCTACATTTCTTATAAAATAAATAAATAAAAAATCTTAAAAGTGAGTGTTTAACTTATAAGAGCACTTGCAGTAGATTTTCAATTACTTTATTTATATTTAGGCAACAAAATTATTTTTTACTTCTCTATAAAAAAAAAAAAAATACACTAGAATAGATTTCCTTACATTTATTTATATCAATTAAATATTACTTTTTTACTCTTATTTAATTCTTTCTCTATTTCTTACTTTTTATTTTTTTCCTATTCATTTCCAATCCCCTCATTTAAATATAGAGTATTTGAAATTTTTTTAATATTTTTTATGAAATTTTTTTAAATATATAAAAAAAAAATTAATATAAAATAACTGCTACTAATGCTCTAATTCAGAATGATTTAATGAAAGCTTTCTTCTATTAAACTATTTATCCGTAGTATGAAAATGGCCTGCTGTCTCTTTTGAATTCAACCCACTGTTTAAATGTATCCCTTTTTACTCTTTTGAAAATTCAATGAAGCTGTTTCCGTTTATGATATATAGTTTTTTTTTTTTTTTTACTGGTTAATCATGAACGCAAGGTAAAACATTTTGTAGACAACTGGGTGGAGTAAAGGGTTAATAGTGCTTTTCTTAAAGGTAGCTGCTGTGTCGCCCAAGGGATTCCTTTGGTTTTATAGAATGTGCGTAAGCTATAAAATTATTACTAAAAATTTAAAATAAATTATTTTGATATTAAGACACAGTAGTGCAGAATTTGCTGTTTTTGATAAACTGTTTGTTGAGTAGGAGTAGTGCTATCCGGAGGACGAGGGTCAGACGCTCGTCCGACCCTCGTCCCACGTGGCACAAGTTCTCTTTATTTTTTTTATTAAAAAAAAAATCGTTTTAAAAAAAAATTAAATTAAAATCTGGAGCCATTTAGGTTTAGAAGCATTTTCTTTCCCCCCAAATTTTTTCCCTCTCCTCATCTCCTCTCCCATGCTTCTCCATCCTCCCCCCTCACCTCCGGCCGAAAGCCTTTCAGACCACGACCACGCCTAGCACGACGCACGCCGTGCGTTCCGACCACCGTCAATCTCTCTCTCTCTACGGTCAGTTTCACTCACTCTCTCTCTCTCTCTCTCTCTCATGGTTTTTTTTTTCTTTTCTTTTTTTGGGTTTCTCAAACTCCTTTGTTTACCGTGCTTATCTATCTGTGTAGATATTCCCCATTCTCTTGCTTATTGCTCAAAATGATGATATGGGTATGTCTTGTTTCTTTGATTTTTTCCGTGAAATTTTATTTTTCTGAAATTTAACTAGTATATGCTTATTGAACTGCACTTAAGCATTTGTTTAGCCATAATGACAGTGAACGAGAAATAATGAAAATTTCATCAATTTAACGAGCTCCTGTTTGTTTGAGGTTTGAATGAACAAAATCTAATCCAATGAATTTGAAGATAAAAGCCAAAGCATCGAGTGAAGAGAAAGTAGAGTAGTCTACTCATCAACACCTTTTTTCTTTTTTCTTTTTTTTCTTTTTTTTTGAAAGAATCAATACCTTTATTCACGTGAAGTCATCTGTCTCAAAAACCACGATAAGTTTTCCGTGAGTCACGTTTCCACTCATTCCCAAGCCAACTCCAAATTTTGTCCAACATTTCAACGTTTCAACTTTTTTACTTTTTACTTTTTATTATTAATTGTGTCCATAATTGCATAAGGCGGAAATATTTTTTTCTTAAAATTAAATTATAATTTATTACAAATTCAATAATAACTTTTAAAGGTACCTCAATTGTGAAACGAAACAAACATGATAATTAACTTTCAAACCTCTACGGGCTCTACCTCATTCTCTATTTTTCTCTTAAGATAATTAACTTTCAAATATTTCAACTTTTTTTACTTTTTATTATTATTATTTGTTTTAACCCAAATATTTTGTAGACCCCTTCAAAAAAAAAAAAAAAAAAAAAAATTTGTAGACAGCTGGCTGAAATAAAGGACAGAGTTGCTGCTGTCACGCGTTTGCAAAAATAATTTGCTCCAAACGCGTTTGCCTTCCTCTCCTTATTATTCTGGGTTTGCTAACTCTTCCTTCAACTCGATCTTCAACTACTTCACTTTAGAGTTTTGAACATTCCTTCTTCACTCACTTTCAAGAAATGGCCGAACTTCTCTTCGTTCCTGTGGAGCGACTCATTGAGGCTTTGTGCTCATCGGCTGCCAAAGAGATTGGACTGCTCTGGGGTGTCAGAGATGAGATTGAAAGCCTGACCAACACCGTTTCAACAATCAAAGATGTGCTTCTCGATGCGGACGAGAAACAGGCTGCTGGAGATCGTGCTGTTAGTCGTTGGCTCGGAAGGCTAGAAGATGTCGTTTACGATGCGGATGACTTGCTGGATGCCTTTTCCACTGAAGCTCTACGGAGAGACATAATGACCCGTGCTAAGAAGGCCAAAAAGGTACGGATCTTTTTTTCCAAATCAAACCAGCTTGCCTATCGTCTTAAAATGGCCCGTAAGATTAAGGCCATAAGAAAGAGGTTAGATGCCATCAACGCCGATAGGCAGAATTTTCAGTTGGAGGTACGCCATGTGGAGACACGAGTCGTGAACAGGGACAGGGATCAAACTCATTCTTTGGTACGCGAGGAACTAGTTATTGGGAGAGAGAATGATAAGAAGGCTGTTATTGACTGTCTGATGGACTCCAACGTTGAAGAGAATGTTTCAGTCCTTCCAATTGTTGGCATCGGTGGATTGGGAAAGACTACACTTGCTCAACTCGTATTTAATGATGAGCAGTTTCAAAAAGGCTTTGACCTCAAAATGTGGGTGTGCGTCTCTGATATCTTCGATGTTAAAAATATTGTTGAAAAAATCTTAGAAGCTGCAACAGAGAAGAAACCAGAACCTGCTGAAATGAATACATTGGTCGGTAAACTTAAAAAAGAAATCGAAGGAAAGAAATACTCCCTCGTGTTGGATGATGTGTGGAATGGCGATCATGAAAAATGGTGTCGCTTGAAAGTAGTGCTGATGGATGGTGCAAGAGGCAGCAGAATATTGGTGACTACCAGCAATGAAGTTGTTGCAAGGACCATTCGACAAGAAAGCGTTGCAAAGATTATCGGAACAGTTGAATCATATCCCTTGAAGGGTTTAGATGAAGACGAGTCATGGTCTTTATTCAAGCTGAAGGCGTTTGAGAAGGGACAAGAGCCGAAGAATTCAAACATCGTCGCACTTGGGAAGGAGATGGTAGGAAAGTGTTCAGGTGTCCCTCTGGCCATAACGACAATCGGAAGTTTACTAGGCTCCAAAAATTCCGAAAAAGAGTGGTTGTCGTTTAAGAACAATGAACTCTCAAAAATATCTCAAGAAGAAAATGGCATCATACCAACTCTGAAACTGAGTTATGATCATCTTCCTTCACATTTGAAGCACTGCTTTGCTTATTGTTGTCTGTTTCCAAAGGATTACGAGTTTCGTATATCAGAACTGGTTATGCATTGGATAGCACAAGGATTTGTCTTGTCCTCTGATGATGAAAACCGATGCTTGGAAGAGGTCGGTAATGAGTATTTAAAGGATTTACTATGGAGATCATTCTTTCAAGAAGCTCAAATGGATGAATTTGGAGACGTATGGAGATGCAAAATGCATGACCTCATGCATGATCTGGCCATATCAGTGGCAGGATCGTTGATCGCCACATTGGATGATAAGAAGACAAACGTTGATAAGAAAAATCGTCATGTATCATTACTTGTTGGTTACGATAGACATATTTCTTCATTGTGTCAAGCAAGTAGGATGCGAACAATTCTTTTCTTCAATGGCTATAAGTACAAGATTGATTGTGATGAGCTTTTTTCAAGTTTCAAGTTCTTGCGCATGTTGGATCTGTCGCGTAAAAATCTTGATTCTGTGCCAAGCTCTATTGGGGAGTTGAAGCATTTAAGGCATCTTGATCTTTCTGGAAATCAAAATCTTGATTTTGTGCCAAGCTCTATTGGGGAGTTGAAGCATTTAAGGCATCTTGATCTTTCTTGGAAAAAGAAAATGAAGAAGTTACCCGATTCTATAACCAATTTGCATAATTTGCAAACACTAGGACTCAAATGTTGTTTTTTGCTTCAAGAATTGCCGAGAGACATTAAAAAATTGGTCAATCTCAATCATCTTGAGATAGATGATTGTAATGCTTTGACTTATATGCCACGTGGATTGGGGTAACTGAATAATCTTCGGATGTTAACAAGATTTGTGGTCCACTCGGGTTCTCACTCCAGTCATTCTGCTGATTTACGAGAATTGAACGGACTAAATCAGCTGAGAGGATGGTTAAGTATTAAAAAAACTCTAATTTATTCTTTATTTTTTATGTAATTAATATATTATTTTTCATTCAAATTGCTTATTTTATCTTTTGTAAATTTTACACTAAATTCAAGAAAATGATGGTGAGAGAAAGTTTCCTATGATTGTTTTTTGTGCGGGGTATGATGATTTTTAGCGTATTATGTTTATTGAGTAGTTTTTTATTACTTTGTGTAATACAAAAAAGATAATACTATTATATGGACAGAAATTTCCTACAAACCAGTTTGTAGGAAATTTCTTACAATCTATATAGAAGATTGACATGTGTCATTTGGCATGTGAGAATCATATGTTATTTAAATAACATGTACGAACATAGCATTAATAAAAAAACATATGCTTCTGAAATGTTTAAAGGATACGTGTCGTTTTTAATTGTAAGTCGTAGAAAATTTTCTATAAACTAGTTTATAAGAAATTTTTGTCCCTATTATATTATATAAGTGTTTTTCAATTTTTATTTTTTATTTATATTTTTTATGCTTCTCTTCTTTCATTTTTTTATTATTATTCTTATAAAATTAAATTATAAGAAAAATTTTCGCACATAACACGGGTTACGAACTAGGTTGAAGATAAAAGCCAAAGCATCGGGTGAAGAGAAAGTAGAGTAGTCATAAACCACCTTTATTCACGTGAAGGCATCTTTGTCTCATAAACCACTCATTCCCAACAATAATTGCTCCAAATTTTGTCCAACATTTCTACTTTTCTACCTTTTATTGTTAATTGTGTTTGTGTCCATAATTGTATGTGTGAAAATATTTGTTTTTCTCAAAATTAAATTATAATTTATTACAAATTCACTAATAACTTTTAAAGGTACCTCAATTGTGAAACGAATCAAACATGATAATTAACTTTCAAACCTCTACGGGCTCTACCTCATTCTCTATTTTTTTTCCAAGATAATTAACTTTCAAATATTTCAATTTTTATTTTTTATTATTTATTATTATTATTATTTGTTTTAACCCAAATATTTTGTAGACAGCTGGCTGAAATAAAGGACAGAGCTGCTGCTGTCACGCGTATGCAAAAATAATTTGCTCCAAACGCGTTTGCCTTCCACTCCTTATTCTGGGTTTTGCTTTAACCCTTCCTTCAACTCGATCTTCAACTACTTCACTTTAGAGTTTTGAACATTCCTTCTTCACTCACTTTCAAGAAATGGCCGAACTTCTCTTCGTTCCTGTGGAGCGACTCATTGAGGCTTTGGGCTCATCGGCTGCCAAAAAGATCGGACTGCTCTGAGGTGTCAGAGATGAGATTGAAAGCCTGGCAACACCGTTTCAACAATCAAAGATGTGCTTCTCGATGCGGAGGAGAAACAGGCTGCTGGAGATCGTGCTGTTAGTCGTTGGCTCGAAAGGCTAGAAGATGTCGTTTACGATGCGGATGACTTGCTGGATGCCGTTTCCACTGAAGCTCTACGGAGAGACATAATGACCCGTGATAAGAAGGCCAAAAAGGTACGGATCTTCTTTTCCAAATCAAACCAGCTTGCCTATCTTCTTAAAATGGCCCGTAAGATTAAGGCCATAAGAAAGAGGTTAGATGCCATCAACGCCGATAGGCAGAAATTCCAGTTGGAGGTACGCCATGTGGAGACACGAGTCGTGAACAGGGAGAGGGATCAAACTCATTCTTTGGTACGCGAGGAAGTGGTTATTGGGCGAGAGAATGATAAGAAGGCTGTTATTGACTGTCTGATGGACTCCAAAGTTGAAGAGAATGTTTCAGTCCTTCCAATTGTTGGCATCGGTGGATTGGGAAAGACTACACTTGCTCAACTTGTATTTAATGATGAGCAGTTTCAAAAAGGCTTTGACCTTAAAATGTGGGTGTGCGTCTCTGATATCTTCGATGTTAAAAATATTGTTGAAAAAATCTTAGAAGCTGCAACAGAGAAGAAACCAGACCCTGCTGAAATGAATACATTGGTAGGTAAACTTAAAAAAGAAATTGAAGGAAAGAAATACTTCCTCGTGTTGGATGATGTGTGGAATGGCGATCATGAAAAATGGTGTCGCTTGAAAGTAGTGCTGATGGGTGGTGCAAGAGGCAGCAGAATATTGGTGACTACCCGAAATGAAGTCGTTGCAAGGACCATTCGACAGGAAAGCGTTGCAAAGATTATCGGGACAGTTGAATCATATTCCTTGGAGGGTTTAGATGAAGACGCGTCATGGTCTTTATTCAAGTTGAAGGCGTTTGAGAAGGGACAAGAGCCGAAGAATTCAAGCGTCGTCGCACTTGGGAAGGAGATGGTAGGAAAGTGTTCAGGTGTCCCTCTGGCCATAACGACAATCGGAAGTTTACTAGGCTCCAAAAATTCCGAAAAAGAGTGGTTGTCGTTTAAGAACAATGAACTCTCAAAAATATCTCAAGAAGAAAATGGCATTATACCAACTCTGAAGCTGAGTTATGATCATCTTCCTTCACATTTGAAGCACTGCTTTGCTTATTGCAGTCTATATCCAAAAGACCACTGGTTTGATACATCACAACTGGTTAAGCTTTGGATAGCACAAGGATTTGTCAAGTCATCTGATGATCAAAACCGATGTTTAGAAGAGGTTGGTAATGAGTATTTGAAGGATTTACTATGGAGATCATTCTTTCAAGAAGCTGAAACGAATGACTCGGGTGACGTAATTCGTTGCAAAATGCATGACCTCATGCATGATCTTGCCATATCAGTGGCAGGATCGTTGATCGCCACATTGGATGATAAGAAGACAAACGTTGATAAGAAAAATCGTCATGTATCATTACTTGTTGGTTACGATAGACATATTTCTTCATTGTGTCAAGCAAGTAGGATGCGAACAATTCTTTTCTTCAATGGCTATAAGTACAAGATTGATTGTGATGAGCTTTTTTCAAGTTTCAAGTTCTTGCGCATGTTGGATCTGTCGCGTAAAAATCTTGATTCTGTGCCAAGCTCTATTGGGGAGTTGAAGCATTTAAGGCATCTTGATCTTTCTGGAAATCAAAATCTTGATTCTGTGCCAAGCTCTATTGGGGAGTTGAAGCATTTAAGGCATCTTGATCTTTCTTGGAATCATAAAATGAAGAAGTTACCCGATTCTATAACCAGTTTGCATAATTTGCAAACACTAAGACTCATTTATTGTAAATCGCTTGAAGAATTGCCGAGAGACATTAAAAAATTGGTCAATCTCAGGCATCTTGAGATAGATGGATGTTACGAATTGACTTATATGCCACGTGGATTGGGGCAACTGAATAATCTTCGGATGTTAACAAGATTTGTGGTCCACTCGGGTTCTCACTCCAGTCATTCTGCTGATTTACGAGAATTGAACGGACTAAATCAGCTGAGAGGATGGTTAAGTATTAAAAATCTAGGTCATGTGAAAGGTGTTGCATCAGAATTTAAGGATGCAACTCTAAAGGATTTACAACATCTTCATACTTTGGGTTTATTTTGGAATTCGGATCTTGAAAGAGATTGGGACGTTGTCGAGGATGAAACATCATTTGAAGGCTTCCAACTGCCCCCAAATCTGAAAGTTTTATATTTGTCACGCTATCCGGGTTTAAGGATTCCGAGTTGTGTTTCATCACTCACAAATCTTATTAAATTTGAATTAATGTCATGTGAGAA
Organism: Alnus rubra; assembly: GCA_028654335.1. Classification (NCBI taxonomy): domain Eukaryota; kingdom Viridiplantae; phylum Streptophyta; class Magnoliopsida; order Fagales; family Betulaceae; genus Alnus; species Alnus rubra. The sequence goes on along the minus strand of JAJPGS010000125.1, from coordinate 471,056 downwards.
ATGCCAATATCTGCCACCATTGAGTATCCAGTACATATCAGATAGCAATGACTTCTCTTCTTCTTCTTCATCAACGCTAGAACCATTCTTCCCATCCCTCGAGTGTATCGAGCTTTTTAATTGCTGTAATCTCAAGGGCTGGTGGAGGAGGGATTCTCCGGTGGAGGTCAATTTCGTTGAAATAACAGAGCATCCTTCACTCCCTTCCTTTCCTCGTCTCTCAGAATTATGGATCAAGGATTCCCCTATGTTGACTTCCATGCCAATGTTTCCACATCTTGAAGAAAAGTTGGTCCTAGATAATACTAGCTGGAAGCCACTGCAACATACAATGATGATGAATATGGCAACGCCGCAAAGCCCTATATCAGCAGCAACAACATCCTCTTCATCCACTCCTCTCTCAAAATTGAAGAGTTTAACACTAGATTCCATTACGGATCTAGTAACCCTGCCACTCCAACAACTAACTTCCCTCCAACGCCTGCAGCTTGAGGATTGTCCAGAGCTTGAGTTTGCCAACGATGAGGATGAGATGCAATGGCAAGGCCTTAAGAGCCTCTTCTCTCTTGACTTCTCTGGACTTCCAAAATTGTTGTCTCTTCCCTCAGGGCTTCAACATGCTACCTCTCTAGAAAATCTCAAGATTAAGAATTGTGAAAACTTGACGGCTGTACCAGACTGGATACACAACTGCAAATCCCTTAAAGTCTTTGAAATTTCTCGATGCTCCAATTTGACATCGCTGCCCGAAGGAATGGGTAGGCTAACTTCTTTGCAGAGGCTACAAATTGAGTATTGTCCCGTCTTATTGCAAAGATGCGAGAGAGACACGGGTGAGGATTGGGCAAAAATTGCTCACGTTCCAGAGTTAGTCTTACTGTATCCGTATGAGGAAGAAGAAAATTCAAGCACCGATGCATCTTCGCCTTAATCAGGTAAATTACTCGTCATTTTTATTTTCATCTTTCATAGAACTTGAAGTACTCACCTTCTTCACCTTCATTTTCTTCATTTTTCTCTCAGTATCGAAACGTTTGGTTTTCTTTGATTTTGGTTTTTGGTCATGTTTTTCAGCTTCTTATTCTTCTTTTTTCTTTTTCTTTTTTTAGAATATGGATGGTTCTTGTTCTTTTTGATGATGCTGTTGATGTCTAATGGAAGAGGTGTAGGGGTGCGTGAGGATGACTTACACAGCTGGGTTCTTTGAGTTTGAGCCTTGCTTGGTATGCTTCTTCTCTCTCTCTCTCTCTCTCTCTCTCTCTCTTTTTACTATTATTAACTGTTACTAGTACTTAATTTTTTTTTTGTATTTTTCTCTCATTTTTATATGTATATATTTGGTTGGGTTTCTAGTGTTTGTCTTGATAACTCTACTGCTATGATTTATTGGGTTTAGTGTGCTGATTGCAACATTTGTAGCTTTTATATTTGTTTTCTTTTGTCCCTGTCTATCTCCCATGGTCCTCTACTATCTTTCAAAGTATCAAATTCCAAATCTTAAAAGCATTTATCTTAAAGGTTGTTGAAGACCTGTTGTTTTTTGAGTTAATTGTTAATTACATTGGGATTTACTTTGTTTGGATGTATTTATGTAAACTAGTTCAAATATTTGATTTAGTTAGTACTTTTAGCTGGTACTTAATTACTTGATTATTTATGTATATCGATAGCTTTTCTTGGTACTGAAACTAAGATAATGGGACATGCATTTATTCACTAATCTCTTTCTCTCGCTCTTTTGGTTGATTTGGTAGCTCGGAAAGATTATGGATTCTGATCAAATTCTTGTAAATTGTTGAGATTACTCAGATTTATCCATCCATGATCAAGTGTATATATTTTCATGTGATTCTTATTTCTTTAATATTGTTGTTTGAGTTAGGACTCTAGCTTTGAGCTCAGGTTTCTATGATCTTTTCTTCTATTCATGAAATGGCTAATTTTGTGATATCTTTGTTCTTAGGAAATGAGAGTTGTACTGCCAATATTAACATTATTGCCATACAGGGCAGAGTAGCATAATAATGTTGCAACATACCACTACAAAAGCAACAGCATGAAGCCAAACAGTGTTCCCCATTGATCAGCTTGAAGAATTGCCGAGTGACAATATAAAGTTAGGCAACCTCAGTAGCGTGAGATTGATAGATGTGAGGCTTTGAGTTATAAACTTGTCTTTCTAGAATTATTTCTGATGCGTTCTATTCTAGAACTAATTCTACTTATTTTGTAATATAATCCTAGTCATTTTCTCAAAAAGAATAAAGATAATTGGTTTGTTGATGAATTGAATTGTTGTTCCCTTAATCTTGTGTAATGGTCATTCTTAGCCCTGTGTGACAGAATTTCTTGCAAGTATATATCAGCAAATGATTTTGTAATGGCAACAAAACTAGCTCATATTTTTGTGTTCCCTATAATTTGATTAAAATGTTTTTGACAACGTTTATGAAGATCATATAGGTTTGTGCACACTATTTAACAATCTTATGGTAATAAAAAATGCTTAAGTTGTCAAACAAAATTGTGGTAGTTAAACTTTAAGGGAGCAAAGAACTGTTGCCATAAGAAGGAAAGATAGAAATCAAACAAGATCGAAAAAGGCATAAATCTTGATATTGAGGAATTGGTACAGCAGGTCCAAAAGGGTGCCTTCAATGAGGAGTTTCAGGCTTATGGTCCCAAGCTTGATGAGATTCTTGAGGAAAGTTTGGCTGCTGTCTTCGGTCAAGGTTTCTTGGGGTAGGGTGTTGAAGAGATTGAAGGAGAGTCAGGCTCACTTTGGTGATCTTTTTTTCATTCAGGTCAACCCTAACCCATTGAAGTGCCTTAAGAAAGATCATGACCTCAGTGGTTTGTCCTCAAGGTACTCTCTTCATATATATATATATATATATATGTGTGTGTGTGTGTGCGCGCTCCTGTAATAGAATTGTAAGTTCGTGTGCAATTCGTTTAAGTGCACTTCTCTGGTTTTTTCGCTTAATTATTTGTCTATTTTCTTTTCCATAAACTTTAATTGTTTGTAGAAGGGTTAGGAATCACCGTAGATATGAAACTTCTTCAAGATTTGGAACAAAAATGAAATCTTATTTCCTGGAATCCAATTCAGTAGTTGCTATATATATTACTTGTGCCAAATATGATTTTGGAACTGCCAAATTAATGGAGAAGCATCAACATATGTTAGGAAAAGAGAGATACAAATCAAACAAGATCGAAAAAGGCATAAATCAAAATAACTTTGCCATTGACAAGCCCAAACGTTTCGGGATAAATAAGACTATTTCGTTGGCATACGCTAAACGAATGAAGCAAGGGTAGGGTTTTATTATGCTAAACGGAATTGCTATTCTTTCAATTTTCAACATTGATCATCTTTCACCTCTATGATCTTTCAAATTTGCAGGCCTTTGCTAAGAAGTAAATATAATAGAAAGTTTATAGAAGTAGATAATTTTGCTTACTTTAACAAAGCAAGCATGCCCCAAGGTCTTGCGGCATTGAAAGCTCGACAACAATTACTAAAACTATGAGTGATACTGCTCTTCATGCTCATGTCATACCAGCTGACATATTATTACAGGACTAATTACAACATTAACAAATGTGTCACAGAGGCAATGATTTACAGGGCATTTAAGGAGACCCACAATAGACAACACATCAATTACAGGACTAATCTAAGGAAGGGGGAAAAAAAAAAAAGAAAAAAAGAGTGCAATGAGCTAGAAACCAAAACTCAAAAATGCCGCTGCCATGCTTGCCAAAGGAACAGATATGTTGTCATCTACTGCCTTTGTGGTTGGAAGGGACTCCACCACCGTTGCAGCCAGAGATACTACAGCAACCTTTTGAGCCGTCAAAATCCAATCCAATTGGAAATATCCAAGAACTGAATAGTAATACAGCATCCTACAGTGCAAAGATAATTTTCATGTGAATGCCAAAATCCATATATAGCACTTGAGTTTTGATAAAGTATTTGGCTTCAAACGCACCCAATGGAAATCAGGAATCCAAAAACAAACATGGAAATGCTACCCGCCCAACTCTTCTGTTGATTATAAGGAAGCTTCGAGGACCCGAATCTTCTACCCATGATATCAGCAACACCTATAAGCCATCAACTTAAAAGTTAAAGATTGGAAGGAGTTAGGCACAGCTGAATTTGGAGATGGAAAAGGTATTACCATCACCACCACACATCATTGCTAGTGAGATCACTCCAACCGGAGATTCACGCCAAAAGACAAGAGCACATAAAATCAACACTAGAACATAATATAGAGGACCTCTAAGCAACTCCCTACAAGCATGGAAATATCGAAGCAAAATCACTAATAATATCTCTCCTATCACAAAGAGACGAATCCAAATAGATTGACAATGACAAGTGGAAACAAAATTACTCTGGTTTGCCTTCTCGAGTAACAGATTTTATGAGTCCTTCATCAGAAGCCAATGAGAGACCATGGATGACAAGCCTCGTGCAATTCACAAGAGGAACCAGAGAAGCAAAGTAGCGAGCCTTTGTTGAGGTGCTATCCTAGGATTAAATGACCAACTGAAGTAGTTAAGGAGGACAGCAACTCAAACCACTGGTGTTAATATAATAAACCGGTTACAATTTTGAATCCAGAGAGAAGGGTTACCTGAAAATTGGCCAAGAAGCCATGAAAAGCAGCCCAGATAATATATGCACCAGCTTTCTGCTCAAACTCTGCTCCAATCAGTAGAGAAAAGAAATTTTGTCAAAGAGAAGTAAAGCTGTGTTACAAAGCTATATACATATATATATATATATATATATATATAAAAAAAAAAAAAAAAAAAACCCGTCTCCGGAGGCTGTGCTGCCCGCCCAAGACCTCAACCCATCGCCTGATAATAGAATAACTAATTCCATTATGTCACATCACGAATTAATTGTGCACCTTCATCCACACTATCATCATGTATGGCCAAATTGGTTTCTTTTTTTCAATGAAAAAAGAGATCCTGCCAATTTTTTATTGTGAAGGAATTAAGTGAAAAATTAAGGAAAAGTGAGAGAAAAAAAAAAAACTCAATGACTTGGCATTTTCTGATTGGTTAGGAGGTAATGTGTAGCTTTTATGTTAACTTCTACTCTTTGGACATGACTATTAGGGGGTTAAAAATTATGGCCTAAACTGTATGGAGGTTTACTGTTTTTACGAGCTAACCGCACAGGGGTAAAACGCAATTATCCCTTCTTGTCACAAGGAAAATTACCAAACAAATTGACTCTTCCATTAAATATATATATGTGTGTGTGTGCACGTGCGCATTTGGAAGGCATTGTATGTACAAAATCAAAAAGATTCAACAAACACCAGTTAAGAAGTCCAACTACGACACTTCATGTCAAGAAAACTGGTACAAGATACTTCAAACATTACTTCCTAGAAACTAGAAATGCCAGAGACACAGACATTTCCATTTGTTTCAACATTAAACTTTTTTCATAAAACTTTTTCATTATTTTCCGGTGTTTGGCTACTTTTGAAAAACTTGGTCAGCCGTAAAACATTTTTTATCAACCATAATACAACCCCTTGTTCTTCATAAAATGGTTTACGTTTTTTAAAAGGCGTAAAACATTTTCCGTCTACAGCTCCTTTCTTCAAACCCCCTCCCAACATACTCTCACACCATGAAACACCCGAGACACCGCTCCTTCTCCTGCTAGCACTAACACCATAGGAGCCATCCCAACAGTGAAAAATTCAGTATCAGTCAAACAATGAAAATTGTTTTTAAGATGACAGCAAAACACTAAAAAATCAATAGTTTTTTTTTTAATAAGTAATCAAAATATCAATAAAAGCGCAAAAGGCGCAGCCCAAGTACACAGAGTATATATGGGATACACCTAGCTAGAAAGATAATAAGTCAAGAAAAGCATGAAATCTAGGCACATTAAGATCTAAGACATCTCTTTAATGGAAAAGAGTTTTGAGAAAGAAATACTTTAGCTCTGATTGTTGATGCGTTTTGGGGAGTTTTTTTGATTTTGGTATGAAAAGGCGTTCTAATGTGACATAATGTTAGAATATATGGAAAATATATTATATTTTCCATATATTTTTTATTTGGTTGATATTGTAATATTTTCTATTTACGTTGAATTGTAATCAAATCATGGGGATTTGATTACCATATTAGTATTTACTCTAAACCCTATAAATAGGGACCTTTGTATTGTAGACAAGGCAAGTTAATAAGAGTACAATGTAGCCCTTTGAGCTTTACCCTGTGGACGTAGGTCATAGACCGAACCACGTAAATTCTCTGTCTCTTTTCTCGCTTGCTTCCGTTATTATTTCAGTTAATATTCAGTTCAATTTGACATGGTATCAGAGCCACAAATCATCTAAATTAGGTTTTCTTAGTCTTTCAATTTCCTGGGTTAGTGGGTATCAAAGTGTTCCTTTGGTGTTCTATTTGATTACGTCCCTGGTGGTTCGGTGTATTTTTTTTTTCTGGCGGTTCGGTCCCTGGTGTTTGGTCGGCCGTTCCTGGGTAGCAACAAGTCGACTGTTTCTGTGAAGTTCTCGAACGCCGCCTCTTTTTGGTTCCTTGGCAGTCCCTTTGGGTGTTTCTCGAAAATTCTGTTTCTGGGTGATTCCGTCCAGTTGGTGGTGTATTTGTGCGATTTCCGGTCTGGAGATTTCTGGTGGTCCAACAATTTCTGGATGACTACCGGCCATCTCTATTGAGGTTGTCTCATGCAATCTATGGTGGACAGAAGCGTTTCCGGCATTTCTGTGCAGTCTTGGTGTCTTTCCGGCAGCTTTTAGAGAAGACAATTGCGGTTTGGCTACAGGTGCAGCGTGCGTGTTCTTACTGTCGGCGTTGATTTGATGCATTTTCTGGGCGTGTTCTCCATTCCTTAGGAGAGCGTACGTGTCCTTTGGTGGGCTGTTTCAGAACCAGTTCAACGTGTGGTGGGCTATTATGAAGTGGCCAAAAGTTGTTTGCATCCAGAGAAAGAAGCATGTCCTTAGGCAGCGCCTTAGCTATCGGTGTTGTTTTGTGTTGATTCTAGGTGCGATAATTCTGGAGGGTTCTACAGTTCGGTTGCTGTCTTACTGTTCTTCTGTGCTGTGCGAATCTGTGTGGGTCGTGGAACCTGGAGGGTTTGGTGCTGTAAGGTGTTGGTGCGGTGAAACAAGGTGCGATCCTGTGGACTCGCGGAGTGCGTTCTGTGGGCGAAAAAAAAAAAAAAAGGCAGGTTTTGTGCTTCTTTGAAGGAGTTTGTCGTGAACTCCTGTGAGAATTTCTGTTTAGCGTGTTATTCTCGTGGGTGTTGTGAATTTCTGGAGTGGCCTCCCGTGGCCTACTATGAGTTTCCGGTGAACGAGGAAGGATGAAATCAGTGTGTTATTCATTCCTTGGTGAGTGTCGGTGTCATGGGTGTGGATTTCTGGTGTGAATTTCTGGTCGCGTGGATCTCTCGTGAATTTCTGGAGGGTCTTCTCTCTCGGTTCTGATCTCAGTTCTGGAGTGGTCGACTGGTGCAGTTCGGTGCAGTCTTATTTGCGGTACAGCGTGTTGGTGTTATTCTGGCAGTGTGTGGTGTAGTGTGTTTTCTGCGACATGTGGTGTGGTGTTTTTTTCCGGGAGTTTAAAAAAAAAAAAAAAATTTGAAGTAGTATTTCGAGTGAATCAGAGAGTGGGTTTCCGATGGGTGCTCCTCTCTTATGTGTGGTTGGCCGTTTCTGATGCGGTCCCTTGGTGTGGTGTCATTCCATGGTTGTGGAATCCGTTGGCGTGGACAGGTTCCAAATGAGGAAGTCCCCTTTTTAGTGCGGCCGATTCTATGTGAGCGGCTGATTCTGGGTATGATCCGATTCTGATCGGTGATTCCAGGTTTTCAGGTTCTGGGTATGATCCAATTCTGATCGGTGATTCTAGGTTTTCAGGTTCTGGGTATGATCCGGTTCTAATCGGTGATTCCAGGTTTTCAGGGAGATTAATTCTCATTCCAGGTTTTCAGGGGGAGTAATTCCCGTTCAAAGTTTTAGGGGAGTTATTCCCATTCAAGGTTTTCAGGGGAAGTAATTTCCGTTCAAGGTTTTCAGGGGGAGTAGTTCCCGTTCAAGGTTTTCAGAGAAAGAAGAACAATCAAACTCAAGATTTTAGAATCTTTCATCTTGAGTTTGAGGGGGGATGTTAGAATATATGGAAAATATATTATATTTTCCATATATTCTTTATTTGGTTGATATTGTAATATTTTCTATTTACGTTGAATTGTAATCAAATCATGGGGATTTGATTACCATATTAGTATTTACTCTAAACCCTATAAACAGGGACCTTTGTATTGTAGACAAGGCAAGTTAATAAGAGCACAATCTAGCCCTTTGGGCTTTACCCTGTGGACGTAGGTCATAGACCGAACCACGTAAATTCTCTGTCTCTTTTCTCGCTTGCTTCCGTTATTATTCAGTTCAATTTGACACATAAAGGTGAAAATTGTTTTTTGTATTTTTAAGAGTGTTTTACGTTTGAGTTGTTTGTTCATTTTTATTTTTTTTTTGAACAGAGGAAACAAAATAAAAACAAAAAAAAATAATAATAAATAAATAAAATTTTTAACAAACGAAGCTTCCACCGCTGTCCTCTCTAATTCTTCAAAACTTGTATCATTTCTTTCCCTCCAAAAACAACACAAAAGGCATGGCGAAACCATCTTCCACACAACTGCACTTTGAGAAATGCCTCCCAACCCTCTCCAACAAGCAAAATGTCTTCTACTCTTCTAAGCATAACCCAAGCTAACCCAACACGATTGGAAATACCACTCCACAAAGCATTGCCGATCTCTACTACTTTTCTTGGCCTCCCTCCTCATTCTAAAGGAATAGTTTTTCTGCAAAATGTTTGCAGTTGAAGAATACTTTACGTTGAAACAAACGAAGTTCCTAGTATCTTTAGTTGATTCAGAGAATCAGATGTACGTATTTCAACTCTATAATCTAAATTCTGATGCATTCAAAAAATTCCAACCTGCAAATTCAATGTCTCTAAGTTCCTAACATTATAAGGGATCTAATTAGTCAAGCTCAATATATAAATGTGAGCGACCCTCTCTAATTGAAAGAAAAAAATGCTTAGCAACGTAAATATTAATGGAGCTTTGGAGTAATTCTAAGGCTCTGAGTCTGAGGACAAAAACCCAATGTAAAACTAACATGCTACAAATTGGTCAACGCAGCACAGTTGCCCCGTCCTAACACAGTAACACATTAAAAAAGAGTTCATAAAGTATCCATGTTCGACGACTGGACCCAACACATAAAAGAATAATAATAATAAATTAATTTAAGAATTATAGAGTGCCAATCTAATCATTTGTTCAATTTAGTCCTTGATCAAAATATATGTAGATATGAACTAATTTTATCCAAAAAAAAAAGAAATTTGAACCTGCGTAATGAGGTTTCGCTGGGTGAGGAGATCGAAGGTGGAGACAAGGGCGTAGGTTCCGGCAATGAGAGCCGCGGTGGCTCCGGCGTCGTGAAGGAAGTCTCCGGTGGAGCGTGGGATGCACGCAGAAGAGTAGGGAGGGCGTAAGGGAGGAGCGAACGGCGCACGATAGAGAAGGTGGAGACGCACAGGAGGAGACGGCTTCGGAGTGAGCCAAGCGGAGGAAAAGAGAGGAAGGTCGGTGGTGGTGCTCGTCGTCGTGGTGTACACGCGGTGGCGTACGAGATAGGAATTGGGGCGGAGAGAGGGTGGCGTACAAAACAAGAGCCTCATGATTAGCAGCGATAGCTTTTTCCGCTGTGTGAAATGAAGGGAAAGACAGCGAGAGAGATTGAGAGAGAGAGAGAGAGTGAGAGAGTAGTTGTTAAGTTGCTGGAGTTAGGAAGGAGGATCAAGTTAATTGATTACTGCATATAAAAAAACAAAGGAATTGATATTATCGGTATCAAGGTCCGAGACTTTAAAATGTGCGATTTAAAAAATTGATTTTTAAAATTGTAATTAAGTTTTTGGTAAAATTATAATTTGACCTTTTAAATTGCATGTTAGTCTTTTAAAATTTTGCATTTTCAAAAAAATACCAAATTGCCTGCGATTTGAAAAAACAGTTTTCTGCATTTTCAAATTGTAATTTTTTAAAAACTCAATTTTCAAACGGTTTATATTCTACGATTTGGTTTAAATCGAACTTTTTGTCTACGAAATCGCAATTTCAAATGCATCCTAAAAGAGAGTGGAATGGAATAGGTATTCGGTATTCCTACTCCTTAGTTTGGTGACAACACATATACTTTAGTTGGAATCGAATCAAAATTACTAAAAAAAAAAAAAAAACTCAAATTATATTTATATAAAAAAAATTGAAAACCAGTGGGTGGTCAGCCACCCACCAAAAAAGCCGGTGGTGGTTGGGGTGGTCGACCAGCCCAAGGGTTGGTAGCCTGAGGGATACTTACAAAACGGCTGGTAGTTTGGAAGGTTTAAATGTAATTTTCTCAAAGAAAACCCTATTTGTCGAAATATTCCCATAATACCATTGTCACGTGTTATTTTTTCAATTAAAAAAGGAAAATGTTAGATTTACAACACCAATTCAATAACTGTACAACAATCCCTCACATGAGGATGGGTCCCACATACTAGGGCCCACCCTCATGTGAGGGGTTGTTGTACAGTTGTTGTATTGGTGTTGTACAAGAATCAAATCCCATTAAAAAATAATAAAATTTAAAACAATTTAAAATTTAAATTTAAAACACAGAGAAAAATTTAAAATATGAAAAAAAAAATACAAAAAAAATAAATATAAATAAAGTATTTTTCTCTCTTTTTTTGTAGTTTTTTTTCTTTGATATTTAAATTGTTTTAAATTTTATTATTTTTTAATTGAAAAAATGACGCGCCAAATAATTGGGAGGCCATGAGAATGGGTATCAGCAGTTCTGCAGGGAAGAGTAAGCTCAAGTATGAGGATATATAGGATTTGATTCTAAGTGAGAAGGTGTGCAGAAAGGATTCTAGCGAAGCCTCATGTTCTGATGCTGCCTTAAACCTCGAGACAAAGGATAAAGGATACGGTTGAAACTCTAGTCGAGGCAAATCAAGATCCAGAAAAGGTAAAAGCGAATCTGGATTTGGTAATCAACCAGAATGCTGGAACTGTGGCAAGACTAGCACTTTAAGAAGGTGCAAGGAACCAAGGAAGAAGACTGGAATCTATGTTGCTGGTGGTGTACTTGGCTAACGAATCGGCGTTGGATATTGTGGGCATGGGTGATATTCGCATTAAAGTCAACAATAACTCGGTATGGAAACTGCAGAAAATCATACATTAACCAGTACTGAAGGACAATTTGATTTCAGTATGACAACTGGATGAAGAAGGGCATGCTATTAGCTTTCACAATGGTAAGTAGAACGTTAGCATGAGAGCTAGGATTTTGGCTCGTGGATACAAGACAAATACTCTCTATATGACTACAAATATTAGAGATACAGTTAATGAGGCATTTGGCCATAGGTTTTGGGATAATCAAAACTGGAAAATCATTAGAAGTAAGAAAATTACTTTTAATGAACATGTTGTGAACAAGGACAGGTCAAGTGCATAACATGTGGGTATAGAGATGGAATTTGTGAAGTTTGAGTTTGTCAGCTTAGATGAGCTTCTAGGGAACACAGTGCATAACAGGGTTCAAGAAGACGAAGCATTGACTGACAGCCAGAAATGAAAACAAATCGTGGAGGTGGAGCTTGATAAACAGCGTTAACTCACAGACAAATGTGATGACGAAGATTTTTCAAGAGACTTAAAGCATCAAAAAGAGCCTTATTCTTTAGCAAGAGGCAGAAAGAAATGTGATTGAAAAGCACCGAAGAGGTATGACTTTATTGATATGGTTTCCTTTGCTCTAACAACCTTGTAATGGAGATCCATCGTTTGTTCAGAATGATATGCCGAAAGATGTGGAGTTACTACAAAAAGGTAAAGCTTGATAGTTGGTTGGATTGCTCAAAGGAAATAAGGCTAAAGGGTGCAAATGGGTCTACAGGAAGAAATAGTCACCAGAGAAAACTATGTGGCCAAGAGGATCGATAGAGAAGCGTGGTAGTCTGTCTAAACCAAGTCCAATTCTTAAGTTCAAGAGATGCTTGGACTTGAGTGATACTTGTAGATTATGATTACCCTTGGGGCAATGGCAGAAGCATACTGAGAGGTGGTTGTGACTTGATGGATTTCAAGTCAAGGTGGAGATTGTTAAGGTATGGGTGACTTAAAATCCATCAACATGGTGGGCCCCACCTGTTTCTTTACATTCCCTTTGGTTTTGGTTAGCAGACTCTTTACAAGTCCTATTTGGTTTTGTATTGGAGCCCACCGAGTCGTTCTTATATATTATTGTTAAATTGCAATATTACAAGTGTCATTTAGTGGTTTAATTGTTTCTAATTGAATTGGAGTGCATGGGTTCAAAACCAATCCCTTGCAAAATGTCGGTTTTAATGTATTTATTGGCTAAAAGATTTTAACCGCATACATAATTGCGGTCAATGTCGATTTTGATGTCTTTATTGGCTAAAAGATTTTAACCGCATAATTACAATTACGAGGACTTGAACCCAGGCATTAGATGATGAAGTGAGGCACCTATCCACTAGGCCAACTACTCTATTAGGTATTATGGAACAGATAAAAGTATTCATATGTTGTCAGTTACACAAAATGAAAATTTATGACTTTTCACATGTGCAATATAACATTCCTCACCGATTTTATGATTTAGTTTTTCATTCTCAATTTTAGAAGTTTACAAGTGAAATTGTATGAATTCTCTAGAATTGCTATCTGTAGAATTTATAAGTTTTATTGTATTATGGAGATGATTTGCTAAAACCTATTAACAAAATCATTCTGAGTGGGGGAAAATATCATCTTAAAGATAGTGATTCATCGTACCTCAAAGCTATCTTTTTGTTTCAGATTTTTGTTCTTCATCACATAATTTTTTCCTAACAATTTTAGTGTTTTGTTTTGATTCTTCTTCTTATAACCTTATATTCCTAACAATCATCCTAGGTATAGGAGTATTGACCGACTTTGGTTTTATATAAAGGCATGGTTAGCCTTTCGGTGAGACAGTGTGCAATAAAAGAAAGGAGGCGCCGCACCTGTTGGATTCTTATTGGTTTCAAGAGTGAACCAAGAGAAATATAGAGTGCAATCAGAGCAGCAGCGTGAATTTTTTCTTCTTGGTTTTGGAGGAGCCAAACAAGAGAGAAAAAGAAAAAGGTGTTATAGTGAGAGAGAAAAATAAGTGTATTGTGACTTTGGGTTCTGAGTGATTTTTTCACTACTATTTTGTACTCCATCTTCATAGTGAATTTATTCGTGATTGCCTCTGCTGGTGAACGTACCTCATATTGAGGAACCACTTAAATGTTAGTGTCGTGTGTGATTGATTTAATTTTGTTGTTTTCTTATTATTTGCATTTCACGGGTATTAGAAAATAGATGAATTTCCAAACACAATTTCCCCATTACATGACTCAAAATAACAAAACTACCATGCTTAAAAAAATAAAAATAAATAATAAATAAATAAGAGCATCACGTTGGACTATTTTGAATTTTTTTTGCTTTTTTTGAATTTTTGTCATTTTTTATTTTGTTTTTATCCAAGTATTTTTGTCATTAAGTCTATATACCCCCATCAAACTACCATTCAATTGACAACGTACCTCTTCCAAAACTTTCAATTAGGACAATGTCCCCAAAACTAGCAAAAATTGTCAATGTCCCCCATAATGACAAAAATACCCTCAATAAAATAAAATAAAAAATTCTAGAAACAACGAAATTAAAAATTATATTTACAAAAAAAATTAAAAATTGAAAAATACTACCACCCGATTGACCAAATTGAAAATTTTTAAATTTTTAAATTTGGAGGGGACATTTTCCCAATTGAACGTTTGGAGAGGATATTGTCAATTGAGTGGTAATTTGAAGAGGGCACGTGGACTTTTCCCAATTTTAATGAACGATTCTCATGATTTTAAATGTTACCTCTGTCCTTATTTACTTTCGTTTGCCAATAGATTTTTTTTTTTTTTTAAAGAAAAAAAGTATACTCTTCCAATTTCTCTTTGTTCTTCACGAAAGTCTTTGATTATAATTTTTGAGAAAAATCATATTTAGCCCCTATGGTTTTATCTTATTTGAATTTGGTCATTGGGTTCATAATTTATAGAATATGGTCCTTAGGTTTTGTTTATATTTTAAATAGGTCCCTCTATCACTTTTCCGTTAAAATAAATGGTTTTTCATATGTCACGTGTGTCTCAATTAACAAGCTAGCGTTCATATCAACACCCAAATATCAATATCATATCATTAAGTGCAAAATCATCAAAAAAAGAAAAAAAAAAAAAAGACCCCAACTCCAAAAACAAAAAAACATTTTCTTTGTCATATTAATCTTCTAGATTTGTAGCGTTTGAGGAAAAACCATTAACTTTGACGTTAAGATAGACCATGACGTGTCAAAAGAAACACACGTGACAAATAGAAAATCGTTAACTTTAAAGTGATAAAGGAACTAAGTTAAAACTTGAGTAAAACTTAAGGATCTTATTATTAAAATTGAAATCTCAATGGCTAAATTCAAATCAAATGAAAACTTAGGGTTAAATATTATTTTTTTTCCTAAATTTTTAGGAGAAACTTCACTTAACCCCTAGAATTATCGTCGTTTTTGCAATTATCCCCTTAAACTTCAAAAACTCTCAATTTAGCGTATCAATCTTTTAATTTTTTTCAATTTCACTCATTCTTTGGATTTTTCGTTAAATTAAACCAAAATTCCCAAAATACCAATTTTGTTTTTTAAAAAATGAAGATTTAGGTGTAATTATTTTTGTAAATTCCATTAAATCCTGACCAAATCTGAAATCCTTGCAATTTCTTTTTTCTTTTTCCTTAAAAATTAGGGTTATTTTAAGAATTTCCACACCCATCCATTATGATTTTTTTTTTTTTTGATGAATCAAATCTATTAAAAGCAAGAACACACCATTATAACCCTTTAGTAAAAACTGGAAATAGTCCAAGAAACAAGGACCCCAATTCTGCAACAACTAAGCAGAACAAACACCAAACAGAGTAGCAACTCTTAGCTACTACCGCAGAAACTAAAATCTGTAGCAGAACCAACTGCTACTCGGCAACTACAGCAACGAAACTATAGAAGAACCTCCATCCACCTACAACAACTGCAACAAGCAGAAATTACAACAAGGTATGCAAATTCCATCTTTACACAAGACTTAAGTCTTTGGACAATTCCTAAACCATCCTTTAGCCAGCACTCTATCACGAACTTCCCACAGGATTTGCACCAGAATAGCTTCTTCAAATCGAAGGGAATTGCCATGAAGGAGATCATTACGGTGCCTCCATAGATGATAAATCACCGCACCAACACATAATCTTCCTAAGAACGACTGAAGGGTCTTTCCACAAATCTTTTCTCTAGCCCAATCTACAACTTCATCCCAAAAAATAGGAGGATTAGGGAACTCACAAGTTGCCATAATAGCCCTTCATATATGACGACTAAAGCTGCAGCTGAAGAAGAGATGGTCTCTTCACTCAATCTGACCATAGCAGAAAAGGCACTCCAATTTTCCAGAAAAACCCCAACATGCCATCTTATGTTTAGTGACAAGTGCATCACAAAACACCAACCAACTAAAGAAAGCATGCTCAGGATTGGCCATAGAAATATCCCTAAGCCTCAAAAGTTTCTTCCAACTCCAAGAACATGACTTAGGAATAGGGATTTGCCACAAACTTCTACCTTTCAACCAATTGGCCTCAATTCAAGCCACCCATAATGAACCAACTTTGGTAAATAAGCTCCAAATATGGTTTAACATTGAAGCCTGATTCCAAACAGCAACTCTTTTGATCCCTAAGCCACCCTCCTTTGGAAAACAGAGATTTTCCCAAGAAACTTTGGCCTTAGACTTCACATTACTCCCAGACCAAAGAAACCTATTAAATTTCTGTTCCAAGAGCTGTATAACCTTCTTGGGTAATATAAAAACCCGAGCCCAAAAACATTTGCAGGCTAACCAAAACATAAGATAGAAGATGTAATCTTCCAGCAAAGGATAGCTTCCTTACTAGCCAAGAATCAATCCTAGAGGATATCTTGGAAATAAGGCTATCACAATCTGCAGCAGAGAGCCTTTTGGAGATGAGAGGGACGCCCAAGTATCTCACAGGAAGGACCCTTTTTTGGCATATGCAATAACTCAAAAAGATTTTGTTTAGCAGCAGGGGTAACTCCAGCAAGGAAGACTGAACTCTTGGAAGGATTAGCCTTCAAACCTGAAAGAGCTTCAAATTCAGCAAGAGCACCAATGCAGCACTGAACAGAAGCTAAAGTAGCTGCAGAAAAAATTAATAAATCGTCCGCAAAGCAAAGATGAGAGAGCTTAATCACACTGCACTTAGGATGATAGCTAAAAAGAGATTTAGAAGTAGCCTCTTCTAACAAGAGAGAAAGACCCTCCATAGCTAACACAAATAGGTAGGGGGAAATAGGATCCCCTTGCCTTAAACATTTCCTTCCTTTGAAATAGCCTACCAAAGTTCCATTGAGGGCTATAGAAAAGCTGAGACTAGTGATGCATTCCCGGATCCAAGCAATATACCTAGAAGGAGCACCAAAACAATGAAGGTAATGCATAATATACTCCCAACTCAAGGAGTCATACGCTTTCATCAAATCCACCTTAAGAGTACATCTAGCTTTACCCTTCTCCTTATGATAATCACTAACCACTTCTTGAGCCAACAAAATATTCTCAGCTATCCCCCTACCAGGAATGAAGGGACCTTGATTAGAACTAATAACTTCTTCCAACCCCGGGATCATCCTGTTAGCCAAAATTTTGGTAATACATTTGTATATAATGTTGCAGCAAGAAATGGCTCGATAGTCCCCCATACAAGAGGGGTTCTTCCTCTTGGGAACTAAAGTAATGATAGTAGAATTAACTTCTTTGAGAAGCTTGCAATGATGAAAGAATTTCAGCACAGCTTCACACACATTATCACCAATAATAGGCCAGGCTGAATGAAAGATAGCAGCAGAAAACCCATCCAGGCCTGAAGCTTTATTCTTACTTTGGAAAATAAAACTTTTCGAATTTCAGTTCTAGTAATATCAGTATTCATGCCCAAAATGCTAGCTGCAGAAAACTTCTTCTTGATAAGACCAGATACCCGATCAACCTTATCTTGAGAGAACACGTGGGATGAACTACCAATTAGCTTCTGATAAAACTCAATAGATAACTCTTTGATTTGCTGAAAATCATAAAAACAATTACCCTTCTCATCCTTCAGCTGTTTGATAAGATTAGAAGAATTTCTAATCTTAACTGAATTATGGAAAAAAGAATTATTCCCATCTCCCAAGTTCAGCCACCTATTTCTGGATTTCTGTTTGAGAAAATTCTCTTTTGCATTCGAAACTGAAAAGAAGTGATGTAAACACTCTCTCTCCTTTCTTTGACAAGCAATACTACCTCCAGAAGACAGAAATTCAGATTGAGCTATGGCAAGATTCTGCCTAGCCTAGACAACCTTTTGACTTAAGCCACCAAAAACTTCAAGATTTTTTATCTTGAGAATATCTTTCACAGATTTAGCATAGAATACATTCTGAACATAGCATAACCAGTAACCTTTATCTTCCAACCCTCATCAACCCAATCTAGGAATTGAGCATGTTCAGCCCAGAAATTAAAAAACTTAAAAGGTTTTAGGCCTATAGCTAACATACTTTGCAACAGAAACAAGAGAAGGAGAATGATCAGATAAACCTTTTTCCAAAAAATCCACAGAGGTATTACCATAGTGTTGCAACCAATTAACATTAGCCATAACCCTATCAAGTTTCCTTGAGACAAAATTAGAACCAGCCTGCTTATTAGTCCAAGTGTGAAAAAAACCATAATAAGCAAGATCATCCACCTCTAGACTAAAAACACAATCCCTAAATTCCTTCACATAACAAGTCAAACTAGTAGAACCCCATTTCTCTTGAGTTGTCCGAACCACATTAAAATCCCCTGCTATCAAGCCAAGGCAAGCACCCAGCAGAGAACTTAAGAAAATTCAACCTTTGTAACAGATCTCTTCTATCCAGTCCCTGAGTAGCGCCATAAACCACAGGGAGAGCCCATGGGGAACCAGTAACTATAGAGTCAACTTGGCAAGTAATAACTTGCTCATGAATGTCCAAGGCCTTGAGGGAGGATATACCTGGGTCCCAACAAACCCATATCCTTCCTAAAATATGAGCAGAATAGTTATTAATCACCTCCCATCCCGGAAGCATAGAAACAACAATTTTCGAAAAATTCTCTTGTTTAACCCTGGTTTCCACTAGACAAAGAATAGAAATTCTAAGCTTTCTCACCATTTTCCTAACCTCTTTTTGTTTTAGGGGCATATTCAATCCCCTAACATTCCGAAAGAGGATATTCATAACACCAAAGTAGGGGAAAATCCCCGCACATCCAAACTACACTTACCCACCTTGGCTTTCCCTTTACCCTTAGAAGAAATGGCATTTTCAAACACATCCATGAAAGTGATAGGTTGCCTACTCTGAACTTCCTCCTTTTCCTTGTCCTCCTTTGCTAACCGCTCAAAGGAATTAGACAATCGGATACCCCCCGATTTCTCTTTGGAAGTTGATGCCCCCATAGGCTTCTTAATTGTCCTATAAAAAGACAATTTTTGCTTTGTCTGGAGACTAGTGTCCCTCACTGGTTCTTTCCTCTGTACCTTAGGAATCCACACCTTTTTTTCCTTCTTATCCTTCTTGACACATGCATAGGCAGCATGGCCAAACCCTCCACAAATAGAGCACTTTGGAAGCAACCAAGGGTATTCAACTACTATATTAATAGTATCCCCATTTTCTCTACAAATATCTATCTCCTTAGGGCATTCCAAAGTAATATCAATTTCAATCAATACCCAGGCAAAGCCTAAGCGTTTCTGTTCCTCAGTAACCTTATCAACATACAAAGGTTTGCCTATGCCACTAGCCACAAAACCAAGGCCAGTAGGAGTCCAAAACTCCATAGGTAAATGGAGAAATTTAACCCAAACTGGAACCGAAGTAAGAGATAATTTGAGAACCTGCATACCTGGCTGCCATTTACGCAGAATCAATGGGTTGTTTGCTACATGCCATAGCTTGTTCTCCAGAATTTCCTCCCAGGTAGCCTCATCCTGAAATCTGAAAATAAACATGCCATTATCCAGGGAAAACACTTCAACCGCACTATACTGTTTCCACATTGATTCCACAGATTTCTTCACAAGGAAATATGTCAATTGTTTATCCATGAATTGCCCCACTAAACTGGACTTCCATTTCACAATACCTTCCTCAACAATAGCATCAGGCGAGAAAACACAAGTTTTACCCCCATTCTTCTTAGGTTCAAAATATTGAAGAGAACCCATAGTTCTATTGGATTTGAACAAATTCGCCCAATCCCCCACCTTAGGGGATCATCGGGGCCATCATGAATAGGAATTTCTTCCTATCCAACACTATGATAAACCATCTCCCCAGCCACAAATCCATCATTCTGCTCAATTCCTTGTTCAGCAAAGGAATCTTCATCAAAACCCTCATGCTGATCAATCTCCATATCCAATTTATCAACCCGATTCTCCAATTCCGATCCCTTAGGATCAATCGCATCATCAAAAACCTCAGGCCTCAATGATTCTTTAGTCACCAAACTAGGAGATCGATCACTTTCCACAATCGGCACAACAATCTTCCCGATAGTTCCAGACACCTTTCCCTGACCTTGACCTCGACCTCGACCTCGACCCTTACTAGCTTTTTTCGCCATATCTCCACACCACCACCCGAATTACACAAATCCTTCTAGCATTCGAACACAATCAGAACGAACAATAGACCATGTATAATCATCATCCCCCACCTTCGGCAACCCACTCCGGCTCAGATGCGCCCTCACGCGACAATCTTGAGTCACAATACTTTTCCCGCGCGTTTCCCTTCAAAGGTAGTGATGACGTGGAGAGAGAGGTTCTAAATAGTTGGTAACTTACAATTTTATTTTATTGTTTTTTTTTTTGTCTTAATGGATGGGTAAAATTGAATAAAATTGAAAAATGGATCGACTAAATTTAGAATTTTTTAAGTTTATGAGAATAATTGCAAATATGATGAAAGTTCGGGGGAGTTAAGTGAAGTTTTTCAAAATTTTAAAAAACACAAGAAGTCTCCATATAAAAGTTGAAAGCCCAAATCTTAAAACATAATGGGTTAAATACCATTTTTGTACCGATGGTTTGCTAGTTTACCAAATAGCTACCTGAGTTTTTTAAATTGTCAAGTATGTAATATGAGTTTTACAAATTTTTGTTTTTAGAACATTCGTTAATATTCCATTAAAAATATTAATCACTATTTTGCCACCTACACGTGTGGTGAGGTCGTCGCCTGTAAAATCACGCCACATGTATACCACACCATCTCATATTTGACATATTAGCATCACTTGTCATATATTATGTTATATACTACTAAATTTCAACGACATTGTTATGTTAAAAAGTTCTAAAAATAAATAAAAAATCTGGCCAGTTCTCTTTCCATGGTCGGCTAGGGGTTCCCATTCACCCCACCATATGGGTGGAAGTCGTGGAGACACTGTGACCTCCGCAAAGGGTGGGTCGCAAGGTTGCCTCTGCAACCTTCATAAAGGGTGGGTCGTGGAAGCTTTGCAACACCCTTTGTAGAGATCATGTAGCTTCACGACCTTTGGAGTCTCTGCGACCCTTGACAGAGGTGCGACCCCTAATATTTATGAATTTATAAATATTTTGATGCATTACTGTTAAACCTTGACAATAACTTGCAGCGAACAATGCTATAACATTTTTTATTTTTCTACGTCTATAACATCTGGACAATATTTATAGTCACATAATTACACTGGCGGTTTAACTTGCAATCTTAATAAAACATCATAATTCATCTAATAACTACAATAGTCATGTTTAGATATCAAAAATTACCTCTAGCTTTATACTTTACTATTATTCCAATATGCTAACGTGATACTGTCAATTTATCAATGAATTAAAACAAAAATTAATAATGAATTAGTGATATCGCATCAATATAGTGTAATTATAGTGGAATAATAATATAGTATATAGCATTTCTCTTAATAATTTCCCTTAAAACAAGTTTAAAAGCTTCTCATTTCCTTTTCCCTTCGATTCCCAAACAAGCGACCCGCCAGTTGCATCCCATTCCACCTCTTTTCTCTTTTTCTTTATTAGTTTGTGAAAATCATTTAACAAGTAAAGAGGAAAAGATCATGTATGGCTTTTTTAAAAGGTTTTCTCTACTTTTAAAGAAGAAAATAAAATTTAAAGAAATTGCTGCTATTACTTTATAACAACAAGGTCACGATAAATAATTAATAAGAGGGCTTACACAACCATACGACAATATTCTGCTATACGTCTCAATATGTCTAATGATACTTTTTTGTTTGATGGATACACGTTGCAACTATATAGTATATACCCATCAAACAAAAATTCCAAAAAAAAAAATATTTCTTTGCCCTCAAAACAGTGTATAAAGAAGATAATATTCTCGTTCAACATGCATGACACACGTATATATTCTATCTTAAGAGTGACAAGGCATCTTTGCATGAAAATATGATGCCTGTAGGTTACATGAGAATTAACTCATAACATAATGGAAAAATAAATAAATTATAAAAGTAAATGGTGTTTGTAGGATATAAATATTTGGAGAAATTTTACTTACACCCTTCGAAGTATAAGTGGTTTTGCATCATTATCTAGAAATTTGAAAATTTGCAACATGGATATTTCATATTTCTGTTCATTTTAATTTCACCCAATTTTTTTTTTTAAAAAAAAACAAAAGTGAAAATTCAAAATATAAAATATAAAAAAAAATGCCTTGGACTCAAGGTCTGGACTGACCCATGGCAAATTTTCACCTTTTTTTTTTAAAAAAAAAAAAAAAAAAAAGAGACATTTTAGCAAAAAAAAAAAATGAAAAAAATTAAAAAGGATTGAAACATGGAATATCAACCTTACAAATTTTTAAATTTCAAAATTATGATTGCAAGTATAAGTGAAGTTTTTCTTAAATATTTTGTAGTTATCAATATAATGAGGTATAATTTCTAATAATTGTTTTCACGTGAAATTTATGAAAATAAAATATATTTATTCTTTATTTATTTATATTAAATACAGCAACACAATAAACTAGAGAATAATAGTAATAAAAAAAAAAAAAAAGTCGTTTTGGCCATCATTAGTTCATTACTTCGTCTTTTTCTAATAGAAAGCATAAAAGTAACCGCTTAGTAAGATACTTTTAGATTATTTGTCTCAATTTAAGAGAATTTAGATAAATAATTATGAAAAATCACTTTTAAAATTTATCTGCTCAAATAAAAATTAAATTACTCAATCACTTACGTCTTTTTCTATTAGAAAGCATAAAAGTAACCACTTATTAGGATTCTTTTAAATTATTTGTATTAATTTGAGAGAATTTAGATAAGTAATTAAGAAAAATTGCTTATAAAATTTATTTGTCTAAATAAAAATTAGATTATCTAATCATTTATTTCTCACAATATCTATCAAAATCTTTTAAAATTTCATGTAAATAATTTGAGAATATCTGATCTAAAGAATTTGAAAGGATTAGATGCGATGTGGTTTTAGTCTTTTAGTGGCATGAATTTCACGAATGGTTCATGGAGTGCCACGTTGAAATTAATGCCAGAGATATTTAGTTGAAAAAGGGACTTTGTGGATAGGAGGTTGGGCCACAAGTGGGTTTTTTTTTCTTTTTTTTTTTTTAAAAAAAAATTAATTTAATTTAATTTTTTACTTTTTCTAAGCCATTAAAGTTAAGATTGTGGTTCTTACACAACAAGATTTATACAACTTTTACACAACACATTCATAAGGAGTGGAACTCACACATAAATCCCACCCTATATGAATGTATTGTATAAATTTGTTGTATAAATATAATTTCTCTTAAAGTTGCGTAAAGTCCACTTAGTAAATTACATATATGTTGCAAGTCCGGTTGAGTTAAGGGCCATTATTTTTCTTGTGGTTGTGTTTAGATATTCATACTCGTAACAATTTGCTACTTAGAATTGTATTAATTTAAACAGTAATTATGAAATAGGTGTTGAGCTTATCTATTCGAATAGATGGACAAACGGCTTGAGATCTGCTTTGACCGGTGAGTCTCATATAGGCTCTCTTATATTTACATTTTGAATTACTATAATTTGTGAGCAAAATTATTAGAATTTACTGTAAGTGGTGGTAGTTCAGTAACTTCAAGGAAATCTCAAAATTAGTTTGACATGTATTAAGGTGAGAATTTGATTACCGAAATATAAATTTTCAATCCTATTAGTATTAGCCGGCTTAAATCCCATTGATATTTTGATGGACTTAAGTTAGGCTATGTATTAGTCGGATTTTAATAAGTGCATGCGGTTCCCCATCTAGGCTCCTCTTGTACGCTCCTAATGAAAATGTAGTATTATAGTCGCAGCCAGATAAAATATCTGCAATCAATCTCCCGTATGACCTCACCTACCTTTTTAATTAAAAAAATAATAAAAATTGGATCTCTATCCGGGGTCTAGTCGTTGATTGTGGCATGCTGATAGAGGTGTTCTGTGTGCAATTGTACTTGTATTCTATTTAAGTTAATTTTAATCAATGAAAAAGTGCATCGTAGCAATTGCTCAAAGCCTTGTGTTGGAGGATTGGCCACTCGAAGTGCCCAGATTACTTTCTCTATTAGTTAATTATTAGAGTAATCATAATAAATGGCGGAGCCAAAAATGTATGTTTGTTGAGTTGAATTGGGCTCATTAAGCATGAAATCCTAACTTTATTACCGAAGACGCTCGCTTAAAAATTGGTATACAAATTTCTTCACTAACATGGACATAGTAACACCATTGTAACTTATTCAACTACTCTATACGTTTCAAGCAAAAAAAATTAAATGCATATTACACTATATAGTAAACACAATACTTTGTTTATGCAATCTAATATTTTAAATTATCATCTAAAAAAAATATACAAGACTATAAAGAAATTAAAAAGAAAAAAAGAAAAAAAGAAAAAGAAAAAGAAAGAGAAAATGCATTTATCATTTACTTGGAAGAGAAGAAGTATACTCTTTCTTCTTTTTTTTTTGTTTTTTTTTTCAACTATTGCAGGGGCCATGCCCCTGCTAGCCTATAAATGGCTCCGCCACTGACCATAACACATAACAAAACCTAACCTAAACGCACCTCAATTAAAAATCGAACTACCCAAATTGATGCCCTTTTTTAAATGAAAAATTTTGTTGTAACTCCTTTAATTTTGGTGTGACTACCCTTTGACGGGTGATCGGCCCACCCAAATTATACTTTAGGGTAAATGATCACTCTGTTACATTTTTTAGGGATGGTCGACCTACCTAAATTTAGAAGCGTATACGTGAATGTGGATGCGGTTACTTGTAATATCCACATCCGCATAATGCAGATATTAATTTTAGATATCTGCATCCACATCTGAATTATATTTTTTACTAACTGAATCCGTGCGATTATTGTAGTTATTATCTGCTATCTATATATTAGGTAATAGGTTTTTTGGGCCTTCTTTGGTTCTCCAATATAGCATATTTTAAACGATTTTAAAAATAATTTAGGCTAGTTTTTGGTATTTTGGCTTTTGAAAATAATTTCACATTACTTTTTTATTTTTGTCAAAGTATTATATGAGAGAGCAATACAACCGACCAAACCAATGTAAACATAACTTATTCCTAATCCTAAACAACGTTATTTTGGTATATTGTGGTGAATTTATTAAATATAAAATATATATTATATGTAAAATGTATGCGGATAATATTTTTACTAACTGCATTCGCATACGCATACACATGTAAGAATAGCAAATAATGGATGGAGACAGTTAATTTCCATTCTAAATGTATACTCTACCTCAATTACACTTTTGAGTAGTCTACTAGCTCCCTGAGGATGAAGGGGTTGAACCACACAATTATTAAAACTCATTATTTTTTTCTTTAAAAAAAAAGTCAAAATATTAACAAATAACTTTATTAAAAAATTAATCTATAAAAAAAATTATTAAAAAATTAAAATTTCTTTCACTTTTATTTCCAATCAAATTTTTTTTTTTTTTTTTTTTAATGAAACATTTGTGCACTTTAATTCGGAAAAAAATAAAATAAAATAAACGACATGATGCCTCTTCCCGCGGGATCCTGAGGGAATATCCGCCAAACCCAAAACTTTCCTTTTTCTATTTATATATAAACCAAAGACTCCATAAGAGTTGACATTGCTCTTCCCACCACTGTTGTTTCGACGGTGTTTCTTAAGTACGACCCACCCAAAAATATCCATCCCCACCTCACAACACAAAAAATCCTATTTTAATATGCGACAAACAAAATCGTGCCTCTCTGTACCTGTGCACCTTGCGTTAGATATATATAACGTTGTCAATAAATAGGAGAAAGACAAGTGTGTTTAATTTCCAACAGCGGTTTCGTCGTTCAACTGCGAAAGCAATTTTCGCTCTGTCTTCGATTCATGGAGGGTGGTGGGTCGAAGCAGGGTCCGGTGACGTGCGGGTCGTGGATCCGGAGGCCCGAGAAAGTGAATCTGCTGGTGCTGGGCAGGTCGAGGCTTGGGGACTCCTCTCCTTCCGTTCTCGAGATCTTCTCCTTCGACCCCAAGACCGCCTCTGTCTCTTCCTCTCCTCTGGTCTCTCTCTAAAGCTTAAACCAATGTGTTTCTGTTAAACGCGGTCGTTTTGAGTTCGTTAATATTTTTTTCTTAATTAGACGTAACTGTTTCCGTTGACCGTTGACGCAACCCTGCCTATTTTGAACTACATAGGCTTTATTAGCTTAGTTTTTCCTTAAATTTCTCACCGACCAAACAGTGGAACATGGGTATGGAATTTATCTGACTCGGTGTGTGTGTGTGTGTTTTTTTTTTCTTGTTCTTGGTTTAGACCACGTACGTTATTGAGCAAGTGGATGGCGATCCCGTTTCGATTGCGGTGCACCCCAGCGGGGACGATATCGTGTGCTCTACGAATAATGGTGGCTGCAAGTGAGTCTCTTTGCTATAAATTTTCACAATTTTTGATACCCTTTTGCAAGAGATTTTCTGGGGTTCTTGTTAATTTCATGGGAATTATGGTTTCTATTTCTTTTTTGTTGTTGTTGTATGAGTCTATGTTTTATTCCCCTCCCCTCCCTTCCTACAGGAAAAAAAAAGGAGAGAATTTTGACGTATTCATATTTGCAAATGGTCCTAATTTTGGTAGGGGTGGTGTGGAAGTGTATAACAACTTCGTTGTATGGATTTAAATCCCAGAGGAATTGCTACGTTTCTTCTTTCTTCATTTTTCAAAGTACTTACTTGGGAGCTAGCTGATAGTATAAAAGTGTTGAAATGAAATAATATGGACATCTAAATAAATGTCCCTTGGAGCTTTTTCTCTTTGTTAGGGGGCTTTGTATGTGTATCATGGATTTTAATGCAATAAAAGATTAATTTATGAATGTGCGTCCTTCTCAGTTGAATGAATTTAGAGATATTATCAACTAATGTTGATTTAGTGGTATTGCTTATAGACAGCATAGCAAGCTCAACGACCTTTGTGGGCAAGTGCAATAACAAGTGAAATACCTCAGGGCAGTTAGCCTTTCTGTCCTGCAGGACCATGAATCTAATTTAATCTTTCCATTGAAAAAAAACAGTGTCTAATGTTATCAGAAACCGTAATTGTTAGCGTGTGAATAGGATCTGCATGAGAACTCGTTTTTGTGCTAGTTCGTGTTAGTGATATGGTTCATGTATCTGTTTTTCATTGGACTAGTTGTGCTCACCAGGGCATAGTTTGTTGTAGGCTTAGTTGTTTAGGCTCAAGGCTTGTGCTTATTCAAGGCTTACCTAGGTTACTCTAGTTCTATGCTCAGTGCTTGCTTGGGTGCTTGGAAGCCAGATGATTTAATGGTGTTCTCTGTTAGATCCTTTCATGAAATTTTCTTTTTATGCAGAGACTTGATTCTCATCAATCTGCAGAACATCATTTTGTGTTCAAGATATTGTGTAAATCTTACAGTAGGTTTTATAATGATCTCTAAAGGGTTTTGGGTTGAGACAGAGTGAAAGGTGTTCCAGACATTTTCTTGTATCAATTGCTAGTTCCTCTTGCCCCACTATTTTCTTTGATCATTTTATTTTATTTATTTTTGCTGGGGACTGGTTTGGAGAGGGGGGAGCTTTTACTTGTCAAATTGTTGACATTTTAGTGGAAACTGCATCCCCTTAAGCCTTGCTAGGTATCCATTCATGCAAGAAGGTGTAGAAATATAACTAAATGTTTCTTGTGACATGCAGATTGTTTGAGTTGTATGGTCGAGAATCAAGTACAAGGCTGTTGGCCAAGGAACTACCTCCTCTCCAAGGTGTTGGTCAGCAGAAATGCATGTCTTTTAGTGTTGATGGATCTAAATTTGCTACTGGTGGGGTGGTAAGCAAGAACAATAATCCAAACATTCATTATCATATGGTGTCCAGCCCTTGTTTGAAATTTTTTTATGTCACACCAATGTAATTTGGTATATTTTTTAATCAAATATAGGATGGGCATCTCAGAATCTTGGAGTGGCCAAGCCTGCGTGTTATTTTAGATGAACCAAAAGCACATAAATCTGTACGTGATATGGATTTTAGGTAAGTTTTGCTTATTGTTTGTGTATTGTCTCTTTAAAGTCATAAACATATTTGTTTATGTTAATTGAGCGTGTCAATGCACTAAAAACATTTCAGGCAAAACATACTTAAATTAAGTGTACACTTGGTTGGATAGGGTTGCTGCAGCCATATGGACAGTTTTTCCCTCTTGATATTTTTGATAAACTAGCCTCTTGAAAGAGGGTCCCCCCTTTCTTTTATTTGTATTTTTTTTTCGAAGGGGGGAGTTTATGGGATTTGATATTTGAAAGGAAGTTATTCATAAGTGGAGGTGGGTTTCAAGGAAAGGACTTTTGTGCTTATTCTTTATATGTATATTATCATCAGATCACCGATTCAAGTACCAAATATTTCGATAACGATACACGTGATATTTTTGTTCTGACAATGGGAAAGAGACTTTCATTTACATTTTTTATTATTAAAGTAAATAAAATATTTAAAATAATAATAATAATAATAGGAAATTCTATTAGGTGAGAGGCCAAGTGAAAGACCAGTACTTTTGTTCAAGAAATGAAGGTGCTGGCTTCATATATTTGTATAACCTTATGAGGGCCTATGAACAAATATATTCTTCAATGAAAGTGTGGTTTTGGAGCGTGAGAGGAGACCATAATGTTCTCTTGCAATACTTCTACAAAGGATCATTGACTGTTATTGGAGAACCATCAGAATGTCAACTGAATATCCTATAGTTATATTTATATAACAAAAAGAAAGTGTGAATGAAATAACAATGCCTTCGTACCCCTCACCCAAACTGTTGGCTGAAAAGAATTTTGAAAGAGAGTTGGAGATATTGCAGGTCTAGATACTGAATTTTGTGCCTTCTTTGTTCATTATCCAGCCTAGACTCTGAGTTTTTAGCTTCAACATCTACTGATGGTTCAGCAAGAATATGGAAGACGGAAGATGGTCTTCCCTTGACTACTTTGACTCGCAACTCGGTATGGTTTATCAAATTGAACAGTCTGGTGGTATTGTGCAGATAACTCTTATATCTTGGTGTCTCACGTGGTTTGCCTTCCTGCAGGATGAAAAGATTGAATTATGTCGGTTTTCTAAGGATGGAACAAAGCCATTTCTATTTTGCACTGTTCAGAAAGGTCATAACCTCAAATTTGAAGTTTAAACTATTTAATCATTTCTATTCAGCAACTTAGAGTGTACTTGTACTTAATGAACAGGTGATAAGGCCATCACTGCTGTCTGGGACATAAGTACATGGAAGAAAATTGGCCATAAGAGGCTGCTTAGAAAACCTGCTTCTGTAATGTCCACAAGCCTGGATGGGAAATATCTTGCTCTGTAAGCATTTAACCTATTTGGACTTTAGTTATTTGATGACTAGGCTTATGTTACTGTTAATTGCAGAGTAAGGAAACTTGCTTTGACTGGTGTATGGGCTTGCATTTTCAACATTTCCTGTAATTATTTACTTTCATCAATACCATTAAATAGAGGAAACTCTTCTTGTGGATGGATTTGACATTGAATCACTAGACCATGCCTAATATGTTACTGTAAAAAAAAATACTAGTTAACTTCATGCAATTTAAAATTTTAGCACCTTATCCACTGCTTTCTTAACAAAAACTCAACACTTTTGAATCTCTCTTATCATATAGTGGTCATAGAATTTCCAAGCCAAGCATTCGTGCATGAACTGAGTGATTGTGTAGGTGCTCACCCACATATGTATGTGTAGAGTCAGGAGAAAGTTATACATGTTGGGAAAAAGAATTAGCCAATATTACTTCCTTCAATAACTTACTTTTCCTGAGACTCGTAATTTTCTTTACCAATTGTTGGAGTATGTGCTTTTCACATGCCTGCTGTGCGTGCTAAATATCAAATTGATAAGAGATTATGTGCTATTTTTTTTGGTCGGTGCTCAAAATTAAAATTTTCTGTTACTTTTACATCTAAACAATATAAGCTTATGGATACATAGAAGTGTTTTCCCCCTTTGATGTGCATGACAAGTATGAGGAGAACATGTAATCCAACAGTGGGGAAAAATATGAAACATAATTAGTTATTCACCAGGTGTAATTGATCATGCACACCCTCTTGCAATGATATATATATATAGCTTCCAAATGATTAATGTGTCCTTTATATGCAAAAATAAGAAATATAAGTTCACTATGTTGTTTCTTAGTTGGAAAATGTTGCTTTGATGGGAGTTAGTATACTTTTGCGGAATTCTGTGATATTTTTCTGACTATATGCCAATTTTTCTTCCTCTAGGGGAAGCAAAGACGGAGATATATGTGTAGTTGAGGTAAAGAAAATGGAGGTCTCTCACTGGAGTAAGAGGCTACACCTCGGTGCGTGTATTGCAGTGCTAGAGTTTTGTCCCACTGAAAGGTAAGGTCCACAGATAAAATTTTGTTATTTATTAATGTATAAATTTCTTATTGCGTTGGTGCCAGCTAAATTGCCATATTTTTTTTCGCTTAATTCATGAGAAAAGGTCCTTGATCTTTGTCAGGAAGAAAGTCTTGAATCAGACTATAGGTCGATAATTCAACATCAAAAGACCGTTCTACAAATAAATGATATACTGAATGTTTTAGAAAGGCCCTGCATCCTAACTTGATGCTTGACATATAGAAATTTGGTTTTTTCTTTTATAACCTTTTGGTGTCTCCAAGGTTACCTTTGCTTTATTTTTTCTTTCTAAGATCTAAACTAAGCACAACGAAAGACATGCAGCTTCAAAGGCCTTTGTCTGGTTATCCATCCTTCAAAATATGATAAGCTACATAAATTATGCTCTGCCAATTTTTGTATGAATCTTCTTCTTCTTCTTTTTTTATTGAATGTTTTGTCTGTCCTCTTAAAGTTGAAAGAAAAGAAGAAAAAATTGGAGGAAGAAGCGGAAAATATTGTCTTATTTCATTGATGATTCTACCATACAGTTACATGAGCTTAATAGAAGAGTAATACAATCTAACATGGAAATATGCTTATTGTAGATTACAATGAGAAATAATGGGTATAAAATCCTGGTCTATTGATGAAACCGGTTGCCCTCACTTTGTCGGAAATCCTTATTAGCCTCTACAAAGTTCTAGACAAAGTGCTGTACCATTATTGTAGGATTTTCTGTGATGTTTTTAATCTTCAATCTTGTAAAGGTTATGGATAAAGGTTGGATTTCTATTGATCAAATATAAGTTAAGTATGTTAAATAGAGGAATCAAATTGACGCCAGAAGGACTGATGCCCTTAGGAGGCTCTCAGCTTATGAAGCAACAACCATGAAGTAGGGGGTAGCACTTTAAGGAATCATAACAACATACTTGTGGCATAACTGGCCGAATCAAGAAGAAAAACGAAATAAAACTTGCGACTAGGGGCGTTTTTGGTCTTTCCACCAAAATATAACTCTAGTTTTTTTTTTTTTTTTTCCCCTTTTTTAATGAATAGTAGTTGGTTCTGAGATCAGTGATTAGAAGCCAAAGTTTGGGAGTCCGATCTTTAGAGTTGCTAATCTGGCATTTTGTGATTCCTCCATCCAGATATTTGGTGACCTTGACATCCGTTTTAATGCTTTTTTTTTTTTTTTCTTATCCTTCAATTATAAAATTTTTAAATGCTAAAGTTTTAAGTCACTCTGTTATAGTTCTAGTTTGCTAGTTATTTAATTTTGAGTTTCAGTCGTGGCATGTCATTTGAAAGCAAACAAAATTAAGAGACTTCATTGCAATATGAACTTATCCACAATCCTCTGAAGAGATGTTTTCTGTGATATTTTTTGGTTTTGGCTTCTTAATTTTATGTGGGTTGCATTCCTTTCTGCAGGGTTGTGCTGACGACTTCTTCTGAATGGGGAGCTGTGGTGACTAAGCTAAATGTTCCTGCCGATTGGAAAGGTCTCTCTCTCTCTCCCTCTCTCTCTCTCTCTAAATGTTTTGGCATTCGGCAACTATTAACCCCCATATCTGTCAAACATGCAGAGTGGCAGATCTATTTACTGCTTTTAGGAATGTTTTTGGCATCGGCTGTTGCATTTTACGGATTCTTTCAGCACTCTGATTCATTTTGGAACTTCCCTCTTGGGAGAAATCAACCAGCTAGACCTATTTTAGGAGATCCACAATCCTCTGATGACCTATTCGGACCATTGGATATGTGAGGATCTGCACATTCCAGTCTCTAGGAGTCATACGAAATAGCATGAACAACAGGCTACAGGATAAGCTCTTTTGTTTTCAAGACATTTTAGATTTAGACCAGTAATTTGAAATTCTTGTAACATGCAATTCAAGTATTTAACCAAAAAACAAAAAAGAGATAATGTACCTTATTACTTGGTTGTTGGCTTATTTATTTATTTATTTTGGTTTTCGTTGAATTTATTTGACACCGACAGGAATTGAACACTTTTGTCTTTTGGGAGAAAATACATGATCATGAAAGAGTACTACAGTATATAATGGGTTGTCTAGTGGAGGAATGATAGGCAGGGGCAAACCAACCGGCCCTGCCCCCATTTTATTAAAAGGGGGTTTTTATAATTAAAAGCAACTTCTGATGTCCCATCAGAAGTTGCTTTTGATTAAAAATATCATTTTTTTTTAATAAAAAGGCCGGTTGGAGGCCGGTTGGTTTGCCCCCAACTATCATTTTCCTATCTAGTGTTACACTACTCAATTCTGTAATTTTCTTTTGATGGGTAAGTTGCACACACGAATTTAATAGCACGTGCTTCTGTTTTTTTAATAGCACTAGCTAATAACCCGCCCAATGCGCGGGATTATTAATTATAATTTAATTTTGAAATTTAAAAGAATATTTTCATTGCACTTAGAATATTGTAAGAATATATAAATTACATAAAATTTTACTATCAAAAGAAACATAATTTTAGTTTTAATTCATATAAATTAAAACATTTAAAATATTTTCAAATGTGTAGTTTAAAATGGAAAGAAGTGTAAAGAGAAAAAAGTAGCAAGAGAAAAACTTGGATTCTCATTATCAAAGCATTAATAGTAAGATTAATAGTAAGAATCTCTGATATTATTAGTGTGATACGTATTACGTTTTTAAGTTAGAACTCGGATTATATATGTGTGTGTGTGTGTGATGATAAGGAAAAGTTTTTAATTTTGAATTTTTTTAAAAAAATTCACCACTTAATGCTATTATGCAAAAAAGTTTTTATTTTGGTCTCTTGAAGATTCACACCCATGATATTTTCATTTAAGCACAATAAATTTATTAAAATCATGACAAACTGGTTCAACCTTTAAAATTCACCAGTTTTTTACTTAAAAGACTGGTTCAATGTTTAAAAATTATGGGTTAATACTACATGTTACAATTTTAGGCTAACTCTAAATTAGAACTTGACTTATATATATAATTATTAAAAAAACATGTGTTTTTCACATGTTTTAGGGACACATATCACTTTATTAGATTGGTTTACAGAAATTAGTTACAATCTATCAACAAATCACTAAATTTAGATGTTAAAAAATAAGTGAAGGAAAGCTTACTTTGGGAAGGGGAAGCACGACCACCCCTCTATTGTGGCAGAGCTTATAGCCGTTTGACCACCTCTATCTGCTATGGGAAGGGGTGATCACCACTTCTTTGTTAGAGGATGGGGTTTGGCCTTGTGGCCACCCAATCTATTGTGCGAGGGATGGTCTCGTTGACCACCCCTTCTTGCGCAACAGGTGGATGGTCGTGCGGCCACTCCTTTACTTTTTATACTAGATTTTGTGATTTAACAATGTAACAATTTATGATGTGACATTTTAATAGCGTAGCTATCAGTCGTGGCATGTGACTGACATGGAGAAACTGATTGTGCAATGTCTAAATGTGTTGCAATACTGTAGGGTATGATGTGGCATTTTGTCAAAAAAAATTAGAACTGGGATAAAGAGAGTGATTTGATAACAAATTAAACCTTAATGATCGATTTTGAACTTGTTTGAGTGATTTGATAAAATTTGAAACCCTATGTCCTAGAACTATATTTTTCCCTTAAACAAACAAACAAACACTTGAATAAGAGTTTATGACAAGAAAAATGACAATATCTAAGTGGATTGCTAACTGAGTTAGATGTTTAGCAGAGATGAAATCAAAGAGTGATGGCCTAGCGTTCAAACTTATTCCAGTTTGGCTTGGTGGATTGAGAGTCATGGATCTGAGTCTTATTGTTAATGGTGAGCATGCACATTGGTTTAATTTATTTATATTTTTATCTAACATAGCTAACTAAAACTTACTCTCTCTTTCTTTTTTCTTTTTTTTCTTTTTTTTTTTTTTAAATATATATATTTTAGCTAACTACTTTTCAAAACCTACATCCAACCGTTTATCTAAATTTATTCTCTAATTTATTGAAATAATCATTTTAAAAATCTTTTATTCAAACGATTTCCACTATCACCAACCCTGCATCACCGAAATCGCAACTCGCCTTTCTTCTTCTTTTACATCTACAAATTGCAAATCGCCCCACTCCTCACTCGACAAATCTCTCTCATGTTGCTCAACCATTGCACCTGCTAATTCTGATCTTTCTCTAACCGTAGGGAACTTGGGAAGCTAGGGTATCGAAGGAGGAGAGCTCTTTGTAGACGAGATCGCCAATGGCAATGTGGGGGATAACGAGGAGGTAGGAGAGACTATACATGTAGCCATGTAGGTGGTCTTTTAAATGCCAAGGAACACCCACTACATGTTTTGTCCTTAGGGCCTTGGCGCAACCGAAGGAGCTTACACATGTTAGCAATACTACAACTGCAATAGTGAATATAACAATTGAGTCGGTGCTTAGCAAGTATAAGTTAAGAATTAGCAGGTTGCGAGGACAAAGATAAGATGGAGTTAGCAATATGCACGATGAGTTGAATGGACTTAAAATACTTATTTTGAAAGATAATTCGTGTGCCAATATATGTTCATTGTTGTGCGCATTAGTTTCAACTAACATTAATTGTTGTTGCAAAAACTATATCCAAATTGCTACTTTTTCTAGCTTGGTTAATAGTGTTATTAATGTTGTTAGAGTATTATGCAAGCAACGTGAGGTGCTTCGTAAAAAATGAACTGCCAAAGTTGTGAAAGCACTACGAAATAATAAAATTTCTACTGGTTGTGGCTTAAATTAAGAAATGAATCTAAAAATACATGGAGATATGCGTTGGAATTCTTATTATGATGCACTTGTTAGCTTTATTCACAAATTTTTCTTCTCTCTCTCTCTTTTTTCTTTTTCTTTTTTCTTTTTTCTTATCATTTGTGTGGTTGAAGTTATTGTGGAAGATGATTTATACTTTGAACAGAAAACAAAAACAAATATATTAATTAATTTGCTCAAAACTTTTGAATTTGCTTCCGATTTACATTTGATAAAAAGTATTTTGAAAATTGTATATGAGTTATCTTAAGCATTACAATGAAAATATCAAAATATTGTGAATGCAATAAAGTTGGTTGAACTTCCAAAGTAGTGTTTAAAATCTATACGAGATGATCGGTGAAACTCTTTATTTTAAGAAATATATGTGCATTTTGTGCCAAAAATAAATATTGTTGTTCATAGTATGAATTATTTATGCCAATCATGTTCATGATCGAAAACTCAAAGCATGAAAAATTCAAATTAGTACCACGTGAAACTTTATTATATTGTTATAGATGTGCAATTTTTTGAAACTTAACAGTTGTTTTGATGATGTGAATTTTGAATTATTACTTTGTGTTGCATGATTTAGGCTAGGTTACTCATTTAATAATGAGAAATTAATTCGGCATGCTTAGTTTTATTCTAATGTTCTTTTAGCAATTCAACTTATCACATTGGGTACCAACTTGGAAGTATACATCATTAACATGTATTATAGTGAAAAATTTGCAACACTCAACTGAATTGGATAACTTGCAGAGATGGTAGAGATGAAAAAATATATTGTGTATCCATTAATTTACTCCTAATAACATTGACATTG
Organism: Alnus rubra; assembly: GCA_028654335.1. Classification (NCBI taxonomy): domain Eukaryota; kingdom Viridiplantae; phylum Streptophyta; class Magnoliopsida; order Fagales; family Betulaceae; genus Alnus; species Alnus rubra. The sequence goes on along the minus strand of JAJPGS010000125.1, from coordinate 435,060 downwards.
ATTTTGTCGGTTGCGATAAATATTGTTGAGAGAACCTTTTTTAACAATGAGTAGTATTAAAAGTCGTTTACCTACCGAATGTGAGATGAGTGGGAAGGGGGAACTCCTCCTAATTTGAAAGTCTCCTTTTTTATTTTATGAAATAAATCATTCAAAATTAATTTTTCACCCCCTGACATTCTAGTTAAGCCTTAGGTAAGGGGTGAATGATTGTTTGGTTAGGTATAGAAAAAAATCATACAACTATTTCAAAATATGAAAACTAATCGAGGATAATTGAGTAAATTAATGCAGACATGACAAAATAACTTATAAGTTACATTTATATGTTTTAAACTATAATTAAATTTTGTTGAACTATTTATTTATTTATTTCATTTGTTATATTTTTTAATATTTTTAAGCAGTTTTTGTTCTCATTTTTCAATCTTGTGCCTTTGAACCAAAATCTTGATTCCGCTAAGGGAAAGAGATTATTTATTTTTTTAAATTTTCCGTTAATCTCCTCCCTCTCAAATATCAGTCTTTTGGCTGTGGAATCCATAATGCCGCTAAAATCACAACAAAATCTGTTGCTGGCAGAAGGATCAAGAATTTTTAAGGTAATTTTTACATTAAAAAAATAAAAATTATAAAAATTATCTCTAATTAAAAATTCGATCTTTACCATTCGAATATTTGTCATCAGAAATTAAAAATAATAAAAAAATAATTTTTTTAACAATCATAAATAATTTAGAGAATGCCCAAGTGAACGGATCTTTACGGAGATCACACACAGGCGGGAATTGATGAAGTAAGCGCCATCGTTCTCCCTCACACAAACTCACTTTTTCTAGTCTCCAGACGACGAGCCGTTTATACTCTCTCTCCGGCTGTCACGAATGGCGGTCACGGCTGAAGACACATCGGATTTGGGAATGCCAGTGTACGACGTAGAAGACGGCGAGCACGATTCCAAGGAGCTTGTCCTCCAGAAGTACTTCCTCCTTGAGTGGAAGTTCGTCAAGTCCCTCCTAAACAACATCGTCTCCAATGGCCGCGTCTCCGACCCCTCCTCTGTCCACACCATCCGATTCATCGTACTCCTCTCTCTCTCTCTCTCTCTCTCACCCTATCTTGTATTATATGTGTATGTATTGTAATGGATTAGCTATGATGCATTTTGGGGATTGAGATTTTGTGATTCGACTCAATTGAAGTGCTTACCCTATTTCCAGTGATTGTAATGTGAATTGGGTTTTGCTTATCAAGGCTTTATACTGTGGTTATTTTCAAGATGAGCTGTTTGTATTTTTGTGGCATACTTATTTTGATCCAAAATAGATGAATTTGATTGAAATGACACGATTGTTAGTACAAATGTAAACATATCGTTATTTGTTTGCATTTTGGATACGCACGTCATTGTATGTTTACATAACACGATTATTAGTACAACTGTAAACATATATTATACGTTTACATTTTTGATCTTTCTCAAATATAAACAGTTTTGATACACACATCATTTTACGTTTCCATAAGAAATGTAAACATATAATGATCTTTCTCAAATGTCCTTTGCTCTAATATGTTAGAGGTGGCACGACTGTTAATAAGAATCTTTATTTGTAGAAATAAAACTTTCACTTTGAGAGAGTTGATTTATATTTTGGACATCTCAAAAAGGAAAGTAAAGCACTTGGATTGTGAGGGAGATAGTGTTTTGTTGATTCGTTTTAGCAGTATTGGAATTTGAAGTCAGAACTGCAGATTATGAATGAATCTGCATTTTTGGGTTGTAATTCTATTATGTACCTTGAGATCATAATTTTACACCTCTGCTGTTGTAGCTTTAATTGAAAGGTTTGCCACTGCTGACATACTTCTACACTGTCTCAATTCCTGCTGGTGGGTTTGCTTTGGCATTTTTCTTTTGTCTTTCGCTCTTCATCCTAAAATCATAAGACTCGTGTGAAAACTACCTTTTATATAATGAGGGTTTTCCTTCTCACGTTGAAGTGTGAACTTGGTTCGCTATGATAACAAGTTTAGGTAGTGTTTGGACTTTATATTCAGTGAAAACAGCAAATGATATGTTGGCCTCCTTGACCAGTTACGGATTTTTAGGTATTTAAAGTAACATAATTGCGATTTTTTTCTCCTGAAATCTGTGTGAATTACATGTTTTGGGACCTTAAATATATTATGCAATACATATTTGGTTTTGCTAGGAACTTTTGCTTACCTTGTTGAAATATTTCTCACTCGTTTGCAGATGGACAAGTATCAGGAACAGGGTCAACTACTAGAGCCTTACCTGGAGAGCATAGTTTGCCCTCTGATGTTCATTATTCGTTCTAAAACAATTGAACCAGGTGTAGCTTCGGATGAAATTCTTGAAGTAATCAAGCCTATATGCATCATTATATATTCTCTCATCACAGTTTGTGGATACAAGGCTGTCATCAAGTTCTTCCCTCACCAAGTGTCTGATTTAGAACTAGCTGTATCTCTACTTGAGAAGTGCCACAATATGAATTCATTGACATCATTACGGCAGGAAAGTACAGGAGAGATGGAGGCTAAATGTGTAATACTTTTGTGGCTTTCCATACTTGTTTTGGTTCCGTTTGATATCTCTACCATTGATACTAGTATTGCAAACAACAGCAATCTGGATGACCTTGAGCTGGCCCCTCTCGTACTGAGGATAATAGGTTTTTCTAAGGATTACCTGTCGAATGCTGGTCCTATGCGCACTATAGCTGGATTACTGCTCTCTAGGCTTCTTACACGGCCAGATATGCCAAAGGCCTTTTTCAGGTAGCTGTCACAATGCACTGATCAACTTGTTCTCATGTTGTGTGTCTTATACCTATAGTGAATCATTTGACTTTTTCGATAGAAATCAAGCTCAGTAATGCTGATTAATTTCTTTATTCTTAAAGGATTTTTAATAATGGTTTTTCTTCTGCTGATTTAATGGCACTATGGCAGCCCATTTCTTGTATTATTCCTGACACAAGCCAAACCAACCATTTTGTGGCATGGTTCGTTTGGTTTGTGTATGTTGTAAACTATTTTGCTCCTTGTAGATTTTTGGTTTCAGCTATAATGCTGGAGTGAAAATTTATATATATTATTCATCCAAAAAAAAAAAAAATTTATATATGTTGTGGTTCAGGAATTCATTTAACTTTTCTGCTTGAGCTGACTTATTTCTTTTTTGACTTCTTCAGCTTCATTGAATGGACTCATGGAGTCCTATCTTCTTTTACTGATGATGTCTTGATTCACTTCCGGTTACTTGGTGCTGTTGAAGCGTTGGCTTCGATTTTCAAGGTTTGCTTTTGATTCTTTTCATTCCGTACTATTCCATGCCAAAGCATCAAAGCATTATTCATAGGTGTTCCTCTATACATTTTCAAAAAGATTATGGCTGAAGAACCATTTCCTCTAAGTCTGAAATATTAAATGTAAACTAGAAAGTCATTATCATGAAGTATGGAAGGATTACACTATTGCAGTTGATCCTCCAAAATAGATTTTTAAATCATTTGTGGGATGAATGCTCTGTCAATGATTTCAGCAGTTGATTTGGGAACAATTAGGCTGGTTTTCTTCACCATGGATGGCATAACATGTGGTTCCTTTGCCTGGATGTCTGAAATTCAATGGAGACACTCTTAACTGGAATTGAGAAAAACTGTTAACAGGACTCCTTGTGGTTATGTGCTGGTTTGATACTTAGGATTGCAAGGATACATTTTCTTTTCCTACCTTTTTCCCCTATTGACTTATGGTTTTCACCTCAGGTCATTCCTCCTTTTTTATTTTAATAAGTAATTCAATTCAATTAAAGCGCAGAGAGATGCAACCCTAGTACACATGAAGTATACAAGAAAAACCCCTAATATGGAGAAAAAGAGGAACAAAAATCCAAAAACTCAAAAAAAATTAGAAACGGGCAAGTTAGTGAATGTTGCTATCCATGTGTAGAGGGTTGGAACATCTTTTTCAGCTCTAACATCGCAGTCTCTCGATCTTCAAAGCTCCTTACATTTTGCTCTCTAGAAATACACCACATTAAACACAAAGGAGCCAACGTCCCCACTTCTAGAGCATTACGGTTTTCCCATTTGGCCTCTCCAACTCATCAACATTTCTCTCACCCTTCCAGGCATAACCCAAACAACACCAAACAAATCGAAAAGTAAACTTCATAATTCTTTTGCAATCTCACAATGAAGAAGGAGATTTCCCACTTTTTTTGCACATATAACACCAATCCACCACAATAACGTTTCTCTTTCTTAAGTTATCTAATGTCAATATTTTCCCTAAAGTTGCCATCCATACCAAAAGAGCGCCACTCTCGAAGGAGCATAACTTTTTAAATACTCTTCCAAGGAAATGGGAACTTATAGGAATGGATAACTCATGATCGTAAGACTTCACTTCAAAATTTTTCTTTTTGGAAGGGATCTAACAAATTCTATCCTCACCCGCTTACCTTACTCTTTGAGAATACAACAACTCAAATAAAGAAGAGACCACTTCCACCTCTCAATCATGCATTGGTCTTGTAAAGAATATATTCCAATGAATATTTCCATTTTGGAATTGCATATGATCCGCTACCCATGCATCCTTACAATGTGCAATGCTAATGGTGCGTTTGACAAAAGAATTTTCAAAAACAAATATGAATCTGATTTTGTTTTTTTCAAAAACAAATCATATTTTATTAAACTTTTTTAAAAACAAATAATATTTTATTCAACTTTTTCAAAAAAAATCATATTTTATTCAACATTTTCTAAATAAATCATATTTTATTCAATTTTTTTTAAAAAGTCAAACCTCGAAATTCACACACCAAATAAGAATTGAATTCTGTTTTAAAAAATTGAACACCCAAACGGACCGAAATAATTCCAGATAAGAAATCACTGATGTGTGTAAATTGGAGTAGGGGATGATGCATGGCAAGAGGTTATGCTTTGCTAACAAAATCTTCTGAATGTGATGATTATTCTCTCTTTAAATTGGCAACACCCGATTCATTTCTTTTATAGTTATCAAGAGACAGTAGTGATGCATAATATGCAGGGCTTTTTGATACTTATTTTCATTTGGGTTGTACTGTAGCTTTTCTTCAATCATTTAATCTTGGCAGAGAGATTGTTTTTGGCTCTAGATTTCTCCTTTGTAACATTTTTCTATGTACATTTCCCTTCCACTCCAATATATAACCCCCCCCCCCCCTTTCTTTTCTTCTTAAAATAGGGGTTGACAAAAAAGAAAAGAAAAGAGAGAGAGAGAGGTGTATGTTCTATGGATACCATAAATCTTGTCACCCAAGTATTTTTTTTGTCTGTTTGTTATATCCAATAGCATTCATATTAACTACCGCCTTCTAAGTGCTTCTTCTCTTACATATCATTCATCATAGACAGGCTGGTGATCGAAAACTCTTGCTTGATGTGATTCCAATGATTTGGAATGATGTCTCAGTATTGATAAAGTCCAGTGCTGCAGCTCGGAGTCCTTTACTTCGCAAATATCTGGTGAAGTTAATTCAACGAATTGGGCTTGCTTGCCTCCCACACCGGTCTCCTTCCTGGCGCTATGTGGTCAGTCATGCTGAGATTTTTAATATTCTCATTCTAAACCTTTCCATATCAACATTTTGAGATACTAATATCTTGTATGCTTGCCCTGCACTCCTTTTGAGTTTGCTGCCTTTGTCTCTGATTGGTATTTGCTTTGCAGTTAGAGTTTATAACTCTTTTAGTAGGGGTTGCTATGATGTTTATCATTGTTTGGGGTACATTAGGTGATGCCTAGAATGGTGGTTGAGGTGTTGGCAGGCTCAAAAGGGAGGTTTAATCATCATGAGAGTAGTGTGATTTAAGGTGCAATTCCACTTTGCCTTATGTGGACAGTTTGGTGTAAGAGGAATAACTTATGTTTTAATAGTGTTGAAATGAATTTACTTGAATCCATGGTTTTAAGATCACTGTATCGCTGGCTGCATGCTCTGGCAGCATCCACTGTGATTGTCAGTTGAATTTTATTCCCATTTTAAAATTTCAATTCTAACATCTTGGTCATATTATGTAATACCAACCTTCACAGAGCAGAACCATTGAGATGTTTGTTATCCTGTATGTAATTTAGATACTTAGTGTATTACCAGTTGCTGAGCTCATAATATAGTACGTTGTTTGAACACATCTTATGTGAGGGGTTCTGGTTTTGTACAAAGGTCCAGCATGCTTGTGTGAAGTTCCGAGGATGCCTATGTGTTTCTTTCTTTTCCTGTTAGCCATCACCCCATATGAAGAGTAATATTTTGGAAATGGGATAACAAGGTGGTATAATCATAGAGACGTGCTTATATTTCTGTGCTACTGCAAAATTGATCAATTGGTAAAAGGTATTTCAATTCTTGCTCCCTTCAACACTTGCATTTTGTCCACATTCAGCTTACCATGTATAGAGGTTGAATGAAGCAAAGTTCTCTATGTTAAATATTTGATATGACCATTTGGATTGCATATCACCATCCATTTGGATTTTTTAATCCTATGTATGGCATGTATAACAACACCACGGGGGAGTTGGTGTTGTTGTATGTGGCCATGGGGGATAATATGGGTTCCATGTCAGTTTGCCTAACATCTATGATTAGTCACTTTAAGGTCATTGCTAACAGTCTCAAGATTGTTGTGAGCCACTTGATTTTGCCATCTATATCCAATCAATAGCTACTCGAGTTTGCTATATGTGGCCGATTGCTGCCCACTTAAGTCACTAAGGTTTTCCCCAACTAATACAATAAATCTTTAACAGGCATGCCCAAGGCCACCTTGGTGACTTCATTCGTGTATTTATCCATTGATAGGATTTTTGGGCCGGGGGGGTTTAATTTCATGTAACCATAATTTTAAATTGGAAAAATGACTAAATTGGTCATTGGGGTTTAATATTGTATCAATAAATTCTCGGGGTTTCAAAATGATCTTATAAACACTTGTGGTATGCCTGTCTAAAAATGATCCCTTCATACCAGTTCCCACCATTTTTCTAACAAAGCCCTTATGAAATTACAGTTTTTCCCTCAAATAAAAAATAAATATAATAGAAAAGAAGAAAAAAACTTGGTTAAGAGTGGTCTGGTCAGCCACCCACTATGGCTAGGCATGGGCTTGCGGCCGGTTTTGGGATAGTCGAATCACCCCCAAAGGTCCATGGTTGGCCAGAGGGTAAATTGTTATAACTTTTAAATTTATTATTATTATAACTTTTTAATGGAGGGTAAATTGTAATTTTGCCAGGGCTCTATTGGAAAAATGCCCGGAATTTGTACAGAATAATTTGTTAAACCACCACTTATCTCAAAAATTTAAGCTGATAGGAATTGATGAGTTTAATAATTTAATTTATATTTTAATACTTCCCCTCACGTCTGAGCTCAAACTCCATCTTAATAAGTGAAGCTCAACATGTGAAATATTTAATTGAAATGGGAGGTGAATGACGAAGACAATGTTCGAATTTAGGACTTTTGCTTTGATACCATTTTTATCAACCCAAGGAAAGCGCTAGCCACATCTGCTAGTATCACCCCAAAAAGATTAGTCAATTTGGAGCTTTCCTAAAATCGCTTATAATTTTCAGTTTCACTAGGAAGTAAGCAATGTGAGACTTAATACCTATGAGTGTCTTTAATAAACCACCTACTCAATGTAGGCTACTCATCTTTCCAATGTGGAATCGGGGTGTTACAATCTCCCCCCTTAAACTCCTAATGTCCTCATCAGGTCACATCATGCAGTGCTTTAGTATCACATGACGTTATTGAGTGTCTCTAATACCATTTTAAACCACTTATCCTCAAAGCTTAAGCTGATAGGAAGTGATGAATTTAATCATAATTTAAATTCTAACAGAATTATTTTGATACAAAGGCATACTACAAGGAGTTATAAGATCATTTTGAAACCCCAAAGGTTTATTTGATACAAGGTCAAACACCAAGGACCAATTTAGCAATTTTCCCTTTTAAATTTTTGGAGAATGTACAAAGAAGAGGGTCTATTTTTCAGGCCAGTAGGGATAAAAAAAAAGTCAAAGTAAAAGGTTCTTTCTTGCTTGCCAGTCTTGTCTTTCAGCATTTTTTTTTTATTTTTTTTTATTTTACAGCTGTCTGCTGTTTGAGCTTTTTTTTCTAAGTTTTTCAACAATACTATAAAACTAATTCTTGTTATATGATTGACAACAAGATGTTTGTTGAAAATATTATTAAGATTGTGCCAGTTGAGCAGAAAGTTAAGAGTTATCTTCTATTTGTTTTTCTCCCAATTTCGAAAAATCCTACAGAGTCAAGTTTTGTTTTTATATATTTTAGTTTCTTGGGTAAAATAGTTGAATTAAATCTGTCTCTTTCTGTGCTGGTATATTCTTCTTCCCTATATGTCTGTTTTTTTTTTCCTGCCGATTTTATGGTACTTATTTGATGGCAATATCAGTAACATTGAAGTCAATTTGATTGTAGTCTCCCCCCCACCCCCCGGGCAACTGGTATCTTTGTTTTTCTAAGGCTTATCTATGATGCCCTTATGGAAGATTGTAGTTTATTAGTTCAATTGTTGTAGGCTTCCAAATAATGTGCTACTCAACTGGATTTTTGTTCCCTTGAACCATCAAAGCAGGGCAGAACTAGTTCACTTGGGGAGACTATTTCTTTGCCTGCATCCAGAAAAACCGATCAATGCAGTCATGATCTTAATATAGACTCAACCAACTCAGAACAAAGCTCATATTGCATGCAAGATGAAGATATGGATGTTCCAGATATCGTAGAAGAGATGATTGAGATGTTGCTCTCTGGATTGAGAGATACGGTATGTCTGAAGGGTGAGAATCTTTTGTAAACTTGATTATTTTCTCATGTATACTGAGTTTATCCAATGGTAAAATTTTTGATATAATATATTGGTGATCTCCGGATGCGTGTCATCTTAATTGGTTTAAATGTTGATGGATGAGATCTCCCATAAATATTTCATACACTGGAACATTACAGATTTTTGAAGATGGTTCATTGGAGGTATAATTTGTTATATTTGGGATAAAGTTTTACAGTGATTCTCCTTGTTATTGTGCAATAAAAAGTCAATATGTATGTTAATACTTTATGAATTCCATATGATTGAAGTTTAAGGGGTGAAAATATGGATGCGATAGTGAGACCTAATCTAGAGCATTTCCCAGATCTAATCCAGCACCGCCTTCCTTGACCATTTTTCTTTTTATGAATAATAATAATAATAATATCATTGATAGAAAAGGGCAAAGCCCTTGTACAAAAAGAGTATACAAGAGAACCGAATACCCTAAAGACTACTGCAATCTTAAAAACAAATCAAATCTACCAGATTCCCTCAGTCAAAGTTAGGAACATTTACAATAAACCACTTTGCTTGATAGTGGAGGCTTGTCTAGAGGACTACGCTTTTTTAAATTTGAGAACATGTGGCTGAAAGTGGAGGGTATCGTGGATATGGTGAAACGGCAGAGGGATTCCTATTAGTTCCTTGGTACTCCCTGTTTTATTTTGGTTAATAAACTGAAAAGGCTGAAACTGGATTTAAAACGATGGAACAAGGAGATATTTAATAATATAGAGGAAAGGAAGAAGTTCCTTTTGGAGGAGTTATAGTCTCTTGATCATTTAGAAGAGGAGAAGATTTTGAGAAGCCTGCACTTCAGCAAGAAGTCAGTTGGAGGCAAAAATCTAGGGTGACTTGGCTAAAAGAAGAGGATAACAACACGAGCTTTTTTCGCCGAATTGCGAATTCTAATAGGAGAAACAATTTTATTTCCAGTCTTTGTATAGATGACACTACTACTTCTGATTAGGAGACTATCAATAATACAATCATCTAGTTTTACAAGAATCGCTTGAATGAAATAGTTCTTTGGCACCCTAAATTGGATGGGTTGGAGTTTCCTTTGTTAGATTCAGGCGTTGCTTAGTATGGATGGAGACGAAGCGCTTGGCCCTGAAGGCTTCACTATTGCTTTCTTTCAGTCTTGTTGGGCTATAGTGAAGGATGATCTGATGCGTGTTTTCCACAATTTGCATGAGCATGACATGTTTGAGAAGAGCCTTAATCTGCTACTTTCATTGCTCTCATTCCTTAAAAGATTGGGCAGTTGGAAGTAAAGGATTTTAGACCCATTAGTTTGGTGGGGAGTATATATAAAATTCTGGCTAAAGTCCTAGAAATCAGGATAAAGCAGGTGTTGGGATCGCTCATATTGAACAATCATAATGCATTTATAGGGGGGAGACAAATTCTTGACTCAGTTCTAATAGCAAAATGAGTGTATATAAAATTCTTGATTCAGTTGGAAGTAGAGGATTTCAGACCCATTAGTCTGGTGGGGAGTGTATATAAAATTCTGGCTAAAGCCCTAGCAATCAGAATGAAATAGGTGTTGGGATTGCTCATATTGAATAGTCATAATGCATTTATTGGGGGGAGACAAATTCGTGACTTAGTTCTAATAGCAAATGAGTGTCTGGATAGAAGGCTGAATTTGGGTATTCCAAGAGTTATGTGTAAGTTGGACTTGGAGAAAGCCTACGATCACGTCAATTGAGAGTTCCTCCTTTATGTCTTGGGGTGTCTTGGCTTCGGTTCTAAATGGAGAAATTGGATTTCTGCCTGTATTACCACAACCCACTTCTCTATCTTGATCAATGGTAGTCCTCATGGCTTTTTTTTGTAGCTCTTGGGGCCTCTGCTAAGGGGTCCTCTCTCGCCTCTCCTCTTCTTGAGATGGAGGCTCTCAGTAGGATGCTCTCTAGAGCTATGGTTGGTGGCTACCCATCTGGATTTAGAGCAGGCATTCAAAACAATGTTTCGTTGGAAATATCACACCTTTTTGTAGATGATACGAACATCATGTGTGATGTAGACCAGGATCAAATCTATAACTTGAGCCATATTCTTCTGTGTTTTGAGGCAATCTCTGGTATAAAGGTTAATCTTTGAAATCGGTCATGGTAGCATTGGGGAAGTTCCGTATCAGTAAGAACTGGCCCCAGTATTCCCAACTACAACATCTCCTCTTTGCCTTTGACTTATTTGAGACTCCCATTGGGTGCTTCTTTTGAATCAAAAGCCATATGAGACGGGGTAGTTGAGAAAATGGAAAGAAGATCGGCGGAATGGAAGAAGATTTACTTGTCTCGGGGTGGTCACCTGAATTTAATCAAGAGACATTATTTGCTGGTGTAGCTAGGCGCTTGGACTGCCTTCAAAGGGACTTTCTTTGGGAGGGACTAGGCTCTGAGCCCAAGCTTCATCTAGTGAACTGGAAGATTATCTATTCCCCAGTTCCCATAGGGAGTGTTGGGAATTAAAAATCGCATGTCTTTAAATAAAGCTTTACTTGGTAAATGGCTTTGGAGATTCTTGCAAGAGGAGTCTTCTCTATGGGGACAAGTGATTGTTGAGAAATACGGGGTCATGAGTGGGGGTTGGTGTTCAGAGGAAGCCTGGGAGTCCTATGGGGTATGCCTTTGGAAGAATATTAGGAATGAATGGGGAACCTTCTCCAACTTTGTCTCTTTCAGGGTTGGGAACGGGTCTCATATTCGGTTTTGGCTTGATGTTTGGTGTCGCGAAGTTAATCTCAAATCCTCATTCCCAGAATTGTATGTGATAGTTCGTGACAAAGAGGCTTTGGTGTTGGATTACTTGGAATCTTCCAGTTCCTCCTTTCATTGGAATCCGAGTTTCATTGGGGCGGTACAGGTTTGGGAATTGGAATCTCTCAACTCTTTTCCCTCGGTTTTACTCCTTTAAAATCAATTTGGGGGAAACTGATAGATTGTTAAGGACCCCAACCAACAATGAGGACTTTGCAGTGGAAGCTTTTATAACACTTTATAGATTGGAGAGTCGTGCTCGTTCTCCTGGAAAGGTGTTTGGAAGGTTAAGGCCTGGCCCCGCATGGGGTTCTTTACTTGGACAGTAGCTTGGGGTAGAATCCTTATGGCTGATCATCTCAGAAGGCGGGGTATCATTCTTGTAAATTGGTGTTGCCCCTGCAAAAAGAATGAGGAGACTGTTAATCACTTTCTTCTCCATTGCGAGTACACTAGCAATCTATGGCACTTAGTTCTTAATTTATTCGGTGTTTCATGGACGATGCCAAACAACATTCAAGAGCTACTCATTGTAGGACTCAAGGGCGGGGACTCCCTAAGGGAGTGATGCTACATAGCAGCACTTTTTCCGGAATTCATCCAGAAAAAGTGCTGCTCCATGGTACATTTGTAATTAAATGTGCCATGAATAATTACAAATGTGCCATGTTGCATCACTTTTTCCGGATGAATTCTGGATAAAAAAAATGCTGCTCCTTAGCATTAGCCCTCCCTAAGGAGGCTATTCGGAAAGTCATTCCGGTGTTCTTAATGTGGAGCATTTGGATAGAAAAGAAACGATGTATTTTCGAGGATTGCAAATCCAATGTGATATGTTTAAAAGCTTCCTTTTTGAGATCTCTCTTGGATTGGGTTGCTGTCTATGTTTCCCAACTTTTCCTCTTCGGATATTTTAGATCTAGTTATCTTTTTAGATTTCAGACGCCTTTAGGGTGGTTGTTTCTCTTGTATACTTTTCATGTGAGAGGGTGTTTCCTTTTTTCTTTAATAATTTATTATTCATCAAAAATAAAAAAAGAAAGTTTGACACGAATTTGTGGATTTCATCAAACAGCAACTTGAGTTGATAAAACCGCCTTTTCGTGAATACTAGAGTTTTCTATATGGGAGAAAACTCTGATCCTACACAACTCTCCTCTCTCCTCTCAATTCTCATCTTCCTCTTTCTCTTGCTACCCTAGCGGTGGCGCGTGAAAGTGCGTCAAGCTAGGGGTTTGCTACGTTTTGTCATCCAGGAGCTCGGTTGCTGTGTAGGATCAAAGTTTGAGAAACAAAGGTGTGCTTTTGGGTCGCTCTACTTAGATTGTGAAGGGGCTTTGGCTGGTGGGTTTTATGTTTGGGTGGTTTTCTTCTCCGGCGAAGGTACGAGTTTCTTTTGGGTTGGTCGTCTGTGTTTGGGTATGGAGAATCGATCCTTCATAGAGGCGAAATCTGATATGGAGTGGCGTTTCTTTGTGGAAGCGAAAAAATTCTTCTTTTTAGTGCGTGAAGATAAGGCAGAATTTTGTTTGGAGGAAAGATTTTGTTGGGTGTGTGTTCTTGGTGTACAATGTTCCGTTTGGCTGGTGGATATAGTTGAAGAGGTGTTGAAGTCTTCGGGTATAGAAGACTTCGCCAAGTGTTATAGTGAAGTTGAGAAGGTGCTAATGGTCCGTGAGGGCAGAAATAAGGCCGGTTGTTATATGGAGGTAGCGGTTTTTGCAAAGGTTGGTTGGAAAGGTATCATCTGGCTTCCTGAGGGTCGTGTTGGGTGGGGATGGCGTAGATTTGCGGGAGAGTTGCGTCAGTTATTGGCATCTTTTTAAGCCAAACCTGACTTTTAGAGTTCTGTTGAGTTTTCTTCGCCAGGGTAGTAGCTGGGAGCAGGCGTGAAGGCTTCTTCGTCTGGGCGCTCTCTCATGGAAGTGGTATGGGCTCCTATCAGTTCTCCCGCGGACTTTGGTGGGTTAAAGAAGCCGATTTTGGGACTCCTTGATCTGTTTCTGGTGGCGGCTTGTTTTGAGTGGGAGAACGGTAGTGAGAATCTGAGATGGGCGGTGGATTGTTCTGAGATGGAGAAGATTATGGAGAAAAGGGCGGTGGCTGGTTCAGGGGAGAGCTCTGGGTCAATGAAGAAGGCGAAGAAGATGAAGGGTACTCTCATCAATCGCTCGTAGAAGAAGATTCTAGGGTTTGCGTGGAGAAAGTTGTCCAATCGGATTAAGACAGAGGTGGGTCGGGTGATTGGTTATGGGCTGGATCATTTACCCACAATGGGTTTTAAAGGGTTTCGTCTAGGCCGGTTCGCATCTAAGCCAAGATGGTTCGTCAGAATATGGCCTGGGTTCGGGGCCTGGAGCGGGTTCTAGGGTTCTTTAGGATCCTGGGTCTGTTTCCTTGACTGAAGATGTTGTAGGTCCTCAGGTGAATCGACGGTCGAAGTGCCATCTTCTTTTGCGATCGGGAATTTCGAAGTCCAGCAAAGTGGGTCTTCTCAGGTGACGTCTGCTTTCGCCGATGGGTGTGTTTCAACTCAGGCGGTATCTTTAGATCCTGTCTTGGTGTTGGTGTTGGTGTTGGAGGATGTAGCTCTACCTTCTTTCTTGATCGCAAACCTTATTCCTCCAAGGTTTGTTTTTCCTCTCTCCCCGACTTTCTCTTCTAATCTGTTGTTTTCTGCCTCTATAGCCCTTTCTCAGACATCAGAGACACTATCTTCAGCGTCTCTGGAAGTTTCCCTCAGGTCTGAGGTGTTTTTTTTGGCACTAGTAGGTTTTGGTGATGGGTCTGTTGAGCAGCAGATTCAGTCTACCTCCACTAGGCAGAAACCTTTTTCTTCTAGTGACTTTCTCTAGTGCGTCTGAGTTGGGAGAAAGGTTACGTTTCTCTTCTCCAGCGTTGTTGGTATCTAAGCCGTTTCAGAGTTACTATAGGAGGGCTAGAGAAGGTAGATCAGTGCAATTGGATGAGAACTTATTTGTAGAGACGATGGCAGCAATGAGGACAGATATTGTCGGTGAGACCAAGTCTTTGCAGAGCTCTATGATGGAGGATTCCAGTAAGGCAATTTCTATGAAGGCTGTTGTTAAGCAAACTTCTCTGGCGAGGGGATTTCTTCGAAGGGGGTTTCTCAATTGGTCAGTGCAACCCACTCTCTTGCCTAAAGTGTTGGTCGCGTCGTCATCTACTCTTGTTGCTAAGGAAGTTGGGGTAGAAGGGACTCCTTCCCTTTTGGGGGGTTGCTGCTCTCCTAACGTTGGAAATGATGAGGATTCCGGGTTTAATGGTCTGATTTAGTCTCAAAAGTGGCCTGTAGGCTTTGGCCCGAATGGAGAGAGCATAGTGTGGGATCAGGGTGACGAGTTTTGGTATGGGGAGGATGGAGATTCCCCTTACCCTTTGGGTGTTTTACATCCCGACATGCCATTGGATTGTGCGTTGGATGGTGATGAGGACGACGATCCATCCTTGGCAGTCTTGGATGCCATTGATGAGTAGTTTCATCGGAAAACTATGGTTGTGCGCCAAAAGACCAAAGGTATGAGAGAGTTGTTGAACTTGAAAAGTTCCATTAACTACGGCGATGCAAGCGCACCCTTTCGGCGTTGGAAAGGGAAGGCTCACATGATGTAGTGTTGAGCGCCTCTTGGGTTTTAGGGTTTTAGGGTCTAGCGGGTTTTTTGGTTTTCTTTCTTTCTATGGGCTGGTTTGGTTGTTCCTGTGTATACAACCTGTGTACTTGGGGGCGCCTTACGCTTTTTTTAATATATTTTTATTACTTACAAAAAGAAAAAAGAAAAAAAAGAAACTGATGAATGAAAAGGGAATGCAAAGGAAAGGACTGCGATTTCTTTCTTTATTTTCGATGTTTGAGATTGAATTTTCCTTGTTTGATTGTATAGTGGAGGAGAAAAGAAAGGAACCTATTTGTAGCTAATTTTTATTTTATTTTATTTATTTTAATTTTAAATATAAATTTTCCCTTTCCTCTTTGTTAGTTGAAGTGTATATATTGTCCCTGGGATTCCTTCCTTCCCAATTAAACATCCAAAACAGAGGAATATATCCTTCTCCCCCCATTTTTATTTAAGTCACCCCCCCCCCCTCTCTCAAAAAAAAAACCTCTCTAAGTGCACTACTAATTTTTGTATGATTCGCTAATTTCATTTTCATCATTTATACTACTAATTTGATGTTGGCATTATTGGTATGGTAATGCAGGACACTGTTGTGCGTTGGTCTGCTGCAAAAGGCATAGGTCGCGTAACCTCACATCTCACGTCTGCCCTTTCAGAAGAGGTCCTATCATCTGTCTTGGAGCTGTTTTCACCAGGCGAGGTATAATATTGCAGTTGCTCTTTTTTGCATCTTGTTTCCTGTGAGAATGTAAGCTATTTAATAGCATACCAGGTTTGAGGTGTAGAGTTCTTATGACAGATTATATATTTCTAGGGTGATGGATCATGGCATGGGGGTTGCTTAGCGTTGGCTGAACTGGCACGTAGAGGATTGCTCTTACCCATCGGTCTTCCCAAAGTTGTACCTGTTGTGGTGAAGGTAGTACCTGTACATATATAAAACTAGAACCAATGAATTTGAGGTTTTGTTTTTGTCATTTTATGCTAGAATTCTCTCTTTGATTTTTGTAATAGAACTTTTTTCTAAGAATACTAGCAGCAGTTACCCTATATTGGTTCCCTTCTCTATATTTAGGGAAAATTTCATGAAAAACATCGAAAAACATCAAAAAACCTCCCACAGCAGATGCCCTATATTTAGATGAAGGGGTTGAGAATGAATAGTAATTTCCTATATATACATGTCTACTATTCATTCCCTATGTATTATTTTAATATAAAAAATATATATTTAATTGATATAGGGAAGAGAGAAAAAGTAAGAAAGAGAGAAAAAGAATAAAATAAGAGTAAAAAATAATATTTAATTGATATAGAGAAATGTAAGGGAATCTATTATGGGGTGTTTTTTTTATAGGGAAGCAAAAAATAGTTTTGTTCCTTAAATATAGGGAAAATAGTTGGGAATTTGTTGCTAGTGCTCTAAATACATGATATTCTGTTAGTTCCCTAAAATTATGACTTCCTCTTCTTATTTCCTCATCTATGTTTGATATATCAATGGGGCGTTTGGATGGGGAAAATCCTAGAAGATTATCTCGTTTGGTTGCATTTTAGTGGAGGGAATCCAGATACCCAAAGGAAAGTGATTCCCTCCCAATTGCCTTTTGCTGGGAACGTGGATTCCCAGAGATGGGAATCCACATTCCCTTGTCTTTAAGAATGTTTTTCTTTTATTTTTTTTCTTAAATGGCAAAAATGCCCACATTCTTTTTGTTGTTCCTTCTATTTATTTTTATCATTAATCAAGACAAAATTGAGTTCTATGCCTATATTAATATTAAATGTTTATTAATTAAGTTTTAATAAAAGAATTAATAGGCAATAATAGCAAAGTTAATAAAATTTAGAAATAAATAGAATGTGTCAATAACATTCTAGTCTGGTGATAAACTAATAAAAACTTTTATAACCAAATGAGTGCAATGTTATGGGTGTCAACTTGCTCAACTCAAAGGTTTTTGTTAGCATACAAAACATAAAAATAGAGTCCTACTTGTACTATAAAAAAAGAAATTAAGGATCCAAAAATATCTCTCTTTGTATAGTGCACAAATCTAATGAACCCTAGGGACCACCAAAAAGTGTTTATTGCTAATTATAATTTTGTTGGTAAATTGAGAAAATGAGTTTATTTGTAAAATTAGTAAAAGAATCCAATAAATGCAATATTATGTTCTATCAAAATAAAATTATACTGTTTGTTTGTCATTAGAATATTTTGTAGCGTTTCTTTCACTAATAGTAGTAGATTCAAATTGCCTTTATGATAGTGATTAAAAGGTTGGAGTACTTTCATGAAATGTATTATAATGCATTAAGGTAGAAAAATATTTAAAAAATAATTTGTATATAAAAATGAAACTATTTTATTTAACAAAAAATGGAAATGAATGAGTTTTATTTTCTTATAGATAAAAAAATAAAGAAAATAAATCAAATAGTATAGACAATTTATATATCGGGAAATGAAAGAAAAATCATGGTTTATATATAGTTTTTCTTCCCTGTCATTTTTTGTTTGATTTTTAAAGAATTTTGTATCAAATATCCTTATGCACTTGAAGAGAGAAACATAAGAATATTTTGGGAAGTAAAAATAATTCCTACCAGATGTCTAAGAGTAAATCAAACATGGAAATCTCATATTCCCAAGAATCCTATCATCTAATCATTTCCAATGTGGGTTTAGTCTCATTCCTGGTAGTCTAGATTCCCATGCATCACATTGCTGGGAATGTAGATGATGGGGGATTGTTAAATTGCATGAATCAAACGCGCCATGTAATAGTAAAGTGTAAGATGTCATGACAAATTACTTCTGGGTGGAAGATGACATATTTGAGTTTCTTTTCTACAACTTGGGTGACATGACCTTTAGCGCTAGTTGAATGTTTTTTTACGTGTCTGCTTGATAAATTTATTTTACTTTCTAAGTTATAGGTCCAGACTTGAAAATTTAGGAGGCATTCAAGCGGGAAGTTATGTTATGGTAGATTGAGTACTTAATTCTAATGTGGCATAGATGCTCTCCCGTGGCATTTCATAAAGGAATGCTACTCTATCCTTTCATCTGTGTGTACTAATTATACTTACCAAACCAATTGTATTCCATCCTCTAGCCTTGTCATTTATGGATTTTAGTTATAGTACTTATTATTGTATCAATGATTGCTCTTTTTTCTTTTCCTTTCTTTTCTTTTTTTTTTCCCCAAAAAAATCTTACCCAATGGATTAAGTTAATGTGGTGGTAAAATTTTGATTTTTTTTTTTTATTGGCTTTTACATGTCTTGGCCTCATTTAATACCTATTCTTTTCATTCATCTTTATATTTATTGGACATTTGTTTTTCTGAAGAGTCAAGAATCAGAGAGATAAAAACCTTGGAGCAAAAATCCCTGTATTGCAACATCAACACTGACCAACAAATCCTTTTTGCAGGCACTTCATTATGATATTCGAAGAGGTCCGCATAGTGTTGGATCTCACGTGCGTGATGCTGCTGCCTATGTTTGTTGGGCCTTTGGTCGTGCATATTATCACACAGATATGAGAAACATATTAGAACAGCTTGCTCCACACCTCCTAACTGTGGCTTGCTATGACCGCGAGGTGTTGACCTTTTGCTGTTACCTTTTTGTTTTGTTCTGTAATTTTAATTGTCCTGGTGAAATTGTTTATTTCTGATTTCATCATTGCTAAAGCTTTTAACATCTAATGCTTAGGTTAACTGTAGAAGAGCAGCTGCAGCTGCTTTCCAGGAGAATGTTGGAAGACAAGGGAATTACCCGCATGGCATTGATATAGTGAACACTGCAGATTATTTTTCACTTTCTTCACGGGCAAACTCTTACCTTCATGTTGCTGTTTGTATTGCTCAATATGAGGGGTATCTTTACCAGTTTGTGGATGAACTGCTGAATAACAAGATCTGTCACTGGGTATCTAACTTAATCTTCTTTTCATGTCTTTCAACTTTGTTATTTGAGAAAGCATATTAATAGAATTTTATGGAATATGACTTGTTTTGTCTTTTTTCTTGCTTGATGGTCTTTTAACACTGGTAAATAAATTCAAGTTTGTTTTCTCTAAAATGAATTTTCAGCAGCCAAAAGTTTCACAAGAAAATCTTTATTGTACCATATATTCATTTTGTGTCCCCAATTTTTATAAGAACCGCACTTAATTTGGGATTAATTTGCTGAATGAAGACTATATTTGAAAGTGGTCAGTGAAGTTGTTAGTTGTTATTAGCAAGTTTGTTTGAAGTAGTATTTATTTATTTATGTTTCTTAACTTATATGATTACAAAATGAACATGGAATAAATTTATAATATTGTTCCTCTAAAAGTCATGGAGAGTTGGTGTTTTGTGGAGGCTAAAAAACTCTTGTGCTCTTGGTGGTAGAAGAAGCCTCAGTGGTTAGAGTGTAAGAAAGGAGAAGTTTCTTTGAGTTGGTTTATTTGGGAGTTTAGAGCTTAGCTTGGTTGGCTTCGACGATGGAGAACATGCTGCGGTTTTCAGTTGTCAGTTTGAGAAGAGTCTTAATGCTACTTTTGTGTTTCTAATTCCAAAGAAGACTTGTGCTATGGATGTTAAAGATTTTTGCCCATTAGTTTAATGCTACTTTTGTGTCTCTAATTCCAAAGAAGACTTGTGCTATGGATGTTAAAGATTTTTGCCCATTAGTTTTGTGGGAGGGATGTATAAGATTATCTACAAGGTGCCCGCGAACAGGTTTAAGTCAGTATTGGGCAAGATTATCTCCAACACATAGAATGCTTTTTTTGGCGGTCGACAAATTTTGGATTCAGTGCTTATTGCTAATGAATGCTTGGATAGTCAAATTCAATTGGAGGAATCTGGGTTGCTGTGCAAGTTAGATTTGGAAAAAGGCATCTGATCATGTTAATTGAGACTTCTTGCTCTATTTGCTGTAGCGTTGTGGTTTTGGAGAGAAATGGAGGACTTGGATACAATTTTGTATTTCTACGGTGAGATTTTCTGTTCTTGTGAATGGAACCCCGTTTGGTTTTTTTAATAGCACTCGTGTATTGCGACAAGGGGACCCACTTTTCCCTTTATTGTTTGTAGTGGTTATGGAGGCATCGAGCCGGATGCTGATTGTGGCAATGGATCAAGGTAACTTGACAGGGTTTTCAGTGGGTCCCAGGGATTCCGATGCTTTAGTTATGAATCATTTATTGTTTGCCGATGACACGCTGATTTTTTGTGGTGCGCAAGTAGAACAAATTAGACATCTGTACTGTATCTTCTTATGCTTTGAGGCAGCTTCAGGTTTGCGGATTAATTTAGGAAATTCAGAAATTGTTCCTATCGGTGTGGTGGAGGATGTCAAAGGGTTGGCTCAACTCCTTGGATGTTGGGTTGCATCTTTACCTATGACATACTTGGGTTTGCCGTTGGGTGCTTCTTATAAGGCCGTTTCTATTTGGAATGGTGTCATTGAGAAAATGGAACAGCAGCTGGCTGGATGGAAGCGGATGTATTTGTCAAAAGGTGGTCAGTTGACTCTTTTTAAAAGTGCTCTTTCTAACCTTCCTACGTATTATTTGTCGTTGTTCCCTATTCCAGTGGGCGTAGCTAATCCACTTGATAAACTTCAAAGGGATTTTTTATGGGGTGGCATAGGAAATGAGGCAAAATTTCATTTAGTGAATTGGAAAAGGATTTGTACTCCATTACAATTAGGTGGGTTGGGAGTTCATAATTTCATTTAGTTTAATCGAGTTCTTCTGGGGAAATGGTTGTGGAGGTATGGTAAGGAGAGAGAGGCATTATGGTGATTGGTGATTGACGTTAATTTGAAAGTCTAAGGGGTGGGTAGTGTTCTAAAGAGGTGTTGGGTACTTTTGGAGTGGGAGTGTGGAAACAAATTAGGAGGGGGTGGGATAAGTTTCGTACCCTTGTTCGTTTTGAGGTTGGGGTTGGGTCACAAGTAAGTTTTTGGCATAATTGGTGGTGTGGGGATAGATCTTTGAAGCAATGCTTTCCAGTGTTGCTTAGTATTGTGAGGAATAAAGATGCGATGGTGGCATATAACTTGGTTGTTCAAAATGGAGTTATTCAATAGAATGTTATTTTTTCGCGTCCAGTTCAGGATTGGGAGATGGAGATGGAGATGGAGATGGTACTTTCCTTCTTCGCTCGGCTTATTCTAGTTCGGTTTGACATGGAGCGGATGATAGGTTAGTTTGGAGCCTCTCCAACAGGGGTCTATTTGAAGTGAAGTCCTATTATGAGGTGCTAAATAAGAAAGATGGCCCTTCATTTCCTTGGAAGAGTATCTGGTGTGTTAAGGCTTCAGCAAAGGACGCTTTCTTTGTATGGACAGCAGCTTTAGGTAAAATTTTGACGCATGACAATCTGCGAAAGAGGAGTGTCGTGGTAATTGAATGGTGCTGCATGTGTAAAAAGAGTGGGGAGTCCATTGAACATCTGCTACTTCATTGTGAAGTTGCTCGCGATCTATGGAGCTATCTTCTTACTCTATTTGGGGTAGAATGGGTCATGCCACGAAGGGTGATAGAATTGTTGAATAGTTGGGGAGTGTCGTTGGGTATGGTTCCAATAAGGAAGTTTGGCAATTAGTTTCGTTGTGTATAATGTGGTGTATTTGGCAGGAGCGGAATACGCGGGATTTTAAACATGTAAAGACATCGGTGTTGGAACTACGGAAGCGTTTTCTTAACACGTTATATATTTGGACAATGACTTATCATAGTTTGAATGCTTTTACTTATGCAGGTTTTTTAAATTTATTTTCTGTTCGATCCTATTAGGGGTACTCTTGTATATTTTCTGTGTATTAGGGTTGCGCCCATCTATGCTTTATTAGTGAATTGACATTACTTATCAAAAAAAAAAAAGGATTTTGTCAAGTCATTCAGGGAGGGGTCGAGTGTTCTCATTGTTAGGAGAGGTGGTAATCTAGCCGGTAGGTTCCTTGAGGTGGCAGCGTCAAGAGGCTCCAGTCCTGAAGCCTGGAGATTTACAAGGTTCTGCGTTGCCGGTTGTACTCTCGGTGGATTGTTTGGCTTCAGCGATGGAGTCTGGCGGTGTTGGGACTGTTTGGTCATCTCCGGCAGAGCTAAAGGACGTTGATGGTTCGGTTTTGCCTCCTTCCCTTGTTGTTCCTATTTCGGCAAACTCTTCTCCTCTGCCAGAGTAGTTTTAGGGTCAGTTTCTTCTGGTGTTGGGATTGTTGGGTCGCCTCCGACCGAGACAGAGGACGCCGGTGGCTCGGGTTCGCCTCCTTCCCCTGTTGTTCCTATTTCGGCAGACTCTTTTCCTCTTCCGGAGTTGTTTTTTGGGTCAGTTTCTTCCGGTGTTAGGACTGTTGGGTCGCCTCCGACCGAGACAGAGGATGCTGGTGGCTCAGTTCTACCTCCTTCCCCTGTTGTTCCTTTTTCGACGAGTTCTTATCCTCAGCCAAAGATGACTTCTGGGATAGATCCTACCGATTTTCAACCTTTGCTGGAGACAACCTTGGGCCTAGTAGTGTTTTTGGTTTCTGCCGATAAAGCTTCGGTGGTTTCTGGTGAAGCGTTGATTGGTTAGGCTGGGTTGGACTCTTCGGGTGCCTCTCCCGATGGTGCTATGTCGAGGGCCGTGCTGCCTGTACCCATTCTTAGTCCCCAGA
Organism: Alnus rubra; assembly: GCA_028654335.1. Taxonomy (NCBI): domain Eukaryota; kingdom Viridiplantae; phylum Streptophyta; class Magnoliopsida; order Fagales; family Betulaceae; genus Alnus; species Alnus rubra. The sequence goes on along the minus strand of JAJPGS010000125.1, from coordinate 412,041 downwards.
GCTCTTAGGAGGATTCTTTGGTGGCTGTCCCGTTTACTCACACCTCCCCTGAATTTTCTGAGTTGAGGGCAAAGGAGTCGTATGGAATTGGATTTGTTTTTGGAGGAGGAGCCTTCTCCTTTGTCTTGCTGTCCAGCAGATAAGTTTGGGGGAAAGTCTGGGAAGCAGTCTTCAGATTGGGTTTTGCATTTGGTTCAGGAGTTTAGTCATTTGGTGGGGCTTTCGTGCGATGGTTTCGAAGGACGACTTTCAACCTTGTTTGAGGATATTGTAGCTAGAAATGATGAAAAGGAAGAGGGTCCTAGCATGAAATTAGGCAATAAAGGTATGAGGGAAGTGAACAGGTTAGCTTGTTCTATTAATTATGACGCACACTGTGGCAGCGCTTCTCGTGGCAGGAGCAAGGGGAGGGTGCATAGAGGTTTGTTATGAAGCGTAAAATTCTTTCTTAGAATGTTAGAGGGTTAAATGAGGGTGGTAAGTGTTTGAGAGTTAGAAATCTCATTAGGCAATGGAAGGCGGATATTATTTGCTTACAAGAAACTAAACTGGCGATTATTTCTAACAACATTGTGTGGAGCTTCTGGGGTTGTCAATTTGTTGATTGGTGTTATTCAACCTCTTGTGGGGCTTTTGGTGGTATTTTGCTTATGTGGGACAAAAGGCTTGTAGAAAAGATTGAAGTGTACGTGGGAGAGTTTGTTCTTGCTTGCTCTTTTTGAAGCGTAGCTGATGATTTTTCTTGGGCTTTCGCGGGGGTCTACGGCCCTTGTAATGACATTATCAGAAGGTCCCTCTATGTTGAGTTGGCTGGCCTTACTTCTTGGTGGGAGCTGCCTTGGTGCATTGGGAGATCGAGAGATGTTCGCCTTATTGCCGCTATGTTGGAATTTTTTGACTTTATTTCTATCCAGGGTCTTCTGGATCTTCCTCTAGCACGAGGGTCATTTACGTGGTCTTATAATCATGATATCTCCTATTGGTCTCATCTTGATAGGTTCCTCGTTTCTCCAGAGTAGGAAGTCAAGTTTCCAGGTCGTCTCCAGAAAAAGCTTCCTAGATTGTGCTCTGATCACTTCTCTATCCTCCTTGATTGTGGTGGTATTCATTGGGGTTCTAGACCGTTCAAGTTTGAGAATATGTGGTTAAAGGCTAATGAGCTTGTGAATAGGGTGAGACTTTGGTGGTCGTCTATCAAAGTCGATGAGCCCATTTCACTGTCAAAAGACGTATTGAGAGAATATGAGACACCATGACTTATAAAGAGGTCAGGAGAATATAAACTAGACGATGTGGGACACTTTAAATATGCCCCCTCACGTGTGGGACTATTGGCCAAACACGTGAACATAATGGGGGGAAAGGCCCAACAATCGGAAGAAACTTGGCCCTCAGACCATATCAAAGTCCATGGGCCCATTTCACTCACAAAAGACGCCTTGCGCTTGAGTTTAAACACCCATTTGCAGCCTACAACATTTTTGGTTGCTTGTGGAGGAACAAAGGACCATGTGCGGTTTTTGAGGGGAGCATTGAACTTAACTTGCATGGCATTACGCCATTCACTGACCTTGACAGCATTGGAGAAGCAAGTGGGTTCAAGAAGTGCAGCTTCTGAGAGTAAAGCCCGAGGTAGAGGATATCTAACCGTACCATTTGTGTGTTGCTGGATCTGTCTAACATTGTTCTGAGATCTGATTTGCATAGGGTGAAGTCTAGGAGGTGCCGTGTCCAGTGATTGGACAGTAGTAACATCTGGCTCTACATGACTTGAGGAAGAGCTAGTAGGAGAGTGAGTGTTGCTGGAATTTGTATTTAATGAAGATGGAGATGGAAGAGTTGGAACCGAGACACTGATATTATTAATTGGAAGGGAGAAAGAGCTGTAAGTAGGTGAATATGAAGGAGATTGAACTGATTTTGATGAGGTTTGAAGGAAGGGAAAAACATCCTCATGGAAGACTACATCCCAAGAAATATACATACGGCCAAATTCATGATGATAGCATTTGTAGCCTTTATGGTGTGAACTATATCCTAAGAACACACATTGTTTGGATCAGAGAGAAAACTTATGAGAATTGTAGGGTCTAAAATTAGGAAAGCAAGCACACCCAAAAACTTTAAGGAATTTATAATCCGGGACCCAAGAGAAGAGTTTTTCAAAAGGGGAGATATTTTTCAACAAAGGAGTGGGCATTCGGTTGATCAAGTAACAAGAAGCAAGACAAGCTTCATCCCATAAGGTTTTGGGGAGAACTATCAGCTAGTAGGGGTAATGTAGTCTCTATTAAATGTCGATGTTTCCTTTCAACACACCCTTGTTGTTGATGGGTGTGTGGATAGGAAACACGATGAATAATGCCAGTGGATTGAAAATATTTATTGAGAGTACTATTAGCTAGTAGGGCTAGTGTAGTCTCTATTAGATGTCGATGTTTCCTTTCAACACACCCTTGTTGTTGTTGATGGTATCAGAGCCAAATGTCCTAAGTTCGAACTTTTGCTCCGTCATTTACATCTAATTTCAATTAAATATTCTACGTGTTGGCCTCACCTATGAAAATGAAGTCTGAGCCCCCATGTGAAAGGAGTGTTAAAGTATTGATTAAGTGATTAAATTTACCTCTTCTTATAAGCTAAAGCTTTTAGGATAAGTGGTGATTTAACATCGGCTTATCACTTTCAAGGCTCTCCTAGCTTCATCTTTGCTCAAAAGCTTAAGGCCTTAAAGGTTGATCTTAAGAGGTGGAACGAGAAGAAGTTTGGTAACATGGAGTTTCTTAAAAAAGCTTTTATGGAAGAGTTAAGTGCTCTTGACAGATTAGAGGAAGTTTGTGGTTTAACTCCTGAAGAGAAGGAGAGGAAATGTTTGGTTATTAGAGATTTAGAGAATTCTATTCTTCAGGAGTAGATTAGTTGGAGAAGATGCGGTTTTGGGGAGAAATGGTGTTCTTGGATAGCGCATTGCATCTCTTCGGTGCGCTTCTCTGTCTTGGTGAATGGCACTCCGTTTGGTTTTTTAGTAGCTCTCGTGGGCTTAGATAGGGTGATCCTCTATCTCCTCTTCTGTTTGTCATTGTTATGGAGGCTCTAAGTAGGTTGCTCACTGATACTGTCCAGAGAGGTCTTCTTTTAGGCTTTTCTGTGGGTTCTAGTCACTTTGAGGTGGTTAACATTTCACATCTGTTGTTCGCGGACAATAATTTGGTTTTTTGTGGGGCTAATCTTGACCAGCTTCGCTTTCTTCGTGTGTTGTTCTTGTGCTTCGAAGCTGTTTCAGGTTTGAAGATTAACTTGGCTAAGTCTGTTTTGGTTCTAGTGGGCTGTGTGGATAATGTGGATGGTTTGGCTAGCATCTTGGGTTGTGGGGTTTCCTTGTTACCTTTAAAGTATCTTGGTCTTCCGTTGGGGGCCTCTTTTAAGGCCAAGTCTATTTGGGATGGTGTTATTGGAAAGATTGAGAGGCGGTTGGCTAGCTGGAAGCAGAAGTACCTGTCCAAGGGTGGTAGGGTTACCCTTATAAAGAGCACTCTTTCCAATCTCCCTACGTATTTATTGTCTCTTTTCCTTATTCTTGCTAGTGTGGCAAATTGTATTGGGAAGCTTCATCGTATTTCTTATGGGGAGGTCTAGGTGAAGAATTCAAATATCACCTGGTTAGCTGGTCTAAGGTTTGTTCCCCTATTTCTGAAGGAGGCTTGGGCATTCGGAATTTGAGGATCTTCAACAGGGCTCTGTTAGGGAAGTGGTTGTGGCGTTATGTGCATGAGAGAGAGGCTTGGTGGAAACTTATTGTGGATGATAAGTATGGTGGTGTGTGGGATGGGTGGTGCTCCTTAGATACCTCTGGGTCTCATGGAGTGGGGCTTTGGAAGCATATTAGGAAGGAGTGGAGTTTGTTTTGTAGTCATACCAGATTTATTTGGGACATGGGTCCAGGATTAGATTTTGGCATGGTGTGTGGTTTGGAGAGATAACCGTCAAGGAAGCTTTCCCGGTTTTATATGGCTTTGCTCGTGACAAGGAGACGCATGTATGCAGCTCACTTGGTTCCGGAGAGTGGTTCCCTTCAGTGGGACATTAGCTTTATTCGAGCAGCCCACGACTGGAAGGTGGAAGTCTTGGCTTCCTTCTTCACCTTGTTGTATTCCATTAGAGTGAGGAGTGAAGGGGATGACAAGCTTTGGTGGACTCCTTCTCACAAAGGGAAGTTTGATGTTAGTTCTTTCTATAAGGTCCTTGCTTGCAAAGAGGAAGCTTATTTCCCTTGGAGAAGTATTTGGCAGACCAAGGTTCCCTTGAAAGTGGCTTTTTTTGCTTGGTCGGCTGCGCTAGGAAAGATCTTTACCTTGGATAATCTCAGAAAGAGGCATGTCATTGTGATTGATAGGTGCTGTTTGTGCAAAATGAATAGGGAGTCTGTGGACCACCTTCTTCTCCATTGTGAGGTTGCTCGTGCCTTATGAAATGCCATTTTCAGCCGCTTCAGTTTGTCTTGGGTTATGCCTTTTTGGGTGGTCGATTTATTCGCTTGCTGGTGGACGAGTGGTCACTCTTGGTGTGCTGTAGTGTGGAAGATGGTTCCTTCTTGCCTTTTTTGGTGCCTGTGGATGGAACGAAATGATAGAAACTGTGAGGACAAAGAAAGGACAATTGAGGAGTTCAGTACTTTTTTTTTTTTTTAATTTCTTGTTCTCTTGGACTGCTGCGTTCCTAGCTCCCTTAGTGATTAGCTTTCATATTTTTTTGTTCTTTTTTCTTCTCCGCACTAGTCGCTTCTTGTATACTCCCGGTGTACTTGTCTGCGCTTTACGTTTTTTAATGATATTTCTCTTATATATATATGAAGGTATTTCTTTTTTGATTGTGACGTTTTGGGGAAGGTGAGAGAGCTTGGGTTTTTATGTTTTGAACAGTTAGATTTTAAATGGTGAATATAATGATTGCTTTTCCCTTTTTTCCCCATTTTCTCAGATTTGTATTATCAACCTTATTGAAATGGTTTCATACGTGTGTAAACTATGCAAAATAATTGTTATTGTACCTTTTTTTTGTTGAAAATGAAATATTTTCTTGTAGTTTGGAAACATTTTTACCTTTTAAGGACTTCTAAAGAGTGTTATGCTCAAAAGTCATGAGATATGTCTGTTTGAAAAGGAGATCCTCAGTGCTGTGTAATTTTAAATATGTGAAGCATGTTACTAATTTCTGATTCTCGGGGACGGGGTCAACGTTGAGCCGGGTTGTCTTCATTACTTGTGCAAATTCACAATAATTTTAATGCAACATTAGATGGCCATTGGTAATTATTTTGATGTTGTCCTTCCCAAACAACATTAAGTTCCTTGAAAGTCACGTTTACACATGTCCATTGTGGATTTTATTTCTGGCAGGCATATTCCATAACAATAAAATTTTTCATATTCCTTTCGTTTTCCTAATTCTCCCTTTCCGGTAGGAAGAATGTGAATTTCTTCTTTCCTTTCTGCAGGGACCTGGAGACCGGATACCTTATTCCCCATTCCTTTTCTATTGAACTTATATGTTTTTCTTTTCTTTCGTTTTTTTTTTTTGCTGGAAATTTCGTAGTTGTTATTTCTTACTATATTCAAATTTTACCATGAGCAACTCATGGCGTGGAAGGATTTGTTGGCATATAGTATTATAGTCATCTTAATTGTTCTAATTTTGTTGGGATCTATAAAATACATTGCTTACTCATGGTTGATGTGATTAGGATAAAGGCTTGAGAGAACTTGCTGCGGAGGCTCTTTCTGCTCTTGTCAAATATGATCCTGAATATTTTGCAAGCTCCGTAGTGGAAAAGTTAATTCCTCATACTCTCTCATCTGATTTGTGCATGCGCCATGGTGCGACTTTGGCAGCTGGTGAACTTGTTTTAGCTCTACATCAATGTGATTGTGTTCTTTCCTCTGGTTGGTAATCTTACCTTCTTCAAATTTATGTAGTTGATCCAAATCAGAATGCAAGTACTTATTCGTAGTACTCACACTGTCTGATAATAGATTATGTGCTTTCCTTTTTTGGTTGTTCCATAATTTTTTTTTGATAAGTAATTGCAATTTTATAAAAAAACAGCGTAAGGCGCCCCTAGTACACACGGAGTATACAAGAAGCAACAGCCTCACCACCGACCCGACAAGGAACAGCCCACAAAACAACCCAACCCTAAGCCCCTAAAGCTCACAATCTTCAATCATATCCCACCTCCTATGGTCCTCATCAAGGGCAGAGAGGAAAGCCATAGTTCTATCCCCCTTATCCCCAAAAAACATAGAGCACGCCAAGGACAGCTCCAAAGGAGAGGTAGCCTGGAGACCACCCGCAGAATTGAGAGGGCGGGCGCTTGGGAAACTACGATCTTTGGTTGTTCCATAATAGATGAAAGTTTTCGAAGAACGAAAGATTTATCTATTTAACTTCCTATGGTACTCTTAGATTTGAATCCACATTTTTTCTATTTTGAACTCCTTTCTTACAGATTTGAACTGATCTTTTTTGGTCCATCTAAGAGTATTTTAGGAAGTGTGTTTGTTTTAAAATGTGTGTCATTTGTAGTACTTCTATTGCAACGCAGAGGGAGTATTAAAAACTTGTTATTCCTTCTAGAGCTATTAGTCTCTGATATACTAAAAGGTTTTTCTTTAATGGTCTTCACTTAGTCCATATTTTCATGCTTGCTTCTTTAAGAATGGAATTTATAGTGCCAGGTGTTAAATTTTTTTCAGTTGTGTCATTAAATTTGGGTTGGAAAACAGAATGTTTCAGTAACATTTTAGAAACTTTGTCTAGTAATGGAACTGTGCATAAATTCTCATATATAACATAAAGCAAGACGCATACAGAAGTTGCTTCTGTGAATAATAACTTGTCTACACATGTCAAATGTGAAATTAAAGCGTAGATATTACTGAAAGTGTGCATTAAAAGTATGGTACATTAATGCAGCATAAGATATTTCATGAAATTACATAATCATAACATTTAGTTTTTACATCTATTAATTTGATTTAGTTTTACAAAATATATTAAGACAATATATAACGAGGTAAAATATATGAACAAAATATAAGGAAGGCATCATACCTCGAAAAAAAAAATCATGGAAAGATTCGAAACAAATTTCACAACTGAAAAAGATAAGAATATAAACTTTTTTCTTTGTAAATGACTTGCATCGAATGGTTCTTGCTGAAATGCACCAAAATGGGTTCATCCAATAATTTTGTTTCTATGTAATTGGCAATTATGAATTAAAATATGTATGGATACTCTAGAAGAAGAGTAAAAAAAAAAAAAAATCTATGGATTTGTTTGGTAAAGTTAATTTTTTTTTTTTTTGATGAATCAGATTTGTTTGGTTAAGTTTTTGACAAAGTGTTTTTGATTTGGTGTTTTGAAAAAGTGAAAATTGAAATGTTTGCTGTGGGGGCCACATTTGAAAAAGTGTTGTTTGGCGGGGTCACATTTGTAAACTTGTTTGGTAATTGTACTGTTTCTGAAAAGTGTTTTGATTTAATTCTGATTTCTTTTTTCAAAACATTAAAAATAGAAAAAAAATATTGGGCTTGCTAGAAGCTGGCCTCCATGGTGGTGGCCGGCACCCCTTGTCTGTGAGGGGTGGAGTAGATAGATTCGATGGCCATCACAATGACTGCCACATAGATCTAGTGACCACCACATAGATGTAGCAGCCACCGCGAGGCTGCTAGCCAGATCCACCGACCACCATGGTGGCCGCCACACGGGTTTGTCACACAGAACCATCAGGGTAGACTCATATCTAACACTGGTTTTTTTAACTTTCAAACCGCACATATCGGGTACTGGTTTCTATATTTTTATTTTTAAAACCAGTTTTTAGACCAATTACCATACATGTTTTCAAGAAAATAAACAACAAAAATATTTTTGTGAAAAGTGTTACATGTTTTGTGTTTTAAAGTGTTTTTGAAAACGAAAACTGAAAATTATTTTCTATGGGGACCACATCTAAAAACTCATTTGGATAACTATTGTTTGAAAAATGTTTGAAGCACTTTTTAGGTTTTGAGGGTGAACTATGTGTGTAATTTGATCACTCAGAATCAGTAGATACGAAATTATTGATTAAGACTCTAGAATTTTGGACAAGATAATTCTTTGGAAGTATCTCATTTGAATGTATGTTAATTTGTGTTCGGCCTATTTTTTTTTTTATGACACTCCGTGTGTATGAATACGCATCAAAGTGAGCTTTATTCAAGTGAATGATGGAACTCTAAGTATTATAAATCTCATCTCTCCACCTGCCTGCAACCCACAAAGGGAAAATGGTTGAGGATTAAATTTTAAAGGAGGTTGAGGTTGGGCCCCTCCAGGCTGACATGAGTCAGAGCCACCTCATCCAGGTATCTTGGTGATAGCATAAGTGTGCTGATCGAGGAAGAACTTGTAAAATCTCAATTTGGTAGTATCTTGTCGGCTATTTTCATTAGTTGGTAAATATGTCCTCTTCTGTATCCTAGCTTATGAATAAAGGTTTAGCTTCTTTTTTATTTTTTTTTATTTTTTTTATAACAGATAAACAGCAGCTTGTTGCTGGTGTAGTTCCTGCTATCGAGAAAGCACGGCTTTATCGTGGAAAGGGTGGAGAGATAATGCGTTCAGCTGTTTCCCGGTTTATCGAATGTATCTCTATATCTCATTTGTCATTAACAGGAAAGATAAAACGAAGTTTGCTTGATACTTTGAATGAGAATCTTAGACATCCTAACTCTCAGATACAGGTAGTTGTCTTTCGGTATGATTATTTTGCTCGTCAGCTGATGTTATTTCTCTGCAACACCCTGAACTTTTGTTCCCCCCTATGATGTACAGTATGCTGCTATTAATGCTCTCAAACACTTTGTTCGAGCATATCTGGTTGCCGCTGACACTGGAGGTACTGGTGATATAGCATCAAAGTACCTGCAAATGCTGACTGATCCGAATGTTGCTATAAGAAGAGGATCTGCATTGGCACTTGGTGTTTTGCCTTATGATCTTTTGGCTAATAGGTGGAGGGACGTGGTTTTGAAGCTTTGTAGCTCTTGTGCTATTGAGGTAAATCTACTAGAAGTTGCATTTGTCATTGAAATGTTCCACTTTTATAGAACTAGTGAATGATTCACATAACTACTTATTTTTTATGTGCAGGATAACCCAGAAGACAGAGATGTTGAAGCACGGGTAAATGCTGTCAAAGGACTCATATCTGTCTGTGAGATGTTAACTCAGGCTGGAGAAGATTCAAATATCCAGTCTAGGGACATGTCTCTGTTTCTTCTGCTAAAAAATGAAGTGATGATGAGTTTATTTAAAGCTCTAGACGACTATTCTGTTGATAACAGAGGTGATGTGGGTTCTTGGGTTCGTGATGCAGCTATGGATGGCCTGGAGAGATGTACATATATCCTTTGTAAGAGAGATTCCACTGGTTCTACTAGAAGATCAGATGAAGTTGAACCTGTACGAGAGCTTCCAAATTCTGTCATGGTTAAAAATAACCAGATGGACTCGCTTTTTGATGCAAATCTTGCTTCCATCTTGATTGGAGGAATTTGTAAGCAAGCTGTAGAGAAGATGGACAAACTAAGAGAAGCAGCTGCAAAAGTTCTTCAAAGGATTTTGTACAACAAAATGGTTTATATTCCATATATACCTTATAGGGAAAAGCTGGAAGAACTTGTTCCTAATGATGCAGGTTTACAATGGGGTGTAAGTATGCATAGGTCATTTCTTTTACAGTTTACTTAATAAGTAATTTGAGTTCTTTGACTGAAAGGACCTTGTGTACTTGCTTGTAGGTACCCGCTTTCTCATATCCACGTTTTGTAGAGTTACTTCAATTTGATTGTTATAGTAGACCTGTCCTATCTGGGTTAGTTGCCTCTACGGGTGGTTTGCAAGATTCATTGAGGAAGGCATCAATCTCAGCATTGTTAGAGTTTCTTCAAGCAGTTGGAACCGAAGACCTCAATGCGAAAAGGTCCAGAGAGTTGATGCTCTCTAACGACATCCTTTGGATTTTTCAACAGTACAAAAGATGTGATAGAGTGATTGTACCCACTCTGAAGGTAAAATCACTGAGAAGCTCTTGTTAGGAAACATGAGTATTTACTGCTTTACTTAAAAAATAAAGATAAGATTGAAGGGCTCTTTTTCTTATGACTTTTGCTCTACAATTAAGATACCAACACTTCGTGTATTGTGATATTAATGCAACTCCATCACAAGACTCCAATTCCAAGTATGAGTCTTGTACGGCACAACTCTATCCGAAAGTAGTTGATAAGAAGTCTATCTCATCCGAACTCATCCAGACTCCTGGTTCTAATCTAGAGTCCTAAGTCAAATTGTAAGCTAAATAGATGAGAGTTATAGAGTCCTACTTTCAGTATGTATAGGAGTCTTAATCCATTATGATCAGCGTGTATAAGAGTCCTAGCTGAGCATTCATTGAATATTTATAGGAGAATTACAAGAGTGCATAATAGACTAGGACTCTTATACACGCTGATCATAATGGATTAAGACTCCTATACATACTGAAAGTAGGACTCTATAACTCTCATCTATTTAGCTTACAATTTGACTTAGGACTCTAGATTAGAACCAGGAGTCTGGATGAGTTCGGATGAGATAGACTTCTTATCAACTACTTTCGGATAGAGTTGTGCCGTACAAGACTCATACTTGGAATTGGAGTCTTGTGATGGAGTTGCATTAATATCCTCCCTCAAGCTCAACGGAGGAGATCGCACGTTGAGCTTGTAACAAAAGTGTTGAAACTTGGCGGAAACAAGCGGCTTAGTAAGGACATCAGCAATCTGATCCGAACTTGGAACAAACCGAACCACTAAGGATTTATCAGCAACTCGGTCACGAACAAAGTGAAAATCGATCTCCACATGTTTCGTACGAGCATGAAAGACCGGATTTACCGACATGTAGGTGGCTCCAATATTGTCACACCAAAGTATTGGTGGAGTAGGCTGTCCAATCCCGAGTTCTTGAAGAAGTGCACGTATCCAGAGAAGTTCGGCTGTGGTATTTGCAACTGCTTTGTATTCGGCCTCAGTGGAGGATCTTGAAACTGTCGGTTGTTTTCGTGAACTCCAGGAGATTAAATTAGAGCCAAGGTAGACACAATAGGCACCTGTAGAGCGGCGATCATCTGAACATCCGGCCCAATCAGCATCGGAGTATGCTTGTAAGGTATTGTGAGAGTTGCGATGAAGAAGAAGTCCATGAGAAATTGTATGCTTCAAGTACCGAAGGATTCGTTTGACAGCTTGCCAATGTGGCTGGAGCGGACGATGCATGAATTGACATACACGATTTACTGCATAGCTGAGGTCAGGCCGAGTGAGAGAGAGATACTGTAATGAGCCAACTGTACTACGATAGAGAGATGGGTCGTCCATTGGAGCACCTGTGAATGCCGAGAGAGTTGAGGAGGAAGCCATTGGAGAGGTGATTGGTTTTGCTTCATGCATATTAGTTTTCTTTAAAAGGTCCATGATATACCGTTTCTGAGAGAGCAGCAGACCCGACTCCATCTTTAGAACTTCAACACCAAGAAAGTAATGGAGATCACCTAGGTCTTTGACAGCAAAATCTGCACTTAGAAGTTGTAAAAGTTCGGTAATAGCAGCCGGTTCTGAGGCTGTGATGATGATATCATCAACATAAATAAGAAGATACATGGTGATTTGCTTAGTGCGATAGAGAAAAAGAGAGGTATCCGCTTTGGATCCCACAAAACCAAGTTGAATTAGCTTGTCACTGAGTCTTGAAAACCAGGCTCGTGGGGCCTGCTTGAGGCCGTAGATGGCCTTTTTGAGTTTGCACACATGGTTAGGAAAACTAGGATGAACAAAACCTGGTGGTTGCACCATAAACACATCTTCAGAAAGAAACCCATGTAGAAACGCGTTCTGGATATCAATTTGCTTCATGGGCCAGCCGGCTGAGTAGGCTAGAGAGAGAACTGTCCGAACTGTTGTAGGCTTCACAACTGGGCTGTAAGTTTCTCCATAATCCACCCCAGCCTGTTGATGAAACCCTTTTGCTACGAGGCGAGCTTTGTGTCGTTCGATGGAACCATCAGCCTTCCTTTTAAGTTTAAAAACCCACTTGCATCCTACAATATTTTGAGAAGGATGAGGGGGAACAAGTGACCAAGTCTGATTTTGAAGAAGGGCATTGAACTCGGTTTGCATAGCATTTCTCCATTCTGGAATAGGGGCAGCATTGGAGTAGCATGTGGGTTCACAACTGGCCGGAGAAGCTACTGTCACTAAAGCTCGAGGGGCTGGATATCTAACTCGACCATCTGTTAGTTGCCGTGGCTGCACAATGTTGTTCATGGACCGAGTTCTCATAGAGTGTACTCGAGCTGGAGGCTGATCTGCACAGGAAGTGGAACAAGGCATACTGGACACTGCTGGAGAATGAGTGGAAGAATCAGGGGTGGACAGGGAGTGAGAAGGGGAAGAAGGTAAAATTGGATGAGAGGCCGGAGGACATATAGTGGTAGAAGGAGGAAACAGTGAGGGAGGAAGCACAATAGGAAGAGGAACACTGGGAGACTCGGAAGTAGGAGAGACTTTGGAAAAAGGAAACCGGTCTTCATTAAAAATGACATCTCTAGAGATGTATATCCGGTCAGATGCTAGATGGAGACATTTATAACCCTTGTGATTTTGGCTATACCCGAGAAAGACACATTCTTTGGAGCGAGGAGAAAATTTGTGAGAGTTATAGGGACGAAGATTTGGATAGCATGCACATCCAAAGATTCTTAAGAAATTGTAGTCGGGTGGTGTATGGAAAAGTTTTTCAAAGGGAGATTGATTATTTAGCAAGGGAGTTGGCATGCGATTAATGAGATAGCAGGATGTAAGACAAGCTTCATCCCAATATTTTTGGGGAAGATGGCTGTCAGTGAGCAATGCCAAAGTGGTGTCGATGAGATGTCTGTGTTTACGCTCGACACATCCTTGTTGTTGATGTGTATGAGGACAAGATAGACGGTGATTAATACCCACAGATTGAAAATATTGATGAAGGTTACGATACTCACCACCCCAGTCAGATTGAACACTTATAATTTTATGATTAAGTAAACGTTCAACCATGGTTTGAAATTGAAGAAAAACGGGCATGACATCAGATTTTGCTTGAATAGGGAAAACCCATGTATAACGAGTGAACACATCAATGAATGAAACATAATAACGATTTCCATTAATTGAAATAGTAGGAGATGGTCCCCATACATCAGATTGAATTAACTGTAAAGGTTTACAAACTTTAGAGATAGTTGGATAAAAAGGCAATTGATGACCCTTTGCTTGAGCACATGCAGAGCAAAAAAGTTGGGCCTTATTAGAAAGAACTGGAAGTTTAAACTGAGATAAGACACGCTGAACGGTGCGAAAAGCTGGATGACCTAAGCGCTTGTGCCAGGAGGCCGGAGTGGTGCGTTCACCAACAAGAGCTTGATTTATTGACAATGACGAAGACGAACTGGATGGAGAAGGAAGCAATTGATAGAGACCATCTTTAAGGTGCCCGTGATGAAGAAGCATCCCTGTTTGTTTGTCCTTGATCAAAAAATAAGAAGAATGAAATTCAAAGAAAACTGAATTGTCAAGGGCAAACTTTCTAACGGACAAAAGGTTTTTACAAATAGAGGGGACGTGCAGAAGTTGATTTAAGATAGACTGACGACGAGACAAGGGAAGAAGTGCAGTACCAGTATGAGAAATATTCAAACCTGATCCATCACCTATGCGGATTTGGTCTTGGCCGTGGTACGGCTCTTGAGCCAAATTGAGATTCTGAAGGTGTCCGGTGAGATGGTGAGTGGCACCGGTGTCAGGATACCAGAGATCCTCTGCTGGTAGTACAGGGGAGGAGTAATAACCCTGTGGATTGGATGGCTGGTAGGACTCGTGTTGTTGTGATGCCTCGGGTTGTTCCTGACGGTAGTAACAGCGAGCGGCCGTGTGACCGGGCTTGGCACAAATCTGGCAGTAAGGCCGAGAAGAAGCTGCATCTGAAGAGAAGTAGGGACCGCGGCCTCTGTTGCTGTTAAAAGACCCGCGGCCCCGGTTGTTATGACGACCGCCACGACCACGGAAGCCACGCCCGCGAAAGTTGGAATTGCGGGTGGTGATGTGTGCAGCAGGTTGAGGAACATCAACGATCGGTATTTGTTGTTCAAGGCGCATCTCGTGAGCAAGGAGGTGGCCATAAAGTTCATCAAAGGACAGTGGGTCGACTCGAGTTGTGACAGACGTCACAAAAGGATCATATTCTGAGCCGAGTCCTTTAAGAAGAAAAGATACGCTCTCAAAATCATTGAGAGGCTGTCCAGCGGCCGCAAGTGTATCACTGAGTGTCTTGATGGTCTGAAAGTACTCGGTGATCGAACTACTGCCTTTCTTGACTGTTGCGAGCTGGAAATAAATTTGCATGACCCGAGCACGGGCCTGAGAAGCGAACATGGTAAGCAGCGTGTTCCAGAGAGAAGAAGCCGAGGGAGAGCCGACGGCATGGACGACATAGGGCTCGGACAGTGTAGAAATTAAGATACTAAGGATCATCTGATCCTGTTGATTCCAAGCGAGAAAATCTGGGTTGACGATGGTAGCTGGTGCTCCGGCAATAGTACTGGGATTGGGTATCGTCTGGGCAGGTGGTTGAGAAGAACCATCGAGAAAGCCATAAGCGTCTTGGCCTTTGATATACGCAAGAATCTGAGTTCGCCAGGCCATGAAGTTGCCTTTGGTAAGTTTAATACTGAGATTATGGTTCATATTGGGGACTGAAAAAATAACAGAGGGTTGAACGGGTGGTGGGGGATGCTGTGAAGCATGAGAAGCTGCCGATGAGGCAGAGGATTCGGAGTCGGAAGCCATGGATCACGACGTGAGTCGATGATTTGGCTCTGATACTCATATATTTGTTCTCGGGTATAGCCAAAATCACAAGGGTTATAAATGTCTCCATCTAGCATCTGACCGGATATACATCTCTAGAGATGTCATTTTTAATGAAGACCGGTTTCCTTTTTCCAAAGTCTCTCCTACTTCCGAGTCTCCCAGTGTTCCTCTTCCTATTGTGCTTCCTCCCTCACTGTTTCCTCCTTCTACCACTATATGTCCTCCGGCCTCTCATCCAATTTTACCTTCTTCCCCTTCTCACTCCCTGTCCACCCCTGATTCTTCCACTCATTCTCCAGCAGTGTCCAGTATGCCTTGTTCCACTTCCTGTGCAG
The DNA here is from genome assembly GCA_028654335.1 of Alnus rubra. Classification (NCBI taxonomy): domain Eukaryota; kingdom Viridiplantae; phylum Streptophyta; class Magnoliopsida; order Fagales; family Betulaceae; genus Alnus; species Alnus rubra. Next base: position 396,707 of record JAJPGS010000125.1, on the reverse strand, counting down.
ATCAGCCTCCAGCTCGAGTACACTCTATGAGAACTCGGTCCATGAACAACATTGTGCAGCCACGGCAACTAACAGATGGTCGAGTTAGATATCCAGCCCCTCGAGCTTTAGTGACAGTAGCTTCTCCGGCCAGTTGTGAACCCACATGCTACTCCAATGCTGCCCCTATTCCAGAATGGAGAAATGCTATGCAAACCGAGTTCAATGCCCTTCTTCAAAATCAGACTTGGTCACTTGTTCCCCCTCATCCTTCTCAAAATATTGTAGGATGCAAGTGGGTTTTTAAACTTAAAAGGAAGGCTGATGGTTCCATCGAACGACACAAAGCTCGCCTCGTAGCAAAAGGGTTTCATCAACAGGCTGGGGTGGATTATGGAGAAACTTACAGCCCAGTTGTGAAGCCTACAACAGTTCGGACAGTTCTCTCTCTAGCCTACTCAGCCGGCTGGCCCATGAAGCAAATTGATATCCAGAACGCGTTTCTACATGGGTTTCTTTCTGAAGATGTGTTTATGGTGCAACCACCAGGTTTTGTTCATCCTAGTTTTCCTAACCATGTGTGCAAACTCAAAAAGGCCATCTACGGCCTCAAGCAGGCCCCACGAGCCTGGTTTTCAAGACTCAGTGACAAGCTAATTCAACTTGGTTTTGTGGGATCCAAAGCGGATACCTCTCTTTTTCTCTATCGCACTAAGCAAATCACCATGTATCTTCTTATTTATGTTGATGATATCATCATCACAGCCTCAGAACCGGCTGCTATTACCGAACTTTTACAACTTCTAAGTGCAGATTTTGCTGTCAAAGACCTAGGTGATCTCCATTACTTTCTTGGTGTTGAAGTTCTAAAGATGGAGTCGGGTCTGCTGCTCTCTCAGAAACGGTATATCATGGACCTTTTAAAGAAAACTAATATGCATGAAGCAAAACCAATCACCTCTCCAATGGCTTCCTCCTCAACTCTCTCGGCATTCACAGGTGCTCCAATGGACGACCCATCTCTCTATCGTAGTACAGTTGGCTCATTACAGTATCTCTCTCTCACTCGGCCTGACCTCAGCTATGCAGTAAATCGTGTATGTCAATTCATGCATCGTCCGCTCCAGCCACATTGGCAAGCTGTCAAACGAATCCTTCGGTACTTGAAGCATACAATTTCTCATGGACTTCTTCTTCATCGCAACTCTCACAATACCTTACAAGCATACTCCGATGCTGATTGGGCCGGATGTTCAGATGATCGCCGCTCTACAGGTGCCTATTGTGTCTACCTTGGCTCTAATTTAATCTCCTGGAGTTCACGAAAACAACCGACAGTTTCAAGATCCTCCACTGAGGCCGAATACAAAGCAGTTGCAAATACCACAGCCGAACTTCTCTGGATACGTGCACTTCTTCAAGAACTCGGGATTGGACAGCCTACTCCACCAATACTTTGGTGTGACAATATTGGAGCCACCTACATGTCGGTAAATCCGGTCTTTCATGCTCGTACGAAACATGTGGAGATCGATTTTCACTTTGTTCGTGACCGAGTTGCTGATAAATCCTTAGTGGTTCGGTTTGTTCCAAGTTCGGATCAGATTGCTGATGTCCTTACTAAGCCGCTTGTTTCCGCCAAGTTTCAACACTTTTGTTACAAGCTCAACGTGCGATCTCCTCCGTTGAGCTTGAGGGAGGATATTAATGCAACTCCATCACAAGACTCCAATTCCAAGTATGAGTCTTGTACGGCACAACTCTATCCGAAAGTAGTTGATAAGAAGTCTATCTCATCCGAACTCATCCAGACTCCTGGTTCTAATCTAGAGTCCTAAGTCAAATTGTAAGCTAAATAGATGAGAGTTATAGAGTCCTACTTTCAGTATGTATAGGAGTCTTAATCCATTATGATCAGCGTGTATAAGAGTCCTAGTCTATTATGCACTCTTGTAATTCTCCTATAAATATTCAATGAATGCTCAGCTACAGAGCACGGTTTAATAGCCCAATATATTTGTTCTATCATGTGATGTGGCTTGCTCTGATCAGACTGCAAAATACATAAATAACTCTGAATAGTAGATGATCTTATTTCCTATTTTTTTAACCCAGTCATTTCCTGCAGTAGACTGATTATATCTTCGTCTCATATCATGAGAACAAGAGACATCTACAGAGCACCTATTTTTAATTTGTTAAGGAATCGAAATAGGCTCTGTGTAATCAGACTATATTTTTTCTTGTTGACAAAGTGTACAAGGAGAAAAAGAAGTGAGACTTACGTCTCAAGAAAGCAAACCTGCTTAATGGTTTGTTGCCTTGATTGGTTCCCTTAATCCGAGGCTCAAGTCTTCCCCATTTATCTAGATTTGAATATAAAGTCATGAGCTGTAATCAGATATGTGTGCTATGGTGCTATAAGCCTCATTGATTGTTTTATTTATAAAAAACTATACCATTTTTATGCAGGTTGCCTGCAGTTTTTGTAGTCTCTTTGGTTCCATTTGTGTATATCTCATCTTACATTCAGTCTAATGCAGAGTATGTCTGGATCATCACCATCTGATTATGGCTGATAGTTGCCAATATCAGCCATTCATTTTTATTAGCTAAATTTAGCAACAGAGAAGTCATAAAAGAAAGTTGTTTAACAATCAATTGAAGCAAGTTGGATTGCTAAAATGTTTTTTTCTTAAAAAATAACTATGATAATAAGAAAAAACAAAAAGAGTAAATATGAAACAAGGATAATCAACTGTCAAGGGTCCCTACTGCCTTAGAAACTGTTCCATACTCTACAAGACAGTAGTTGTCAATACTTTTAGTTTAATTAGTTCATTGTGATGATTAATCTTATTAATCCTACTAGAAACATCTTATTTCTGAAAGATTAGTTGAAGTTTGTAATTGAAGGTTTCCTTTAGTTCAACTTGGCCATGATAAGACTGTATTTTGCATATTTTGGGTATACTTTTTATATGACTTTCATGTGAATGATATAATATTTTCTTGGGAAAAGCACTAAAAAAAAAAAAAAATCAATCAAAACTATTATTTATTTATTTTAAGAAAAAGGGGGTTGGGGGAGGGGTGGCCACCCCCCAAATGGCCAAGGGGTGGTTTGGCCACCCCCTTTGGCCATATCTAGGGGTGGTCAAACCACCCCCATGATCGTTGGGAGTTGTTCGGCCACACTCTCAATTTTTTCTAACCACCCCTGTTACAGTTCCCCACCCCCCCTGCCTCTCTTTTTTTTTTGAATTTATAGGGGTATTATTGTCTTATTGAAAACTTTATAGGGTCATTTTTGTCTTTTTCCGGGACATGGGGGTACATTGCAAATTTTTGGTACTTTGGAGGGAAAGTTGATGCAATCTTTTAGTTTGTGGTAGTTTGAGGGGGGTATATATACTTTTTCCTATTTTCTTTGCATATATTTTATTTAGTTGTTTTATACGGCTATACATTAAAGGCTGATGGACCTCCTTGGTTTTTACATTTCTGCTGCATGTTTCTGCGCTCTACTTGTTGCTTGTGTATGTATTTTCTTTTTAAGAACAATATCCTTCCTATACTACTGTGCTTTATATCCTTATTTTTTGAAGCTTTCCTTAGATGAAATTCTTCTTTATTTCAGACCATCGAGATTCTTTTCAGCAAAAAGATATTCTTAAATATGGAGGTTAGTTGACTTTTCTTTTTCAGTTGCCTCACCCAGTTTATCAATGCTGTTAGTATCTCATTTTCTTTCATCTGATTGCATTGGAGCTGAAAAATTGTGAGCTTTTCTTTTTCAGTTACCTCACCCAGTTTATCAATGCTGTTAGTATCTCATTTTCTTTCATCTAATTGCATTGGAGCTGAAAAATTATCTCATAATTATTGATATTATTAACACAACTGTTCCGGAGCATGTTTATAAGGAACTGAATTACCACAATTGCCACTAACCTAGAAACTGCAATCTGTATTACACAATCCAAAACATGCTGCAAAACCAGAACACTAAGTTCAGAGACCCAACAGTTTCTTTGTATTTCTTTTCACTTCGTTTAAAGCAATCACCTGAAACTATAAACATATGAAGTTTTCCCCTCTGCGCTTTATAATGAGATTAAATTACTTGGTAAAAAAGATATGAATTTTTGTGGGCAGTGACCATTATACATCAAGAAACCAATGCAAATAAAGAGTAGATTGTCTTGTGCCCTTAAATTGGTCAGTTATTTAAACATATTTCTATAAGTGTTGAATTACTTATGCAATTTAGAAGTAGGTTCTATGTGTCGTCTTCCATCAAGTGGAAAGAAAGTCTCGGCTCCAAATCACCTAATGACATTGTTACTTATGAACCAATCTACATGGGCTATATAGGCTCCACCTTGTCCTAAAGAAATATGGGTAAGTGGCATTCCGGTGCCTATTTTCCTTCTGCATGGTGGTGGTCTATGTTCCAGGTGAAATCAATCAGGAGCAATGCATTAATCTGAAAGAGCTCACTTTTACTAGCCCCAGTTCTTGACAACAATTAACATACTTAGCCACAAGAATTAGTCATTGGTGCAGTTTGGCCGCATCCATCTGATGGAGAGGGGCATCAGATGAATGGTACCTAATAGCCAAGTGTGATATTTGTTATATGTTTTATATTGATTGTTCTCTCTTCTAGGCTGGGATAAATTAGGCTTGTCTAACAAAAAATATACATGGAATTCTACAAAGGTGAACTGGTTAAGAGGTTCCTGGATGTTCCTAATCATCCCATCATCCCTTTGTCTGAACTCTGGCTTGTCTAACAAAAAATATACATGGAATTCTACAAAGGTGAACTGGTTAAGAGGTTCCTGGATGTTCCTAATCATCCCATCATCCCTTTGTCTGAACTCTGCAGAAATGCTGTAATTGTATTATCCACTAGATCTTTTAACATGGACTATTTGAAGTGTGTTCTTTTTCTCTTTTTGCAGTGGTGTTGACATGGACATTATACTTAAATCATTTGTTATTATATAAATCATTAAAAGCATGACTGTGGTTCCTTTGTGTTTTGGTCATATATCCCCTTTGCTATAAATCTTTGGTCTGAACAAATTTTTAAGTTGACCTGCTGTCAATATCATTTTCCAGGCTCATACTCCAATCTTCTGCGCTGGTGTTCTGGCTTCCCTCACAATCGAATTGAAGGGGTCAAAGGACTTCTCTAAGTTATATGCAGGCATTGCAATACTTGGATATATTGCTTCACTTTTGGATCCCATCAACTCTCAGGCCTTCTCTCATCTTCTCACTTTTCTTGGCCATCGCTATCCTAAGGTTTGTAGTGTAGGGTCACAGGCTTTTAGTAGTTTTTTTCTCATAAATTCAAATATCTACCTTTTTCTTGGGGGGATAACTAAACAGAACAAAATTTCTCACAGGCTCTACCAGAAACATCATCATACGTGATACTATATAGAATAACTGGAAAGTTTTAAATCGAAATAAGAGTATCAGAAAGAATTAAGCCCATAAAAGCCATAAATCTGCCACTTGATAGCTTCTCCAAAAAGATGATTTATCTCAATATCCCCATTAATATTATTCAAAATTTTACAACAATCCTGAATTAAGTTAGCAATTTCCAGGGAATATTAGCCCTGGCGATAAGAGTGTGTATAAGCAGCTTAGAGTCTCCTGCTATATGAATCTTACATGCATGTTGATTACTGGCATGAATTAATTCTCATCTTAAAGTCATTGTTTCTATTAAAGGTACATAGAAACTTCCTCCACGATCTTTATTACCTGCTTCAATAGACTGTCCTCTATCATTATGAATTGCCACTCAAATTCCCAACCAACCTTTTCAGAACCATCAAAATTGAATTGTTTTTTTAATGGGAAGTTCCTTGCTTTTATTATTCTTTTACTCCTGTTCTCTCTAGGGGATAGTATCTTCAAAGCAACTCAATCATAAGCTATGAAGAAGAGTATGCTTGATTATGGATCCTTACTTATTGGTTCTTTGCCTTCTTTCCTTTTAACTTTTATTATAACCCAGATACGGAAAACTTCTGCTGAACAAGTTTACCTTGTCCTCCTGCAAAATGGGAATCTTGTTTCGGAGGAGAGTATGGAGAAAGCACTTGAAATTGTTTCTGAAACTTGCTGGGAAGGTGATATAGAGGTGGCAAAGCAACAAAGATTGGAATTGTACAATCTGGCTGGTCTGGAAACAGGACTACTTCACAAGACTAATGATGTTTCAAACAAGGGTGGCCGGAAGAAAACTCCTACTGATGAAAATGCATCGTATTCCTCTTTAGTTGGGTCAACTGGGTTCTGATTGTTTAATGGAGCGTTTTAACTTTATTGTTAATTTTCAACCTCTTTTTTATTTTTATTTTAAAGGCATTTTTGGTAAAGTTGTATTTATGTATCTCTTGAGAGCATTTATCTATGAGCAGAGTGAATTCAAGAGGTATTTAAACCTAAAGCTTGGGACTGCCTTCTCATTTGCAACTGCGATGCAACAATGCTTCAGCTCTTTTTGTGATAAAAGTGTATGTGATTTTCACGTGGTTTTAAAAATTTTAAAATGCACGTGAGATCTTTGTTCTTTTCTTTTTTGAGATCTTTGCTCTTCTTGTCTAATCTTTTCACTTTTCAAAATCACCATTAGATATGTTGGCCATGTGTGGAACTCGGCTCACATATCTAATTGTGATTTTGAAAAGAGAAATAATATAAATATATTTTTTACACATCTCCTACATGTGAGTCTCATAAATCTATAAATCTATTGGTGAAGTTGAAACTTGATTGTATGGAGGTGTAGAAAATGTATGTATATCATTTCTTTTAGAAAATAGGAAGATGGGAGAAAAGGACCATGGAAAGAAATGCATCATTTCTCTATGTGCTGACCTATAAAAAAAAATACAATAAATAAATAAATAAATAAAATTATATGTAACACGTACGTACAAGCATTTTCGTTCGGTAGGCCTAAGAGGTGTACTTTTGTTGGAGAAAGAAGCTGAAGATAAAGATGGTTGTATAATAAATTCAATAATTGAACGTTAGTATCAAATTAAGATCAATGGGGATGATGTACACCCTATAATTTTAAAATAATTTTGGTTTAGATCCTAATTGAGCTACTGTTAACTAAAGAGTATAGAAACCATTCAAGATTTAAGTTTACTTATCTATCAAGGAGTTTAACATGCCCAAATACCATCTGCATTTACATGGAGATATTTTTTTTTGTACCCGATTAGATCTCAAGTATAACTTATATTTAACAGAAACGCATTAAGGTTCCAATAACAACAATTTTGAAATTTCAAGCTCTGATTTCAAATTAGGATCAAAGCCTGCATTTTATTACACAGTTACCACAAAAAAAAAAAAAAAAAAAAAATAGCATGCTTGGTGCATCCGATGGGCCAAAACTAGCACCATTAGCAACTACAAAAAGGACAAGATAGTGCACAAAGCAACTGTGAAACACCAAATCACAATTGGGAAGTTTTATATTAATTGATGGTTATTTATCAAGTTACAAACAACATTCCGCATCCAGCAAAAGGAAATTGTAGTAATTCCTCACTCAATGATTTACTGCGGTTTACTGATGGTACGGTATTGGTAGATCACTCCCTTGCATCCACCATCCAGGTTTACCATATAGACACCTGCCAACGCTTAAGCACTTAGCCAAGGAAACACATTTGGGGAGGAAGGCAACCGCGCTGTAAGAACCTCAACTCCGGTCTCCGTCACCTAAATGATAGATAACACAGGAAAGAGATATAGACCTATCCAACACAAGCAATTATGCATATCCAATTTCTAAAGAGGGATTTAAGAGCACAAATTAAGTCATAAACATCTACTCATGAGACCATTGTGATTTACCAACATACATAAAGCAGAAGTGGTATTGGATGTGATGTTTCACAATGTTTATTAAAATGTATACAGAACCCAAATCACACAAACGAGGTCATGAATTCGGTTACACAGTAAAAGAATTTGCATCAACTATGAAAATGCTAATACCATCGACTGGTCAAAAATCACACAACTTGTTGCTCTCTGTGTTTCTTCCAATGGTGGCACTATAATTCCATTGACAAGAGATACGGGTAAAGGAAGGTCAATAAGAGCACAAGCCTGATTGATAAATTTCATGGGTGCTGATCATAGTTTTAACACGCATGCACCTATCTCAGGCAGAACCAAATGCCACAAACTGCCAACATTTGGAAGCCTAAAAGGTAAGCACCTCATATGGGTATGCACACACCTTTAATTTTTCTCTTCTGTTTTTTTCCCGAAAGCAAGAGTCAACGAGCACTAGAAGTCAGGCCTCCAACACCCTCTTCTGCCCCCAAAGAACTATTCATGTCTTTTGCTCACACCATTCTCAATTTTCAGACATATAGGTCAAATATTGAAACTTGTAGTATTTTCACTCTTTGGAAAGTGTTCTTGCTAATTTTTCAGGATTTTAATGATTTGCTCAGTTGTTTTAGTTGGTTTGTTTAATCCTTTCAACTTGAGACGAGTTCTACCAATTTATCACATCCTCAGGCCATGTTACAATTTTTAATGAACTGCATGAAGAAAAAGCATATTATGGAATAACATTCTATATCAGGAGATTATTCTTGATATTCACTTTTATTGTGAGTATTGGGTTATTGCTTTAAACAAAGCTACAACTAAGCCTTTTTTTTTTTTTTTTTAAAAAAAAGTCAATTTAGTTTGTAATTTACAATTTCTAACCTTTTACTTTATTCATTATTTATTTATAACAAAAAAGAACTCAAAAGTTGAGAATGACCCTCGGGCCTCGAGGCTTACACCTAGCCTTGCCCTGGATAATTTGAAAACTATGGTGCTGACATAATAAAACTTAAGGTTTATACAAGTTTGAATAATTAACTTATCCGGCTAGCATGCACGTAAACACCACACCATATTTCTTTGCCTAGCATTTCTAAATCCAAGAGCTCAGCTGAATCAACTGAGGTAACATACTAAAACTAAGAACCCCAACAAACCTCACAAATGATTCCTAAGATTAAGGATTTTAGAAGAAAATCAAGAATGTCTCGTGCATATGTAAAATTATCAAGAAGGGTGATGATTCCTGGAGGAAAAGGACAGTGCACCTGAATTACAAGATTTTAGATGAAGGCTTTGGAGTCTCAATTATATTCTTATATGAACATTGTAAAGCAGTTACAGTTACTTAGACCAAACTGCCAAAGAAACAATGCTGAAAGAAGAAGGAAATTCACAGTTACCAAAAGAGTGTGTTCAAACTGAGCACTGCACTTGCCATCAGCAGTGACGGCAGTCCATCCATCAGGCCACATCCGATCACGCCAAACACCTATTCAGAACATTTCTTTAGATGTAGCTAGCAAATAAAGAATCAATTCAACTAGTATGCTCACAAATTTAAACAATTTGCAAAATACCAGCATTGATCATTGGTTCGATTGTAAAGGTCTGTCCTGCCTTCATCACACCAACTGCTTTATTTCCTGCTTGGGTTAAGGTCACAAATACATGAGGCAAGCAAGAAAGAATAGGTTTTCTTTTCTTTTCCTTTTTTTTTTTTATTTTTTTTTAAAAAAATTATTGTCACAGCATTATAAAGAGAGTTCATTTATGATACTTCATTAGTAACTTCCCACGCGAAATGACAGGACTTCAATAACATAGAAAATAGTGGGCTCAAAAGCCTGCTTAATTTAGGATACTTCCATAATGAGGAATATTTGGTGCGCAGTGAAAGAGCTCTCCAATACCATGACCGCAATAAGATTTTACCTATGTGTGCAGCAGAAAGAGCAAAGAATTACCTAACACTGTCAACCATTTTGATAGAAAGTTGCTTACAACTGCAGACCAGTTTTACACATACCACGGAGAACCCAGACATCGTTGCATGACGATTAATGACTTCCCCAATTTCCCGAAATCGCACTCCAGGTTTCACTAAATTTTACAAAAAAAAAAAACCAGAATCAGACATCAAATTTTAAATTTCAAGTTCTTAAACTGTATACAAGACTGAAAATCTTTGCAGAATTATAATACATTCTGCAAACTCAGATCAAACAGGTTGATCTCAACAAACAAACTTTTCACAATTTTAGAGAGAGAGAGAGATACAGACAGTCAACTAGAACAATGAAGATCTATAACAGAGCAGTGGAGATTAGCGTCTGGGGGTGAGTAAAGATGGTTATTGGGGGAGGGGAAGGGGGGGGTGGAGGGAATGAGGTGATTTCAGGGAAGAACGAGAATAATGCAAAGAGGGGCAGCAGTGAGAAATAAGGGGAAAAACTGTGAAGATACAGAGAGAGAGAGAGAGAGAGAGAGAGAGAGAGAGAGAGAGAGAGAGAGAGAGAGAGAGAGAGAGAGAGAGAGAGAGAGAGAGAGGGAGGGAGGGAGGGAGGGAGGGGGGGAGGGAGGGAGGGAGGAGGGAGGGGGGGAGGGGGGGAGGGAGGGAGGGAGGGAGAGAGAGAGAGAGAGAGAGAGAGAGAGAGAGAGAGAGAGAGAGAGAGAGAGAGAGAGAATGGAGAAGATGAGGGAGAATAAAGAAAAGAAAAATAACAGAAGTGGAAACTAAAATTAAGAAAAGATAGAGAGGTGGTGGTGATATAGGCAAGAAACAGAGAAGTTTTACTTTTGGGAATTTAAAATTCAAATCCCCTTCAGTTAGTTCCGTAATTGTTGGAAAACTACCTCCAAATCTGAGCACCGGACCAATGGTGTCTGTTTCCTAAAACAGAAACCAGACTATCAGAAGCAGACAAAATTGTTTGTGCAAGTGGTCTTATTGGTCCCATCAGCAGTATGAACAGCCCTAGGAATTAGCACCGCTCCTATGAGCGTTTTTGTCTCGAAGACCCAACAGGGGCAAAACTAGGGTGGAGCAAAACACAACCACAGAGAGAGAGAGAGATCCTACAAAGTTCAGATATCACTTAATTGGTTTATCCAGCACATACCGATGGATATTGCTTTCTCCAAGCACTCATAAGTGCATTGGACCAACCGTTGAGACTCTTCCTCAACGCTCCCCACAAAGAATGTTTCATTGAGATCACCTGCATAATGAGTCAACCATTGGTTAAATATGCAGCTTCTTTGGAAATATTCGACAGATTGGCATAAAGCTTCCTACCATGAACACCTTTATAGTACACAGTCACATCCACGTTGACAATATCACCATCCTCTAATTTCCTGCAGCAAATAGAATAGCATCCATTGAGGAAGGTTTTCTTTATGCTTAACCTCAAAATAAAGGATACTAAAGACAATAATATTGAAAACTTGCAGAACTCATTACAGGAACAATGATAAATACATGCTTATACTGCAAAAGCTCACAAAAGGAGAGCACACACAAAAGCTCAATTCTTGGACCCCATTAGAATGGTGACCGCATAAAATAAAATATGGGGAGACCAAATCAGGACCCTGAGCCTTTTGCCATTTTGACTTTAAAACCCCTGTATTCAATTTGATAAATTTAATATCTGAATTTAGGCTCATTTAAAATTCAAGACCTCTGCCAGCATTTCCATCAATTTTTAACGGAAATAGCTGTGAAAAGATATTTTTACCCCAAATTAATTATTATTATTATTATTATTTTAAAACCCTCAAATCCCCCCCCCCCCCCCCCCCCCCCCCCCAAAAAAAAAGAAAAAATAGCTGGGCTACCTCACCTCGCCCAACTATGGCGGTGGCCGCAGGTGGCACAACTTAGCGCACGGGGTTAGGGGGTGGCTACAAATGACCTCCAAAAGAGGGGGTGTGGAGGTCAACCCTAATAGAGGGGGTGGTTCATGGCTACCCCCTAAACAGCAGGGTGGGCAAGCCACCCCTGACACGGGTTGTTCGTAGCCATCCCTGACAAAGGACTTGGCTCACAGTTACCCCTAATAGACAGTACAATTGTAATACCTTGAGCATGAGCCACCAGTTCTTTCTTTTTTTCATCTAGACGGTACAATTGTAATACCTTGAATAAATAAAAGATAGAAGAAAATAGAAAAAAAAAAAAAAAAAAAAAAAAAAAGGCAAGAAAAATGAAAACTAGAGAAAACTTAAAAAAAAAATTTATCCGAACGAGGCAAGGCTTGTTCGAACAAGCTTGCCATGTCAGCACGAACATGCATCCACCACGTCAGCACTACCACACCATCAGCCACGTCAACAACAACGTTCAGTGCCATGCCATGCCACGTGTCAAGCCAGATGTTGTATAGCACTGTCACATCAGCAAAATAACGCTTGATGCCACATCAGAAGCCATGTGCAAGGTCAAAAATTGCGTCGGGTGCCACATGTCACACGTAGGACGATTTCTTAATGGCTAAGAAACAATCTTGTTTGAACGAGACATGTCAGGCGTCTTGCCACCCTAGACGACACGTCATGCCACGTGTCAAAACTCCTTAGCGACTAGAATTCGAATGAGAAGAAATCTCGTTCAAACGAGTAGTAAAGATTTCCTATAAATAGGGTTGTTCTGATTTTAAAAATTCATAAGTTTCTTCCCTGCATTTAAACTTCGAAGGAAGCTCAGTGAGGTAACAGTTCTACCTGTTTTTCTTCCCGTTTATTCAAGTAGTGATTAAATTATGCCCGCTAAATGTTTATAGTAACAATGCATTAAATGTTATGATGCTTACATTACATTAGAATTGTTAAAAGGATAAAATAAACCAAAGATTAGGGTTTTGATTAGAATAAATCAATTTTGATAGTACATTTTATATTTTGGAATGCATGTTTAGTTAATTATTGGTATATGATATAGAGGAAGTGATGGGTGATGAGAAAATTGGGAATTGGAATAAATTTTACGTCAAAAAATTGAAGGCAAGATATCTCGTTCGAACGAGATAATGGCCAAATGAAAATTTGGAGAACTTAATTGACTAGGGTTTTGATAAAATGTTAGGATTTTCAAAGAGAAAGAATCCTAGCTAATGAACATGATATATTGCAGATGAGTACGTGGAGGAAATAAAAGCTTACGAAGATTTAAGCAAAACCCGTAAGTAAATCATTTTTACCAGCTGAAGTATTAAATGTGTTTATACATTCATTGTAAGTAAATATTCTTACCACCTAGATTTTTTTTACATGCATTTATAAGTAAATCTCTTTACCAGCAATGATACCATTTTTTTTTTTGCTTGCATTTACTAAAATGATATAGAGCTTGTTTGGTAAATCATTTACAAAATTTTCATTTTCATTTTACTTCTCCCAAAAATATCAAATCAAAAACATTCTTACTTTTTTACACTTTTTACATCACATCAATAATTTTTTATTATTATTCAACCAAAAAAACCTACTACAAAACAAAACTTTTTCACTTTTTTATAAAACATTCTCAAATTTTCTATCACATCAATCATTTCTTACTACTATTCAAATAAATATTCCAATTCACAATCACTTACCAAACAAGCCCATAGTGATTTTATCAAGAATATCTTTGAGAATATGAGTATGCTCTTTACAACTTTTGCAATTGAGAAAAAAGTTTTCGAAAGAAATTCATGAAAAATACATATAGTACAAAGTATATTTAAAATGTTGTTTTCAAGAATAGTTTTATGAATAAAGAAAAGTATAAAGTTTACAATAGGAAAGTTTACTCAAGGCAAGCCCATTTCGATCGGGGATTATACGTTCAAAACCCAGGGTTGAGCAGGGGTAGTACACTCAACGTGCCCAAATGAGGCAAAGTGGTGCGCTCAACAAGCCCAATCTATGTAGGGTTAATTTGCGGAGCCCTGGTTGAGTGAGGTGGTTTGCTCAACCCTTTTGCTTGAATGAGGGTGAACATTCAACAATGCCAAATCCGTATGGGGTTAATCTATGGAGCCCTAGTTGAGAGGGGTGGTTTGCTCAATCCTTTTTGGTTGAATGGGGGAGAACATTCAATAACCTCACGTCGAACGGGGTAGGGAGTTCAACACTGTCCAAGGGAAAAACTAGTTCAATAACGTAATTCAGATTGTGTATTTATGCTTTATTTAAAGTATGTTTCAGTATAGACATGTTTAGGAAGTTTGAAAAATAGAAAAGTCTCATTTTCTGATATAGTAAAAAATAATTTTCTTTGCAATAACAAAAGAGAAATTTTTTAAAAGATGGCTTAAGTACACACACAACATGGTTGATAGCGTTTGCTTACTGAACCATGAACACACAGTTCCACTTGTAAATTGTTAAAAATTTACAGTTATAAAGGACAGACTCAAGAGAGCCAAATAGCTTTGACTACTATCCTTTGAGGCTGAGGAAGACATAGTATTTTGAAAACCCAAGCGAGGCTTTATTTTTAATGAATAATTCAGATCTTATTGAGAAAAAAAAGGGTTAAACTCACGTACACGAAGAGTATACAATATAGACTCAACCCTATAAGCTGCTACAATGTAAAAAGCTAATCAAATCAACCAGATTTGTAGAGACAAAGTTAGGAACATTAACAAGAACCCAACCCAAGAGAGATCTCAAAAAGAAATATTTTAGAAAGAGCACGTTTGTCTCACTATCCTCGAAAATACGACAATTCCTTACTCTCCAAATGTTCCACATTAGGAAGACAGGAATAGCTTTCCAGATAGTCTCTTTGGGATGTCCCCTCCTTTGTGCTTTCCAACAATGAAGAAGTTCTTGGATATTGTTAGGCATAACCTACGAGACTCCAAAAAGATTAAGGATCAATTGCCAGAGAGCCGAAGTATACTTGCAGTGGATGAGAAAGTGATTAGTCGTTTCTTCATTCTTTTTACACAGACAACACCAATTAGCTAAAGAAAAGCCCCTCTTTCTAAGAGTATCCACAGTAAGAATTCTATCAAGTGTTGTTGTCCACAAAAAGAAAGCAATGCGAGGAGGGGCCTTGACCTTCCAAACACTTTTGACTGTAACAGAGTATAATAACTCTTCACTATAAATTTCTGGCTACTAGAGGGAGTCCACAACAAGTTGTCCACTTTCCCTGAATGCAGCTTTGAGGAATATAAGAGACTAAAGAATGAGTCAAAAGATTCCAGTTCCTAATCATGTGCAGCCCTAATAAAACTAGGATTCCAATGGATAAGGGAACTGGACAGGTCTAAATAATTAGCCACAGAGACCTCCTTGTTTCGAGCAATGAAATAGAGATCGGAAAAAGAATGCTTAAGTGGCTCTATTCCACACCATACTTCATGCCAGAAATTAATGTGAGAACAATCACCAACCTTGTAGGATAGGAAATTGGAAAAAGAACCCCAACCACTTCTAATATTCCTCCAAAGGCTCACCCCATAAGGAAATCGAGCTTCCTCTGAGCACCAACCTCGTCTCTTGAGCCTATACTTCGCTTCAATCACTTGTCTCCAAAAGGAATGTTCCTCATGCCCAAATCTCCAAAGCCATTTACCTAGAAGAGTCTTGTTGAATACATCAACTTAAACACAGGCAAGGCTTTGGCTGAAGATTGATCAAGTTTGTGTTGTAATAGTATCGTTTGTTTATATATGTAGTCTTAGAAAAATGTAAACATAGTTTCAAGTAGTGTGAAACGATAATAGAATGTAAATATAAACAAAGTTGTATAGTTGTGTGAATAAATGTAAATTAGGTTTTCAGTTAGTGCTCTAGTGTTGTACTTACAATCGTAATTCAATTAAATTCCGTTGTTATTCTTAAAGTCACGTCATAGTAGTAGAGCCTCAAGAATTTTATATATATATATGAAAAAAGAAATAGATGAAAAATTGAGGTGCTACAATAATGGTCTTTTCACAATCATTTTTGTCAAAAATCAACAGAAAATGCTAACAACAAGGTCTCAAATTTATAATCGGTCTAAACTCGAGTTTTAAATTTATCAAATTGAAAAATGGGGTCTTAAAGTCAAAACAGCAAAAGGCATAAGAGGGCCTGATCTGATTTCCCTAAAATATAGAATGCAGTGTTACGTACCTATGTTAGGAGGAGTAAAAGCATGCAAGCAGCCGACACAACAAGAGAAGAATATGACGAAACCCTAGCTGTAGCAAACATGTTGGTGGCAGCTAATCCGAATATAAAAAGAGGCAAGAGACAAGTCGATGCTTGGAGAGCATGACTTGTGGGTAGGGAAATTCCTAAGAATAAGAGATTGATATTCCCATTGATAGTAGCTTCCTAAGAATAAGGGATTGATTTCCCCTTTGTTAGATGGAAAGAGTTCCTAAGAATAAGACACTAGCCATTATGCACTTATTAGCATCTTGTAATCGCAACCCTATAAATAGGGGTTTTGTGAAATAAACAAGTATGCAGAAAATATTTACTCAACTCTTATAGTTGCTTGGGAGGCAAGGGTACCTCGAATACCCTACTATCACACTCACCATAGGTAAGCCCAGGAAAACCGATCCTGCGGCTTTGCCTCTCACCAAACCCATCACTCTTTCCCAAACACAGGCCCATAACATGTTGGTATCAGAGCCACGTTTCAACATGACAGACCAAAGATTTGATCGCACAAAGGAGTTGGGATCAGTATTGGAAGAAAGACTTACCAGAAGAATGGAAGAGATATTGGCTGCTCTTGCCATCAAGCTCCAGCCGCTATAGGGAGAAGGTCAAAGCAATTCTGCAGGTTCCACCAGATCCCGAGCCGGGAAGGATCTCATCTGAACGGAATCTGGCAGCTCTTTCCCAAAAGTTGCCAAATTGAATTTCCCCAAGTATGATGGTACAGAAGACCCAACTAGTTGGGTATGCCGTGCAGAGCAATTTTTTGACTTTCAAGACACGGCAGAAGAAAACAAGGTGGTCTTGGCGGCTTACCATCTTGAAGGCGAGGAAGTTATGGTACAAGTTATTTAAAGAAACTGAGGAGGGTGCATTGTGGGGAAACTTGAAGGAAGGGTTGCATGTAAGGTATGGTCCTACACAATTCAACGATTTTTTTGGAGACCTCACAAAATTGCGACAAACAGGGACTGTAAGGGAGTATTAAGGACAGAATGAGTGATTGCTGAGCCGGGCTGGCAAACTCTCGATAGCACAACAGATTGAAGGGTTCCTAAGCGACCTTAAGGAAAGCATCAAGCCAGAAGTCCAGGCTTCCCGACCCCCCACCCTCACGGTAGCAGTAGGCCTCGCAAGGCTGTATGAGGAGAGATTGCAGTCACAACGAAGAGCCCAAAATTTTTTCGAGCCGAGAAGAACCACGGGTCCAGCGAACACACCACCACTACCGTCACAAAGATGTGGAGAAAACCGCATTCCGGACACACCATGGGCATTTTGAATTCCTGGTCATGCCCTTTGGCCTTACAAATGCCCCATCTACCTTCCAATCCTTGATGAATGATATCTTTGGTAAATTGGTAGAATCCAGCGTAAGTTTGTTCTTTTTTTTTTTTATGATATATTAATCTATATTTGATCTTGGGGGGATCATCTACATCATTTAACCTGTGTTTTTGAAATTTTAAGAGCTAATCGTCTATATGTTAGAAGAGACAAATGTAGCTTTGGGCAACAACGGGCCACTACTTGGGTCCCTTATTCTTAGGAAGCTACTATCAATGGGAATATCAATCCCTTATTCGTAGGAATTTTCTTACCAACAAGTCGTGCTCTCCAAGCACCGACTTGTCCCTTCCCTCTTTCCATATTCGATCAGCCGCCACTAGGGTTAGGGTTTGCTGCAGCTAGGGTTTCGTCATATTCTTCTCTTGCTGTGTCGGCTGCCTGTACTGCCTGCATGCTTTTACGCCTCCTAACATTACAAGATCGAAAGAAGTTTATTGTTTCAAAATTTGGTTGCCCCGAGAGAGAGAGAAAGAGAGAGCAGACAATGCACAGGAATTTGCTCAGGACTAAAAGAGGAAACAAATGTAATTGAAATAACATGTACCTGGCATCTGGAATTCCATGGCAAATTACTTCATTAATTGACCTGCAACATGGAAAAAAATTGAAGAAGATTTACTTTATCAATACCCTACAATCACGAGAAAGTTCGTAAATAAATACAACGAAGTACCTACGTGCAGCAAGACTTTGGGAAGAAATGATAATTGAGAGGAGATGGATATCCTCCTGCAGTAAAGTCATATTTAAGGACACTCAGCACACCATTAATTGATTATATGGCTAAAAATTCAAACTCCCATAGTCTAGCACTCCAAAAAATTAAAGTAACACACCACCAATGGCCATGATACATAAACCAATCACACTGCGAGGAATCTGATTTGATGTTATTGACAGATTTATAGAATCCACGATTAATATCAATATAAAAAAGGATAATTACTCTTGGAGTCTTCTTAAAAAAGTCCTATGTTCGACACGTACCTGGCGTGTGCTTTGACATTATTCATTTCCTAATTAAAAAAAATAGGCCAAACATTACAGTATGACTCAGACAGTCAAGTTACCATCTGTATCACTACATACAAGATAACAATCACTCTGCTCAACAGTCCTAGTTATAGTCCAAGAAATCTAAGCATTGAGACAATCTATCACCCAAAAAATGATGGCAGCCTATATTTGTGGCTCCAATTTTGTAATAGAAAAAAAATGGCAAATCTTCCCAACCTTCAATCATCATCATTAGCCAATTAAACTTGGCAGCTTCTTTAAACACCTTACCTTAATAAAAATTTCTCCAAAACAAGCATAAAAAAGAATATCGTTTAAGCTGTACAAGTGCCCTTTCTTCTAATCCAAAACGCCAAAGAGAATGAGTTGGCAAGATCAATTGGCACACCAAAATCTAATTCAGTGAACAAAACCCACAAGATCGACTACTTGGAGTGCTGCTGTTTGGAAGATGGTGCTTTTGTGCCTTTTGTGGTGTCTATGAAGGGAAAGGAATAATAGGTGTTTTGAGGACTGCGAGAGGACTTTGGAGGACTTGAAATCTTTATTTTTCAACACTTTGTATCTTTGGACATCTACTTATGCTTCTCTTTTAGTGATTGAGATATGATATGTTTACAACTTCTGTATAACTCTTGTACAACTTTAACAACTTTTTTTAAAATCAACCATTGGATATGTAGGACCCACATGTAGGAAAACAGATCTAATGGTTAGTTTGAAAAAAAGTTGTTGGAGTTGTACAAAAGTTGTACAACAATCATAATACTTAATAATTAGTTATCATGATTTTCTTGTTCTTTTTGCCCCTACTACCTAGGCGGCTTCTCTTGTATACTTGTACATTGAGGCGCCTTACACTTTTAATGATATATTGATTAATTATCAAAAATAAAAAATCGCCACAAGAATTTACAGGCATCAGTGTCCAACATAGATCAAAGGTATTGACATTGCATCATCCATTTCAATTTGATAATGGATACAAACAATTGCATTGCCCCATAGAAACCATAATTTCCAGAGTAGACCAACACAGAAGTCAGGTCAAGGAACAGGTCCAACGCTTTTCCTATTTGTGGCAGTTAAAAGATCAGACAAGGAACTAGTGATATTTTTCTGGCTCTATCATCTTGACAATGGTGTAAAAACATGTTTAGAGTCTTGAATATCAGCATTAGTGGTGGTAACTGTGAGGAATTGAGAGAAATTTCTAGAGGGAGGACATAATGTCGTGTTCAAGAAGATGGTCGGTGGAGTCAAAGGATTTTGAGTTGGTGGTAGCTGGGGGAGAGACTGGGGTTCGATTCCGAGAAAAATGCAGAGGGAGGTTAAGGTCAATTTTTCTGGAGAGAGATGAGATTGGGTGGTTAGTACGCATTTTTGAGGAACTAGTGACTGTGGAAGACTCTCGGGTTTTTTGGAATCAAGCTTCCTATGGACTTCCTCGTGTCATTGCTCAGAGATGCTTCAACAGACACGGCAGCTTTCTGCTGGTGGAGGAATATGCCGGAAGTAGGAAAAGCGGAGTGGTGCTAATTCCAGAGGGAAGAGGCGGAGAGGGTTGGGACTTATTTGGCTCGGCTCTACACTGTGCCAATGAGTTTCTTAGATACGGAGGAAGTAGAGTGGACGTTCGGCCTGAGGTTCAGTCTCAGACAATGAGGGGAAGGAGGAGTTTTGCGGAAGTTTTGAAGAACACAGGGCCACACGTGGAGATAGATACGGGCGTGTGCTCAGGGAAGATAGCTCCGTTGCCTTGTAGGTTGGAAAACATCCCGGTGGGTGAGGCCAAAACCACTGTCGTCCCTCAAATTCTGGTTAATGATCCGGCGTCCGGCAAGGCGATATTGAAGAGAACTTTGCATGGACCATCGGTCCTTGAGAATTCGGACGCTCAGAGAACGATCCAAAGGTCCAAAGTCCCAACGGTTCTGAACCCTGACGCACACTACCTAGTAAAGCAGACTGGCACAGCTCCTGATACCGAGGCTTCTGCAACACGCAAAATCCACTCTGGCGTCAGTCCTGAACTAGTCAAAATCAGGACCACTTTGCAGAGGCTGCAACAAGAAATTGGTCTTTGTCTGGCGGATCTTGCCAAGATAGAGGGTGGAGTTGTGGATAGCGGGCCAAAGGCTTCCGGGTTGCGGCCCACTGTCAGGAATGCCATGGGTTTCCGAGGAACATGGCCCAAAAATAGGAAAATGAAAGGGAAGGCTCCCATGGCAAACCAGGTCAACAGGCCCAACTTCGTATTCAAAGCCAAGGAACGCGCAGGCCTGTCCTCTAACCAGGCCCCATTGGTTTCAGGGGATCCCGGCGCATCCTCTTCGACGCCGGAGACGCTACCGCCGGCAAAAGGTGACGGCTCTCCATCACAAGCTGATAGGGACTGTATTCAGCCCCAAGCATCGGAAAGTTCAGTCCTTCCCCCTCTGAAGGCATCCTCTTCGGATTCAGTTCCGGAACTGCTGTTTGGTCATGTTGGCAAGCTACCCGTTTCTCCTCCGGTGGTTGTGTCTCCCAACAGCTCGGGGTTGGAAAGGAGCAAGGGCGAGACAGTAGCTTTTGTGGAAGCTTTGGAGAGTGCAGAAATCAGTCCTAGGCCGGAAATGTGTGAGCATTTTTAGAGGTCCCTTCCGGATAGTCTGCTGCAAGTTGAGGCACCAGAAAACGTTTCAGAGATGGAAAAGGGGTCCATGGTGCAGGTGCAGTCGCCGGTTGATGCATGGGTGCCAAGGATATCGACAGGGTCAGCTCCTTGGCAGATACCGTTGGGGGAAAAATGGATACAAAATATGGGGGAGGTCTCGGGTTCCAGCAGCAATTCCAAGGGGGATTCAGAAATGGTGGTATTCAAGGAGGGTGAGAAGGGAGGAGATGCGGGTACGAGTAGGGTGTCCCCTCTCAACGCTTACTCTCCAGTTGTGGAGGGAGAGGGGTATTCGGACTGGGTTCTTCAGCGTGCGAATGATATTTATCCCATTGTGAAGATGACGTATATGGGACACAAGTTGCAATTGTTGGCATTGTTGACTTGCATCGAAGGAGATCGTCGCAATGGAGATGGAAGCTCAAAGGGCAAGAGGGAGGTCAAGAATTTGGTGAGTTCTGTAAATTACGATACTAAGAGCTCTGGCTCTAATCGTGGGAAAAGGAGGGCTAGGGGTCTCATTGTTGTGCCATGAAGCCCAAGATTCTATCTTGGAATGTGAGGGGGTTGAACAATAGGCGTAAACGCCTAAGGATTAGCAACTTGCTCAGAGAATGGAAGGTGGACATCTTGTGCTTTCAAGAGACCAAAGTTCATAGTCCATCGAGAAACTTTGTGCGCAGCATATGGGGATGTAATTATGTGGATTGGTGCAGCTTGGACTCTTGTGGGGCTTCAGGGGGTATCTTGATCATGTGGGATAAGAGGGTGGTGGAGAAGGTCGATGTATGCTTGGGGGAGTTCACGCTTGCAGTTTCTTTTAGGAATATTGCAGACGGATTTGAGTGGGCTTTTGCGGGGGTGTATGGCCCGAATCACTATATTGATAGGAGGAGGCTCTGGGATGAGCTGGCTGGGATGCTCAATTGGTGGATCTTGCCTTGGTGTATAGGGGGGGATTTTAATATTACTCGGTTTTCTAGTGAACGTTCTGGAGAAGGCAGTGTGTCTGGCATGAGGGATTTTGGTGACTTTATCTATGATCAGGGCTTGATGGACTTCCCTCTCGCTGGAGGCTCTTTCACTTGGTCGCTCTCTGGCGACCCTCCCACTTGGTCAAGGATTGACCGTTTTCTTGTTTCCCCTGATTGGGAATCTAGGTTTTCTGTGAAATCACAGAAGAGACTTCCCCGCCTTTATTCTGATCATTTTCCAATTCTTCTTGATTGCAGCGACACTACTAGGAGAAAAAGGCCATTCAAATTCGAAAATATGTGGCTTAAGGCGGATGGGTTCGTGGGTTTGGTGAAACAGTGGTGGGATTCCTATTCGTTTCAAGGTACTCCCAGTTTCGTTATAGCTTGCAAGCTTAAGGCTCTGAAGCAACATTTGAAGATTTGGAATGAAGAAGTCTTTGGTAACGTGGAGAGAAATAAGAGAAAGCTATTTGAAGAGCTTCAGGCCTTTGATTCTATTGAAGGTAGTAGGGCTTTGGGCGAGGAGGAGCAACTAAAAAAGTCAAGATTGTCAGCGAATTAGAGAGGGTTTCTCTGTTGGAAGAGATTAGTTGGAGGCAAAAGTCGAGGGTAACGTGGTTAAAGGAAGAGGACAAATGTACTAAATATTTCCATTCTATAGCCAACTCAAACAGAAGATACAATTCTATTGATTCTTTAATGATTGGTGACTCACTCTCTTCTAATCAGACAGAGATAGGCGACCACGCGGTTCACTATTATCATACTCTCTTTTCTGAGAAGTACAGTTGGAGGCCTTCGTTGGATGATCTATCCTTTGACACTATCCTGGAGTCAGAGGCTAGCTGGCTGGAAAGACCTTTTGAGGAGGAGGAGGTTAGGAATGTAGTGTTCGCATTGAAGGGAGACAAGGCACCAGGTCCTGATGGTTTTTCCATGGCTTTCTTCCAAGCTTGCTGGGAAGTATTGAGTCCAGACATTATGGAGGTTTTTTCTGACTTTCATGAGAGAGGTGCGTTTGAGAAGAGTCTGAATACATCGTTTATTTCTCTCATTCCAAAGATTCCTGGAGCTAACTTTCTCAAAGACTTCCGACCTATCAGTCTTGTGGGAGGCATCTACAAGATCATTGCCAAAGTGTTGGCAAACCGACTGAAAGGGGTCTTGGAGAAGGTTATCTCCAAATCCCAGAGTGCATTCATCAAAGGGAGACAGATTCTTGATCCAGTCCTTATTGCCAACGAATGCATTGACAGCCGTGTCAGATCAGGGGAACCAGGTGTCATTTGTAAAATGGACTTGGAGAAAGCTTATGACCATGTTAATTGGAATTTTCTTTTGTATATGTTGAGGCGATGTGGCTTCGGGGGAAAATGGTGTTCATGGATAGCTCGATGCATTTCTTCTGCGCGGTTTTCGGTTCTAGTCAATGGCTCTCCTAATGGTTTTTTCAGTAGTTCTCGAGGTTTGAGGCAAGGGGACCCCTTGTCACCCCTGCTGTTTGTATTTGTTATGGAGGCTTTGAGCCGTATGATTACACAGGCGGTCAGTGGGGGTTTATTGGAAGGATTCTTAGTGGGTAATGTTTCTATCTCACATCTTTTGTTTGCCGATGACACATTGATTTTCTGCAGTGCTCGCACATCTCAGTTACAGAATCTGCGGAGTCTTTTTCTTTTGTTTGAAGCAATCTCGGGTTTGAAGGTCAATTTGGCAAAATCCAATTTAATTCCAGTGGGGAATGTTGAACAAGGGGAAAGATTAGCAGACATCCTAGGGTGTGAGGTTGTTTCTTTACCAGCAAAGTATCTCGGTCTTCCTTTGGGGGCTTCCTATAAGTCCACACGTATATGGGACGGAGTTATTGAGAAGATAGAAAAGCGGTTGGCTAGTTGGAAAAGGTTATATCTTTCCAAGGGTGGCAGAGTTACTCTTATTAAGAGCACCCTTTCCAATCTTCCTACCTATTATATGTCTTTATTCCCTATTCCGGGGAGTGTTGCGGCTCGGATCGAAAAATTGCATCGAGACTTTCTATGGGGAGGGTTGGGTGAAGAGGTTAAATTTCATTTGGTGAATTGGGCGAAGGTCTGTACTCCTATTTCAGAAGGAGGTTTGGGTATAAGAAATTTGGTAATGTTCAATCGAGCTTTGTTAGAGAAATGGTTATGGCGATTTGGGTTGGAAAGAGATGCTTGGTGGAGAGGTGTGATAGATTCCAAGTTTGGTAGCATGTGGGGTGGTTGGTGCTCCCGGGAGCTTGTAGGGGCTTTTGGAGTGGGGTTGTGGAAGAATATAAGGAAAGGGTGGGAGACATTCTCCGGTTTTACCAGATTTGAGGTGGGGGACGGGGAAAGGATTAGATTTTGGCATGACTTGTGGTGCGGAGACTCGGTTTTGAAAGAAGTCTTTCCTGATTTATTTGGTATTGCTCGGGTGAAGGATGCGTCAGTGGCAGACAATGTGGAAGTTTTGGGCGGTTCAACTCAGTGGAACGTGAGCTTTGTCAGAGAGGCGCATGATTGGGAAGTGGATGTGTTTGCTTCTTTTTTCCAGGTCTTACATGCAACCAGAGTGAACAGAGATCGGGCAGACAGACTTTGGTGGGTGGCTTCCAAGAAAGGTTTATTCAAGGTCAAGTCTTTTTTCAGATCTTTGACTTGCTCTGGTGATTCTTGGTTCCCTTGGAAGTGTGTGTGGCGGACTCAGGCACCTCCAAGGGCAGCCTTTTTTACTTGGTCTGCTGCACTAGGAAAGATCCTTACTGTGGATAATCTTAGGAAGAGGCATTTGATCATTGTAGACAGATGCTGTTTATGTAAGAGAGAGGGGGAATCTGTGGATCACATTCTTCTACATTGCGACGTGGCGTCAACTCTGTGGAATAACATATTCTCTCGGTTTGGCATTTCTTGGGTAATGCCTAGAAGAGTGATAGACCTATTGGCAGGCTGGTGGAAGTCGGGGAGACCTCTGAGTGCTACAATTTGGAAGATGGTTCCTATTTGCATTTTTTGGTGCGTGTGGAAAGAAAGGAATCGAAGGTGTTTTGAAAACTTGGAGGGTTCCCTGGAGGAGGTGTTAGAGTCTTTTTTACTTACTTTGTATAATTGGTCGATGGCCTTTTTGTACCCTATTTCTGTCAGTTATGCTGATTTTATTGTTCGTTTTTCTCTTTCTAGTTAGGTGTTTCCTTTTGTATACGTCCAGTGTACTAAGGGGCGCCTTACGCTTTCAATAAGACTATTATTACTTATCAAAAAAAAAAAGATCAGACAAGGAAGAAAAACAGGTCAAAACCTGTCAATTTCAGCTAACCTGGCCAGTCTAACATAACCCCCTATAAGACCCATCAACCAATTTACGTCAGCAAAGAATGATCATGATACTTCACAGAAATTGAAATTCTTAATCAATGGAGGAATAATATCACCCTCTTTGATGCACACATGTATTTTAAAAAATTCAAATTTTCACTGCCAGCAAGATTTGAATCCACTTCAGCAATTTGAGGATGGGTGCAGTACCATTAGGGTAAAGTAATTTGCTTGCTTTCTCATCAACATGTAATAATACTTACTCCACCCAGTCATATCTTTGGTGCTTAAAAGTAAAGTCCGAGTAAAGAGTTCAAAGAGGACAAAAAAAGAGGGATTATAAAAAGAACAAGTACTAATATATTCTGGAGAATAAAAACTCATACCAGCTGCAATAGTTGCATCATGAACCACTCGATCAATCTCATCAGTTGTCACACCGGGACGAATTACACGAGCAGCTGCATCCAAAACTTCCCTTGCAATCTAAGGATAATGATTGTAAAATAGGAAACTTCAGAATATGTCAATGAAAAGGGCTTAATAAATATGCCAAGGTTCAGTACAACTAAAAATAATAGATACCTACAATAAATAAAATATTATTGTAGAGAAAAGACTCAATATGTATTATCAATAAAGGCACTTTAAATAGCCTAACAAAACCAATTTAGCACACCCACATATATAATTTTATTAATCTGTATTTAAAAAAAATAATAATAATAAAAAGAAAAAGAGAAAAGTCATGAAAAAATAAAATATTTCAACAATAATGAAGGGCTCAAATATGTTTGCAAAATTCGTCTTCCTAGAATGTACTCTTAGACCAGCCAGTGCTACCAGATTCACTCCCCCTAGGAACCATGATACAGATCAGATGACACCATTGTATTATGTTTAAGAGCATGAAGGATGCCGTGTTCCCATACACGCATATAGTCATGAAATTAATTGACGCATAGTTTTAGGAAAATCATGGATGAGAGAATGATGCAATATTGGCATGAATAGGAGAATATGCTCTGATAAGAAAAAAGAACGATTATAATTCAAACTTACTCGACAAGTCTCTCTCATTCTCACGATTTGATCCGGAGTTTTGATCTTCAAAACAAATACATCAATTAGCAAAGAGGAATAGAGGCGAGACTTAAAGAAAGGGAAAAGTCCAATTTGAATACAAATCATTGGATGCCACTCAAACGTGAGAGCACAAGTCTACCTCTACAACATGCTGCAGATCACTATTTGGCTCAATTTTTGGGATACCCTACAAGTTAAAAGGCAAAGAAAGTTGCATGAAAACTACGTTAGACACCATATAAAAGGTGTGTGTGTGTGCGTAAGAGAGAGAGAGAGAGAGGAGACAACAAAATGCAGCTTCAGCATTTTGCTCAACTTCAATTAAATCAAATAAGACAAAGTACATTTCAAAAACTTGAGTCTATCCATATTTGTGGATGAAACATCCATTAGTGAGAGCACACATGCCAAGTATGTGTAGACATTGAAACTTGACGTGTATAGAAGAAATTATCAAACCACAGAAATGTGTCAACTCACGTCAACTGCCCAGTCAGGTTGCTCAATAGGTGCAGGTACAGCACGTCTACTAGATATAGGATATGGCCTCAGTGTCCTGAACAATAACATACAGTAGTCATGGTTTGACAATAACAAGAAATTAAAAGAGTAAAGCATACTTCAACAAACATCATGAAAATGTTAGAAGTTAGAAATAAAAAATATTTTCATAAAAAGGTACAAGAAGGTGAAAAGCACAACTAATTCCAATAAAGGCCCATAATCAGGACCCTGCCCCAAAAAAAGATTAGCTGTGGCTGGTTTTTCTCCTACTCAAAATTTTCATAATCTACTGCACGCATACTATCTGTCTTCTCTCTATTTCGCATAATGTGAGAAAATTTCTACTCAGGCAGTTGTCCTATTATCTCCAAATAAATGTAGGAGATTTTATATATATTTCTAAGACCATTTAAAACAATAAAGACACCTCGGTCAAATATCACCAGCTAACAACACTATCTAATATCTTAGGCCCTTCCACATTGGTCCATAAGCTTTTTTGTAATTGATGAATGGTGGATGTTTGGTAATTAAAAATCAGAAAGACAATGTGGTAATTAAAAAAACTATCCAACTTAGAAGTAGCATCAGAAACATCAGACATAAAAGTCTGCCAAGAGCAGCAGCTAAGTTATGTAGAATATGAAGCAGAAGTAGTCATTGAGAAATACCCCGTCCAATCAAAATGGGGAAGTTTTGGAGTTCGAGCCTGTCCTTTCTTCAAGCAATATAGCCAACCTTCATCAAGTAAGCCGGAATTTTGTTCAAGCGGAGGACCTGTCCCAAGTGAGGACAGCTTTGCCTTCAAATGCACTGATTTATGAGAGCTCCAAGAAGCCTTGAAACAATCCTGAGTGCTGTTAAGAAATACATTATATGAGAATAAAGAAATACATAGTTTACTCCAAATTTCAAGGAACATACACAATTTAAGTTGTCATCAAAGGGCCAATGTGCAAACCATACTGAAAGAAGTTAAACAGACATCTTTCTCCTTGTGTCCAATATTAATACATGACAGTATCAAAAACATGCAAAGTTACAAATGGCAGTTCTACGCTGAACTCTTTTATGTTGATCCCACAGCAGATATTCAACAGTGGTTGTGAATTACCACCAAGGCAAGACACCTCCTGTCTGCATATAAATTCAACACGCACGATACGTTTGGTACGCAGAATGACTATTCCATTAGGAAAATGAATAACTTTTATTAAGAATGAAAGAGCCTTAGAATAGCCATTCGCATAGCCCATGAGGGAATGACTATTCCTTAAATTGAGGAATAGCTACTCCTCTAAAATGGGAGTGGTTATTCCAAGTTTTAGAGTATATGATCCTTGTTCAAAGCTATTATATTCCACCTTCTTTCATTCCTAATAAAAGCTATTCATTTTTCCTAATGGAATAGTCATCCCGCGTACCAAACGTACCTTTAATCTACAGAGACAACCTCGGTAACCCATAATCAAGGACCAAGTTGGCACCTATAAAGATTTGAGTTTATGCTTTGTGCTGCCTTAACAAATATTGGTTTAAGGCTCTTGTATTTATAGAGAAGTAGTTACAAAGAACTAGGAGATTACAAAGTGATAAGAGAAGAGATTAAGAGTTCTAATCTAAATGTTACACTGAAGTAAATCTGAACTATAAGTTATCTAGTATTTGAATTTAAATAGCTAATCTTATCTTTAGAGTTAGCTAATCTTATCTTTAGAGTTATCACTATCCAGAGTACAACCGTTTGAATGTGTATCTAGATTAGGGCTAGATATGTCTTTAACAGCACCCATAAAAATTGAATTGATTTAATGTGTTTTACATAGCATTTGAATGCAATGTTCCCTAAGTTTTTGCATAGAGAAATATATTTATTACAATATTATCTGATAGATACAAGTGTTTTTTTTTTTTTTTGATAAGTAATGATAGTTTTATTGAAAGCGTAAGGCGCCCCTACGTACACTAGAAGTATACAACAGGAAACACCTAACTAGAAAGCGAAAAAGAAGCAAGAAATTCAGCAAAGCTGATAGATAAAGGGTACAAATAAGCCATCGACCAGACATACAAGGTATGGAGAAACAACTCTAGCACCTCCTCTAGGGAGCTCTCTAGATTCTCAAAACACCTAAGGTTTCTTTCTCTCCAAATACACCAAAAAAGGCAAATAGGCACCATCTTCCAAGAAGTAGCGCTCCCAGATCTCCCAGACTTCCACCAACAAGCAACTAAGTCAAGCACACTCCTAGGCATGACCCACGAAATACCAAAGCGGGAGAAAATGTTGTTCCATAGAGCTGAGGCCAGATCGCAATGCAGAAGAATATGGTCCACTGATTCCTCATCCCACTTGCAAAGACAGCATCTATCCACAATAATTATGTTCCTCTTCCTAAGATTGTCCAAGGTAAGAATTCTGCCTAGAGCTGCAGACCAAGTGAAGAAAGCTGCCCTCGGGGGAGCCTGAGACCGCCACACACACTTCCATGGGAACCGAGTACCTCCAGCACACATCATAGAACCAAAATATGACTTCACCCTGAACACACCTTTCTTGGACGGGACCCATTTAAGACAATCTGCCCTCTCAAAATTCACCTTGGTAGAGCCCAGCACCTGGAAGAAAGAGGCAAAAACATCGACTTCCCAATCATGAGCCTCTCTAATAAAGCTCACGTTCCATTGAATGGACCCTCCCACACTCTCCAAATTATCAACCACTGACGCATCCTTCACCCGAGCAATGCCAAAGAGATCAGGAAACACTTCTTTCAGAATCGAATCTCCACACCACAAGTCATGCCAAAATCTAATCATGCTCCCATCCCCCACCTCCAATCTAAGGAATTTGGAGAAATTCTCCCAACCTTTCCTTATAAACTTCCACAACCCTACTCCAAACGCCCCAGCAACCTCTCGGGAGTACCACCCACCCCACAAACTTCCATACTTGGAGTCCACCGCGACTCTCCACCAAGCATCTCTATCCATGCCAAATCGCCATAACCATTTACCTAGCAATGCGCGATTAAACTGAACCAACTTCCTAATGCCAAGCCCCCCAAGTGTTAAGAAAAGTAAATTCAGTGTAGTGTCATAGAACTCAAAGGGACAAGCCAATTTCAATTGGACCTCCAGATTCCCTATGATATTGTTTTCAAGACGACGGACAAACATTCAAAAAATGGATCCCTCCAGGCATATAAAAGAATATGACGTTTCACTAAATAAGGTGTATAGATTTTAGGGCAAGCTCTGCATGTAGCACACCCAAGTTTAAATACACTAAATAATTAACCTTCCATCATGAGTTCTCAACCAAGGTTTCACAACTAACAATCAACTCAGATCCAAAGATGAGTCATTACTGTCATGTGATCAATAAGGCCTCACACACATGCATGTAAACATATTATTAGATGACTTGATAGGTGCTGAAAATCAGAATTCCCATAAAAATGCCAACTTTCTACAGAGACCCAATCTCATCAAGTTTTAGTACTGCATGCTAAATTTGGCAAGTCATGCTCACAATTTTTGCGGGAAAATATCCATACACACCCACTTCAAGAAATCAGATTTTCCGGTCAAACAGAAGGCTCCAAGCTTGCTTTCAAACTAAAATATTAATACCCAAATCAGTCTTTGTAACAGTATGAACATTATTTCAAATACCCAAAAACAATTGAATTGAAAAAAGAATCATGCAAAGATAATTTACATATATTTGTTCAAATTAATAATCATGAAGCAGGAAAAGATTGCAAACCAGAAAGCAGCGCCTTCGCGAGGAAGCTTTAATTCCATGCACTTGGGACACCTGAAAACAAACCAAAGTCAATTCAAGAATAAGAATCTTTAACCATCTTCAACAAACCTTGTTTAACCATCCAATAAATCGACCATTCTAAACAAATATAAAAGAAACCTCGATATCAAAACCAAAGAAGTCCAGCCAAAAAACAATCAAACCAATCGCGAAGCTCATCTACAACGCAATTACCTTGATCACCTAGTAATGCTAGTCCGATTAAATTACCAAGTGCACTTACAAAGGCCAAGAAAGTAAAAGGAATCTAATTTTATACAATGCACAAACTGTTATGTGCCCAAATAGCTTGAACTTTAGTACTACTATAAAAACCAATAAAACGATGAGTTTCAATGAAATTTAAGACTTTTTCATTGAAATTCTCCGTTTTATTACAATTCGATGAAGTTCTTATGATTGTAAGAGCAAAAGAGAGAATCAGTTTTTGTTGAATTGATTAAAGAAGTGAAATTGTTCGTACTGAAGGTGCGCAGGGTTGCCACATCGAGCGCAGGAGAGAGAAGTGGTCTCGACCACATCGGAAGCACCGTCCATCGAGCTCAATTTTGCTGTGGGTTATGGTTAGATGGATGATTAAACCACCAAGCTCACGGAGATCGTCTGATGTTATGACGAAACCGGTCAAAAGTTCTCAATTTGAGAAAGACAGAGAGAAAGAACTAGGGTTGCAGAGAGAGAGGGAAAGGAGGTTCTTTTATATTTGTATTTTTATATATTGTAATAAATAATGTATATATAATTAAAAATATTAAACGTGAGCATTGAAGCGCCTGTAGCTCAGTGGATAGAGCGTCTGTTTCCTAAGCAGAAAGTCGTAGGTTCGACCCCTACCTGGCGCGTATTGTTAGTTTTGTTATTTCAATCCTTCCTTTCTTTTTTTATTTGTTTTCTCTTCTTTTCTGTTATTTATTCAAGTTTTCCAAAAGAATGTCGGCTTTAAATTCTGCTTTATTTGTTTTTTATATTCTCTTTTTATCTCCCAATAAAAAGATTTTAAGAAGCAAGCTAACCTACCACTTCAAATCTGTTTGGTTGTCTTATTTCGTTATGTTTTGTGCCAAATTCACTGTCTTGAATGGAGTAATTCTACATGTCATATAAATGTCCATCAAATAATGAGGTGGCTTTTAAAATCACTATTGGGCGTGTGATTAATCAAATGATGAATTTGATCAAATGATAATTTTAAAAGCCACATCATTATTTGATGAACACTTGATGGACACTTGATGGACATTTATATGACATGTAGATTACTCCCTTGAATGAGGTTTTCAAAAATTGAACAAGTCCTCCTTTGTTTACGCATCTTTGCTTCGTCTTCTCTCTTGTCTATTTGTTATGAAAAATAATATACATACATCTTTTATATATTTTTTATACATTTCTATATTTCCAAATTCACTCAAGGAAAGAAATGTTGAAACGTTCAAAGTATACCAGAAATGTTGAACATAGGATTTTATTTATAGATTAAGGAGTATTATTAATCTTAGAATATGTTTCGCAGTAGTAGGAACCCAAAATGTCATAATTTATGAATGAGCAGACGAGGTAAATAAATACTTACAAAACTGACTTCACAACAGTTGTGAAATGTCAGTTGACTAAGCTTAATTTACTTTTCTTAACGATGTGTTATAAGCGTATTAAATTTTTATAGGTATTTGATAATTGTTTCGGTGTTACATATAAGCAACCCAGAGCGCTTATAAATCATTATCATGCATGTCATGAGAAGGCTAAAGCTAGCATACATTGATTTGAACATAACATAAATTTAAAGTCAAGTGGTTCCTTCTTCTCCTTCTATTTTTAGGAAAAATATAAAAATGCACCTTTAACTAACAACTATTTTTTAAATAGCTATATAAAGTGATAAGTGTGCTAAAGTAATACATCAAACTATCAACATGTGCCAAAAATACCACTTTTTTATTATATTCTTATAATACATTTATTCTCTTAAAAAGTAAAAGGAGAAAATACAATTAATTAACGCTCCTAATGTTTGACTACTTCTTCAATCTTGCCTCAAATCTTTAAAAATTTGCAATGTATCCCAATAAAATTTCTAAAATTTTTAATATGGGCAATCCTGTAGTAATTTTCTGTCTGCTCTTACGGAAAAGGCCTCACTTGCTCTGTACGTGAGTTTTACCATGCAAACTTTTCCATTTTACCCTTAGTTAGACCCGGTCAAACCATGAAATCAACAGCCGCTTGCTTTTGATCCAAGGCCGTCACCGGCAGTTCAAGGAGAAGGTCCCGGAATCGCCGAATGGAGGGCAACTTGGGCCCGCGCCACCCCGAGACCTTCCAATCATTGTGCCCTTCTTTGATTCCAGCATATTCACCACCCAGTTCATCTTTCTTCCCAGAGAACCCCTCAGGCAGCCTCTTCAACATGATAGGAATGTTCACCGACCACCTAGATGGTCCAAGACACGATTGGGCCGTTAGGGTCCGAAGCATCGATATCTTGAACCACAAGGGCCAAGGTCTTCGTTTCGTCGGGCACATTGTACTATTCCAGCGGCGGAGACAAGTTCATCAACGTACCCTAGCCTTCCCACGTGTACTTTATAGGCAACCTTCCTTCATGGTTTACTGGAGGTGATACTAGCCTAAACTCATCGCTAGACTTGGCAGAAGATGAGCGAGCTTTGATCTAGATTTCTTCTCCCATCATGGTTTTCATTAGTTTTGGGGCAAACCTTTTTTTTTTCTTTAATCTGGGTTGGATTCCGACGACAAACCATAACCAATCAAATAAAAGAACCAGAACTGAAACTGAAACGAAAAACCACAAAACTCCCCGTACCGGCACCGTAAACGCCATCTCTGGCTTCGTCGCCGATTTCAATCCGACCTTGACCTCAATCGCTTAAAAGAATCTAACTCTTCCTCAGGCGACGTTAACTCCTTTTCAGTTGCCGAAAGCGAATTTGATGGCTTAGCTTCAAAGATTGAACTAATCATAAGATCGAGGAACGATTCAGCGAGGTTATTCTCTCTGTTCGATGACTCTGATTGCGACTTTCATTTTCAGAATGGCTATTCGAACTTTCCGACAAATCTTGGACATACGGGTAGGTGGGTTAGTGCCATGGGTCCCTTGTACAACGACTGTTGGGTAAAACGGAGAAACTGAGGGTTTGTTTGAAGGTAAAACGGAGAAACTCATGTGAAAAAAAAAAATATCATGTGCTGAGCATGTGAGACCCTCTCTATTAGAGCAGACGGAAATTACTAATAGTGACCACAATGAAAAATTTGAAAACTTCATTGGAGTACATTGTAAATTTTTAAAGATTTGAGGCAATATTGGAAAGTGGTTAAAATTTA
Source organism: Alnus rubra (assembly GCA_028654335.1). Lineage (NCBI taxonomy): Eukaryota > Viridiplantae > Streptophyta > Magnoliopsida > Fagales > Betulaceae > Alnus > Alnus rubra. The sequence goes on along the minus strand of JAJPGS010000125.1, from coordinate 362,576 downwards.
GGGGAGTTAAATGTATTTTCCCCAAAGTAAAATGAAAAATTAATAAAATAAAACACTAAATTAAACTAAACTATTTTTTTTAAAAAAAAAATGCAAAAGTAGTCTATGTGGTTGGCTTAAATTACAAATCGCTTCTTTAAGGTAAGCCAAAATAAAAATTTAGTCTTTGTAGTCAAATGCCCTAAAAACACTTGACCAATTATGTTAAAGTCAACGTTAACACCAATAAAATGCTGAGATGTGTCATTCTTAGTAAATAAAATATAAATATATTAAAAATATACATTTATAAAAATGATTTTTTTTTTTTTTTTTTAAGTTTATAAATGTAGTTTTTTTTTTTAATAAGAGTGACACATGTGGTTATTTTATTAGCGCTGGCGTAGAACCTAACGGAATCCATAAAATGTTTTAATGGAATTTGACTCTATGGACTAAATTATTTTTTTGGCATACCCCAGGGACTTCTGAATTCACTTTGATACGATAATGAGTGATTTGTAATTTACCACAGACACTGATTTTGCAATGATCCCTATTTTTAATATATTTATATTTTTTTAATTAAGAGTTACACATGTCATCATTTTATTAGTATTGACGAAATTTGTCAAATGTTATGACTGCATGATCTAAATTGTTATTTTAGCTTACCCTAAGGACTTATGAATTATTTTTTATACCGCAAGAAGCGATTTGTAATTTAAGCCAACTATATTGACTCATTTTGCATTTATCCATCTCATGAAGCGGAAGTCACTAGTTTGAATCCCTCTTCTCCCTCTTGTGTGGACATGTCAAAAAAAAAAAAAGCATTTATCCCAAAAAAAATAGTTTTTTTTTTTTTTTTTTGCATTAATTCACCCTCTTATTTATTTTTCTTTTGAGAAAAGTACACATAACCCCCTCAAATTACTATCACATTGTCAATGTCATCCCAATCTACCAATTGTATCAATGTCTCGCCCTAAACTACAAAAAAATGTCAATGTCACCCTAATGACAAAAAAAAAAATTTGTTTTTATAATTTTCAGTTACTTTTTTTTCTAAAAAAAAAAAAAATCTTTCTTTTTCGTTTTTTTAATTTAATAAAAAAATTGCTTTTTCTTTCTCTTTTTCTTTCATTTGTTTTTCTCTTTGTTTTTTTTTAAAAAACTTGTTCTTATAATTTCTGTTATTTTTTCTTTTGTTTTTTTTAGTCATAGTTTTTGTTTTTGAATTTATAGGGACATTTTTGTCTTATTTAAAAAAATTTATGGTCATTTTTGTCTTTTCGTTAGTCTTAGAGATGACATTGACATTTTTTGGTAGTTTGAGGAGAGATACTGATACAATTGGTAGTTTATGGGAGACATTAACAATTAAGTGGTGGTTTAAAGGGGATATGTATACTTTTCCATTTTCTTTTTCTTTTTTTTTTTGTTTTAAAAAATAGTTTAGTTTAGTTTTTGATTAAATAAGGGTATTATAGAAATATAATAAAAAAAGTAACATTTTTAAAACATATCGGTAGTTTGATGTATCACATTAACGCACTTGTCACTGCATGGGGCTATTTCAAAAGTAACTGTTAGTTCATGGGATTTTTTTTTGTAGTTCTTATTCTTCTTTTTATTTTTCATTTTTTTTTTCCTCAAGGCACTTACCGAAACATAACATGATATAAGAAATATGCCAATGCAATAATTTTCCAAAACAGCCTAGACATTTTGGCCTCGTGTCTTTGTCATCTCAATTCCTGGAAATGAATAAAAAAAAAAAAACAAACAAACAAACAAATAAAAAGTGAGCGAAAAGCTAGCAATTAACATTCACGATTTTGGTTAGCTCAGATACGTATGATGTCTAACATAAACTTTTCTTGCTGAACCCAACATTTTTTCTTAATCTTTCTTACTACAACATATGTTCATGAAAAAGAAAAAGAAAAAAATCATAAATCATAAATCAATTTCTTCCATCAAACAATGGTGTAGCCACGTTAAGACTGGAAAGGTCGTGGCCCTCCCAAATATTACAAAAAGTTTTGACTTATCAGAAGAAATGACTGAACGGCTAAAAAGTTTGTCCTAATTACCCTTGCAAATTTTGTCTTTATGTGAGAATTAGGTTGAACTCTATTTTTTTTTTGTCCCCTTTTCCATTTGTGTGAAGCTTTCATGATCGTTGTATGAGGTAACTATGTGTCCCACGTGAGTAATTTTAAAAAGAAGATTCATGTTTTTCTTTAGTCTTTTTAAAATTAATGTGACTTTTAAAATTACGGTATGTGAATGCTCTAAAGGTTAGAGCTTTGTAATTTTTTTCTTTCTTTCAAACCGTAGGTGGTCAATTGCCGGAAAATTTTCATGAACTAATGCTCTGTTTGTTTTGCCAAAAAATGGTTTCTAAAAAATAATTTTGATATTATTCGGTGTTTGATAGGGGGCAAAAATAATGGCCAACCGGAAAATGATTTCTATTTGACAAAAAATGCTTAGTAAATTTCGGAAAATGATTTACACTTTTTAAAAGCGTAAATCTTTTTCGTAGATGATAAACGCAATCGACCCTTTTTTAAATGATATAGTCGACTTTTACGTTCAAGCAGTCGATTATTGCCGAATTTCGACAAGCCAAATTATACCAGAATCCAACAACGTCCGGCTACTATTGCCGAATTCCAACAGTACTGTGCCAGATTCCATCCAGTCTGGCCGGAATCTAGCCAGAACAGAGATGATCGAGGATCCTGAATGGATCCGACTGTTTTGGTTGGATCCGGTCGGGATCTGGCTAGAATGGCCAGATCCTCGCCATCTGGCCAAGATCCTTCCAGAACAGCAGGATCCCGACTAGGACAGCCGGCTTCAGACCAACTGGTTGGGATCCAACCGTTTTGTGCCGGATTCCTGGCGATCTTCGCCGTTATCTGGCACAAATGGCCAAATTTCGGCTACTTTTGCCGAAATCTGTATGCGCCAAATATATATATATATATATATATTATATATATATATATATATATATATATATATATATATAATTTTACATTAATATTTTTTTATGTTGTGAATAAAATTTGATTTTTATAAATTAATATGATTGAATAAAAATATTTGTAATTTTCCGTATACGCCAAACATCGAAAATGATTTTGACGGAAAAGGTTTTTTTGAAAAATGACTTCCCTAAAAATATTTTACGACGAAAACCAATTTACACCAAATCAAACGGAGCATGAGCTTAAAATCACGCAAAGATTAATTTCATAAACGATGGTTAATAGTATGTAAATCACCTTATTAATTAAAATTTATATTAAGTTGAAATCATGAGATGTTAAATCTCATTGCCCTATATGTCATGTCCCATGGATCAAACCATTAAATCAGGCATATCATTAGAGATGGAATTGATTATTATTATTATTATTGTTAAAAAAAAAAAAATTTAAAAAACTCTTGGCTCCTTTAAGGCTTTGATCTAATTTTTACTAAGATATCTAAGCTCAATATCAATGGCCCATGGCCTGCACATCTAAGTCTAACACTTTGGGCCAACTCACATTAGCCAACATGCGCTTCACTGTCTCATTAACATTAATTACTAAAAGGTAGCGGATGTCATAGTCAGTGGTGGTCCTAAGAGATTCACCAAAAAAACTATATTAACTATATATATATATATAAGTTCGACTCAATAGATTTTGATGGCATTTTCTTAAATTTTACTTTTTATATAGAAATTATTCTTCTCACCTTTTGAGATGCAAAATTATTAATAAAATTTTTACATTCAACTTTTTTTAACATCTCATTTTCAATTTATAATATAGTTAATCAATTTAATATTTGTTGTGACATTATTGATCTTAGGTTTATGACTTGATTTAAGAACATAAAAGAATAAAACTTGAAGGAAAAAATAAAGAGAAAATTGAAAGTTATAAAAGAGTGATTTGTAATACAATATGATGCCAAAAAAATGTGGGATGTTGAAGAGTAATCTCCATTAGACTCTATATGTTTTGCACAGCGCAAACAATAGAAATTTATGTATTTTGAAGACTTTCATATTATTCTCATCATTCAATTTAGATTGATGTTGGATATATTGGAAACAAAGACTTTCCATGTTCTAGTGACAATTTAATTGAAATTGACATTACCATCTTGGAGAAAGTTATGCACAATGGACATTTCATGAATGTGAAAATAGAAAAGTTAAACAAGTAGATATGCCAGAAATTTATATACGTTGAAAAATTTATGACGTTGGAGGACCTTAATTATTAACTTTCATGGAAAACCCTTCTTTATGAACGTGAATTGTACGCATAAGAAGAAATGAAATTATTACACGTCAAGTCCAAAGGCTTGATACATTGGTGGCATAGATATTGAATGAGAAATAGTACTCAAATGAGAATTTTTTGAGCTATGAATTGGGGCAGAAGCCGTCTTATGCATGGAGGAGTATTTGGTAGGCGAAGGATCTACTAAAGGCAGGGTTGGTGGGAAATGGGTCTATCAAAATTTGGGAAGACAAATGGATACCATCTCCTCCATTGTTTGCAATGCAATTACCACTTCCGAGACTAAATAGGGAAGCAAGGGTCAAGGATCTTATAGACAAAGACACAAAGGGGTGGAATATGCAACTTGAAATGGAGATTTTTACCGCCGATGAGGCTGAAAAAATTTGTACTTTGCCTATAAGCCCCAATAGACAGGTTGACAAATTAATTTGGAGTGGAACGTCAAATGAGAATTTCTCTGTGAAAAGTGCTTACCACATGGCTGCATCCAAAAATTTAACCAACTATGATTTGTATAGGCTCCAAGTCTTAAATCTAGATTTGTGAGTGCTTCAATTGATTCTACATTTATAAATTTCAAAAGTTAGAAATTCTCCAAAATCAAAATCCTTACAAAGAACACTGAAGAAGAAACAACATTAACATTTAATTTCTTGACAAATAATGCATATTATTAAAACACAAATTTAATTCTATACCTGTATCAGATCAACAAAACTTTTATGGCGACTAGCCAAAGAAGCTGTGCTTTGTCCAAGAATATGTGCATTAATTATTACTTTTAGCCAAATTGTTGGAAGCTAGCGTGGGTGAAGTATCATCCTCATACTCCTCCCTATGAGTAGAAAGGCAACCTTACCACTATCATCTACATAAGTCAAACTCCAAGTAGTCTAAAAAACCTGAGCTATTAAGATAATGCATATAACCCGCATCATGTATGGTTTTTTTTTTTAATTAAAATTTAATCTTAAAAATATTTTTATAAACATCTATAATCATGACCTCCTCTAAAACAGTTCGTATTCATTCAGAATCTTGGTATCTTGTTAGTTGTATTCTGTAGCTTAGTTTTTGTAGATGGAGGTTGGCTCAATCCTCGAAATTGGCCGGTTCTTGTAAACTTTCCATTTTAGATTTCAATACAATCATTTCATATCCATTTCTTTATTACAATCCATTCATAATCCTTACAGAAACCCACATAAAAACCTAGATCATTAACAGTTGTGTTACAAATATCTTATCTATTTGGTTAATCTAACATTTCAGAATAGTGCATCAACAATAAGGGGATAAATGTTATTGTCACAAAAAGATTATATATTAAGCAACGTAAGCTTAAGTTTTTCTAATTGAATAAAATCATCTAGTTCTTCTGATGAATTATGGAAGTATGCAATAGTTACCAAACTTTACTATAACAAAAGTACTCTCAACCATAGCTTGCACAACCAACCTGTAATAGTTACTACATAGCATCTTCCATTGTTATGGTTCTAATGACCTCTTCACCCAAATTGCTCTTGTAAATTCAAATATTTCTCACTTCGTTACATTCGTAAGATTTTCCTTTTTCCTCTTTTTCTCTTCTAAATAGTTTTTTATAGATGATGTGGTAAGTTTCAAATAGTCCATGGCAAAAATTTGTATCTCTCCAATCACAAACTATTACTACAGGTTTAGTTTCCATGCTAAATTTTTCTCTGATTTAAAAGGCAGTTTACCAAGTTTAAGATGCAGTTTCAAGTTACAACAAGACAAACTTTAAGCCTTGAATGTCAAACCATTTACAATTTGAAGAGAAAAATATAGCAATTGCAATTGTGATATATATATATAGCAAACCCATATTGCAATTGTAGTATAAATTTGCATTAAAAAGGGACTGAGCTTTAACCTGTTTCGCTAATTTTGTTGGACCAATAATCATTTTCCTTGGTGAAGGAGAGCATTAAGGAAAGTTATATAATGATGAGAGAAAAAAATGTTCAAATGTATTAGAAATGGATCCTAATCATACCTAATTCTGCAAGTTTATTTAGACAAATAGTTACTAGCAAGGGAACACAAGTAAACTTTGCATTCAACATAACCTATTGTCATCCTTCTCTTTTGACCACCTGAAATTCCCTTTTTCATTGCAACTCCTACAAGCGTGTCTGCACAATTGTTTAGCCCGAGAATCTGAAAAGCCAGTAATGATAACAGAATCACTGTCAATTAGAGTGAGGATAGGACCATGATCATTGATCATTTTCTTCGGTAAAGCAATCTGTTTGGAGAGTTTTTCTTAGTCCTTCAATATAAATGGACTATTAATCAAGTCGTCATTAGCAAAGGGATGGTAAAAGAATGTACCCGACTACCATAATTTTAGGAATATTACAAAAAAGTATACTGCTGATTTTGCAAATTGGTTACCTTCATGTAAGTGTCAATATATATCTAGTTGAGGGATAATTTCATCAGCCTGCTTCTCCCTTCTACAAAGTTCTTTCATAATACCTTCAATGGAAAAAATCTTATAAGCTTAACCAAATTTCATAAGAGCGTGATTGTAATCGGACAAATGCACTAGGATAATACAAAATTCATATACTCACGATCGATCGGAGTAATGCACTAGGATCTATTGGATGTTCGATCGATCAGAGTAATGCATTAGGATCGATTAGATTTTATATCGATCCTATGATCCTATCATCATTGATTGGACTAGTACATTAGGATTAATCGGACGCTAGATTGAATATTCACTATGTCAAGTTTGATTGATCGAACTCTATTACGATCAATCAGACTAATGCACTGGGATCGATTGGATGTTTGATTGATCAGAGTAATGCACTAAAATCGATCAGATTTTCTATCGATCCTATGATCCTATCATGATTGACCAAACTAGTATATTAAGATTAATCGAAAGCTAGATCTTCACTGTATCAAGTTTGATTGATCGAACTCTATCACGATCAATCGGACTAATGCACTGGAATCAATCGGATGTTCAATTGATCGGATATTCTATCGATCTTATTATCATATCATGATTGATCGAATTAGTACATTAGGATCAATCGGGCGTTAGATCATACCTTCACTGTGTCACGTTTGACTTTTTGAACTCTATCATGATTGATTGGAGTAATGCACTAGGATCAATCAGATCTTTTATCGATCCTACTATCCTATCGTGATTGATCAGACTAGTACAGTAGGATAAATCAGATAGTAAATCGAACCTTCACTGTGTAAGTTTGATTGATTAAACTCTATCATGATCGATTAGACTAATGCATTAGGATCAATTGGATATTCGATCGATAGGAGTAATGCACTAGGATCAATCGAATCTTCTATCGATCTTATGATCCTATTGTGATCAATCGGACAAGTACATTAGGATTAATCAAACGTTAGATCAAACCTTCATTGTGTCAAGTTGATTGATCGACCTCTATCACAGTCAATCATAGTAATGCACTAGAATTGATCGGATCTTTTATCGATCATATTATCCTATCATAATCGATTGGACTAGTATACTATGATCGATCGAACGTTAATGGCGACCAGTCAAAGTCATCGTAAATAGTATCGACGTTAATGAGGCAATTTCATGTTCAATTAAACCTTGAATCATGTCAAGTTTGATCAATCATTCGATCTTATCACGATTGATAGGACTAATACATTAGAATCGATCAGACGTTCGATCGAACCTCGAATCGTGTCAAGTTCTATGAATAATTTGATCGTATTATGGTCGATCAGACTAATACACTTGGATGATATAGAATCCTTAGAGTTCAATCGATCAGACTAGTGCACTATGATCAATAAGACGTTTGATCGAACCTTTAATAATATCAAGTTTGATTGATTATTTGATCGTATCACGGTCAATCGGACTAATGCAAAAGAATAAAATAATTCAAAATCCATAAAGTTCGTTTGATCATTAGATCGTATCACAATCGATCGAACTAATGCACTAAGATTGATTGGACTAATGATCAATCATTCGATCTCACTACGATTGATCAGACTAATGCATAAGGATAATACAAAATCCAAACATTTCGACTGATCATTTGATCGTATCGCGATCATCTCACTAATGCACTAGGATCAATTCATTGACTCACTTCGGGAACTGATCACAATAAGGGTGATATCTCCATATATTATATCTATATTCAAATACGGTTGCTTGAAGTCCCCTATTCTGTATCGGTAGTTTAGTACTAGGCTAGGTTTACTTGCTTATATGTCCACTCTTTTATGACACTGACTTGGATGCTTAAGACCAAACATTTGTTCCCTCCAAGGAGACCTTAATAAAGCAAATTAAAGGATGACTAACCTTAGGTTCGTCCAAAGAATTAATTGCCAGTTCTGAGGAGGGGAAGAGCAACTCTCCTTTTACCTCTTAATCACGCAATATTGCTGGATCGGGCTTTCGCCCTTAGCCGTATAAACAAAGGGAAATTTTTGGTATATTGGGGGGAAATTTTGGTGAGTGTGGCAAAGACTCCTGCGGTGAATATTTTCGTGGAAGTTTTTTTTTTTTTTTTTTTTTTTTTTTTTTTTTTTTTAATGTAAGTTAAAAATACATGACACACTAGCAACAATGTGTCGTCGTTAATTTGAGTCAAATATATTATTTATGGATGATTTTAGCGACAACATAAATAGCCCTCGCTAATAGTCAAGTATTAACGACGACTATTATGATCGTTAATAATGTCTGTTATTAGCGACAACATAGTCATCGCTAATAAGCTAAATATTGTCGCTAATACTTTTCATGTGAGAAAAAAATTTCCACCACAATATTAACAACGACAAAATTGTTGTCGCTGATGTTAAAACTTTTTATGACATTGGCGACGACCCCAAAATGTCGTCTCTGAAAAGTGATTATTGGGTACGACTTGTGGGTCATTGCTAAAAAATTGGTCGTGAAAAACCATTTTTTGTCTAGTAGCTTATACATTATTACAGTAGTCAATGGTGGTCTCATTAAAAGTTCATGAAACCATGCTCAAGTGGTGACATATATATCTAGCATGCAACAAAGGGAATAGTCTAATAAAATTTTAAAAGATTCAACAAAAGCTAATCTAGTTGGATTTCCAACTCACTGTCTTAAAAGGAGATTTTTCATTTAATGACTTACGAAAAAGCTGTAGCCACATTTGTGCTATTACCCTAAAAGCACTAGTCAATTTGGAGCTAGCTTCTCTATAAATCCTTATATAACCTAGTTTCACACAATAACTAAACAATTAAAGCATAGTTTCACCTAGGAAAGTTTCTTGCCACATACATTATGTGCCAGGAAACCTTTCTTGGCCCATATTATGTGCCAGCAAACTAATATTGGCCAGGAACCATTGTTCCTTGTGCATAATCTATGTGCGAGGAAACAAATGAGGCATTACAATTAAACCTACCATCCTTGCGTTTGACACACGACATGAAACACTTTTTCCTATTTAAAAAAAAAAAAAATTGATTATACTAGAATTCAGTATAATCAAATATTTTAAAGCCTATTAATATATATAATTAATATAATAAGCAAGAGACATCCATCATTATATTATAATTGATGAAATTCACGAAAACTCATATCCTTAATTAAATCATCACAAAGGGAAATGATAGTTGGGGGACGTTTTACCATCCTCCAGTCGACTTTTTTAATAAAAAAATTTCATTTAAATGAAAAGGGTCGGGCAGGGGCCTGCTGGTTTGCCCCTGCCTATCATTACTCCATCACAAATTAGATAGATGAAAGTAATTCTATAATACTAAGACCTCGTTTGGTTTGCGGAATAGGCCCCTAGAATGGAATGACAATTCCATAGGAATAACTATTCTTTAGTTTGGTAGAGATATATTCTATGGAATAACTATTCCCTTACAAAGAGGAATACCTATTCCTTTCATTTTTTAGAGGAATAGATATTCCTTGAGGTAAAGACGACATTTTTTTAAAAATAAAAAATAAAAAAAACTCATTTTTTATAAAAAAAAAAAAGGAAAAAAAAAAGAAAGTAAATCTAAACTCCAAAGTGGTTGGTCAGGGGGTTAGGGGTGGTGCGACCACCCCTGGAATGCCTCGGGGGGACCACTGAGGCGTTCCGGGGGTGGTCGCACCACCCACGGAGCAAGTGGGGGTGACCTGTGCCACCCTCAGTTCTCGTCGGGGGTGGCCAACCACCCCCAGGGTCCCTCGGCGGTGGCCGCGGCCACCCCTATAGTCCATCAGGGGTGGCCGGCCACCCACTAGTTTATTTCAATTTTTTTTAATTTGATTTTTTTAAAAATAAAAAATAAAAATAATATAATGTAGGGTTTTTTTAGTAATTGTATTTGAACTCCGATTAAAATGTGTGAGTTATTACTAAACAAAAAAATAGGAAGAGCCAGTCCATTCCACCACCTTTTATTCCCAGGAATAACTATTCATTTTCTTGATGGAATGGCCATTCCGCAAACTAAACGAGGCCATATAGTCATCAATTAATGAAGGAGGAGAAATATTTATAAAGAAAGGAATCGAAATTGACCAATAGAGAGGCAAACATATTAAATGTTTAATTAATATAACAAAATCACATCATACAATCCCAATTATTAATTAAGCTTCAGTATATATATAGAAGTATCTAACTTGAATGGATTTTCTTTCTCCTATACTCTTGATATCAGTGTTACACAAAATGTCTATTTTTGAAAAAAAAAAACAAAAAAAAAACCTCATTTCATTATTGAATTAGACTTAGGTGCTGGAAAAAATATCTAACTTCATTTTCTCTCTCTTCCTTATAAAACACTTAATACTAGATCTTGATTATTGAAAAAACTACAACACTTAATGTAGTTTTTTTTTTTTTTTACAACATCTAAGCCATATCCTTCATTGTCTCATGCAACTTCATTATTTGAGTTAATTAATCAATATTGTCATTGTAATGAGGCTTTAGCTTATTTTAATTTCTTGGGGTGGATATGATAAAGTTTGATAAGCAATTCTACTTTACAGTATGCGGCTATAATTTCTTAATTATTTTCCAAAACCATTGAATAATATAAAGAAAACATCTATAAGTCTATATTTGTACATGTATATTCTTTCTTCCAACTTTTCAAGTATTTTAATAACAAATAATAATTAGCACTATCCAGAAATCTTTTTCCATCAGGTTATAGTGGTAGATTATTTTTAGCTTATCTATCAACATCTACGTGAGATTAAAATTTAACGATTTTTATTGTTTAAACCACACTTAATTTAAATTAGTTTCGTTTAATCAGTAAATGACGCTAAATAGTGTTATTTTGTACAAATGACATTATCTCAATCGACATTAAATCTTTTTTTTTTTTTTTTTGTGAGAGGTTTTGCCCGATTATACTATATTAATTACTCATATTTGTGATATCTTTTCAATGTGAGGTTTCGTTTGTTTCGGCGTAAATTGAATTTTAGAAAACATTTTCTGTATTTTTCGGTATTTAGTGCGACGAAAAATATTACTCAACTGAAAATATTTTTGGTTTGACTAAATTTTTTTTTTTTTTTTTTTTTTTTAATTTCTGTAAAATGTTCTCTTTTTCAAAATCGTAAATTATTTTTTGAATTTGGGCTTCTTATTCTTCCACCACCAGACCACCATCAAGCCATCCCTAAACCACCACCGAACCATCCTCATACCATCATTGAGCTATCAACGGACCACCACTGAACCACCCTTGGACCACCTTTGGGCCACCACTGGACCATCACCAAGCCACCCCGGGACACCATCGAGCCACCCTTTGACTACTGTCGGGCTATTGTCAGACCACTACTGAACCACTACTGAGCCACCACAAGACTGCCATTGGCCACAACCGAACCATCATCGGATCACTCAAGGGCCATTGCCGACACATCACGAGACGGCATCGGGCCAACGCTGAACCACCACCAAGCCACCGCCGGACCACCACAAAGCCATCACCAGACCATCGCTAAACCACTACCGGGCCACCGCGGGTAGGGGTGGGCAAAATTTACCCGTACCCGCGAAACCGACCCGACCCGGTCTGCACCAATCCGACCCGTCAAAGAACGGATATAAGGCAATGGTTTGAAATCGCGGATTCATATATTGATGATCCGTGTGTTTTGGGGCGGGTTACGGTATTCACTTTTTTCCCATCCGCAGACCTGCTCCGCCCCGCGTTTCCCTCTTACCATATTTCTGATTTCCCCCCAAAAAAACCCCTAAGACTTGACTCCCTAAAATTTTCTCGTGATTCCGTGAAACCATCAAGCCTCAAGGCTCAAACCAGTGTCGGCGCCTCCCCATCCCCATCCATCCTTTGATTCTCACACCAGATTTTCCCCCAAAAAAACTCTAAGATTCATTGATTCTTTCCAATTCTTACCAATAATTTGATTTCTTTTACCGTTTAGGGTTTGAAATTTAATGGGTGCTTCACTATTTATAGCTTTCACTGTCAGCCATCACTCATCTTCCACATTCACTCTTCAACTTCCACCACCGGCCATTGGTATAGGTAGTTTAATCTCTCTCTCTATCTCTCTCAAAAATTGCTCTTTTTCAAACTATATTCCGATTATTCTCGACTGTATTGTGGCCGTGGATTTTCTCCATCTGTATTTGGCCTTTTGTTTTGCTGCTTGTAGCAGTTTGTGTGTTCTGTTTCTGCAGAACTTGATGTGTTTAGTTGGTGTTTTTGGGTCTCTAATCTGTATTGCTCTATTTTTTAGCCTTCGGTGATGTAGTTGGTGTATTTAGGTCTGTATGGCTCTGAATAGCTCTGTTTATGCAGAATTAGTTTTTTGGGGGAAAATCTGGAAAGATCACAGCTCTTGTGGGGTTTTTTTTTTTTTTTGGGGGGGGGGGGGGAATTTGGAAAGATAAGATTTTCTCCATCTGTAGTTGGCCTTTTGTTTTGCTGCTTGTAGTAGTTTGTGTGTTCTGTTTTTGCAGAACTTGATATTGATGTAATTATAATCCTATGGTTTACTGTAATTTTATAGCAATGTTCAAATCTCTTCTCCTCAGTCTCATGCTTGGTTGCTTGCAGATTCAAAGAATCTGATTAGTAGATTACATACCATTCTCATCAACGAATGATGAGGACGGACCAGTGGATTTTAAAATATAGTAGTTTTCAAATATGTCGACAACCCACCTGGTTTTGGGTCCAGTTTTTTTTTTTTTTTTTTTTTTTTTTTTTTTAAAAATAGTAGAATACCCGAACCCGCAAAATCCGTCCCCGATCCGTGCTACCCGAGGCCTAGCGGATTGACAATTCACTATGCGGGTTGCGGATCCTGATTTTTAAATCCGTTCACTACGAGGCGGGTTGTAGAAAACATGTAAATCCGGCCCAATCCGGCCCGCGCCCACCCCTAACCGCGGGCCATCATCGGATCATCGACGAGCCTCTACCATGCCATTGTTGGAACTCAAATTATTAGTTTAATTGTTTTTTTAATTATTTTACATTAGTATTTTTATGTTACGAATAAAAACCTATTCTTATAGTTTAATATGATTGAATGGCTATAAAAAATATTTTTGATTTCCCGTCCGTTCTAAATGCCGAAAATATTTTTAGAGAAAAATATTTTTCTAAAAAATATTTATCTGAAAATATTTTCCAATGAAAAATATTTCATGTCAAAACAAACGGAGCCAAAAATTCAATATTTTTTACATTTACACTTTTTTTTTTTTTTTTTTTAAAACGTAATTTTACACTCACTTACACACCTTAATGCTCAATAAGAGAGACATTAGAAACATATGCAAAGTCCAATATACCTTCTAAAGAAATAGTGAAATAATATATTGGTCACATTTATGATATTACTCAATTTTATTAACTAGTATTACATCACTATAAAATAAATCGCAATTCGCCACTTGCAATTCGCCACGTGTACGAACACTGTACACGTGGCTAACAGGTGGCTGCGTGTCAATGGCCACGTGTTCGACGCGTGTTAGATCCGGTTGTAACTGAATGCACATTTTGCTGCGTGTATTGTGTACACGTGGCAGACAGTCAGCCGCGTGTATTGTGTACACGTGGCTGACTGTCTGCCGTGTGTACTATGATACACGTGGCCAGGTGTACTGTGATACACGTGGCACAGTGGACACGTGTATCATAGTACACGTGGCAAAATGTTTTTTTTTTTAAAAAAAATAAATAATAATTATATTTTTATTTAATATATTTTTTTTAACTAATTTAATTTTTAATTGTATTTTTTATTTAATTCTTTTTTAAATGTGTTTTGTAATTTTTTGGGTTAATTACTTTTTTAATTTAAGTAATTTTTTTTTGTTGTAATTTTGTTATTTCCGGCCAAAAATATCGCGAAATCTATTTTACCCCAAAATATCACAAAATCAAATCACACAAATCAATAATTAATAACGTATTTGTTAATTACACAAATCTTTACAAACATAAAATAATTACAAAAAATAAACATATTCATTACTAACAAAAAATAATTACATAAAATATCTACGAATCTGAAGGGCGTCTCTGCGGATCACGAGGTACTGTCCCAGGCGTGTACTCGCCTACCGGCGATTGCTGCGCAAGGGATGGTGTAGCAGGTGATAGTGTCCCGACAGGAAAATGCTGGCTCAACTGTCATCCAATAGGCGACAATGGACTAATCATTGTCGCATTACCTGCAAGTAATAAAAACAATTAAAATATATAATATTATACGCAAATTTAAACAAGTAATGAAAACAAATTTAAAATAATTTTGTCGTATACACAATATGAATCATATCTGCAGATGCACTACTAACAGACGACGTACTACCTACGTTTGCAGGTGACGATTGCTGAGCACCAACACATGCAGGTGATACTCCCATAGAGGACATGAAGGCCTCGAACTGTCGCATGCGCTGCTCCAAGACATCATTCCTCTCTCGCTCAGCTTGTAGCATCGCCTGCATTTCCGACATCCGTAGGTCATTTTCGGCCCAATCCCGAGATGTGCCTGCAGATGGTGCCCCTTGTGAGCGAGCCTTGTACGAGAAACACGTCCCACGAACAGAAGTAACGTTCGGCCCAACCTGCCGAACCCTACCCGCGTACTCAGGCCTCCCAATGGCCTGCTCGTACGCGTTGTTTTGTGCCCAACGCACCATGTCTTCTGAGACGCTCTGCGTGGCGGCT
Organism: Alnus rubra; assembly: GCA_028654335.1. NCBI lineage: Eukaryota > Viridiplantae > Streptophyta > Magnoliopsida > Fagales > Betulaceae > Alnus > Alnus rubra. Next base: position 347,025 of record JAJPGS010000125.1, on the reverse strand, counting down.
GGATCACTGGATAAACTCTGGGTCATCCTCTCCTATACGTCGTCAACATAAAATAGACATATATTGAATAATGCCATATCACACACACAACTTAGAAATATTAGTAAAATAGATCAGTAGTATACCATAGGACCCGTGCACGTTCATTCAGGTAAGTGCCGTCCTTCCTTGTGTGCATCTTCACAAATGACTCAGCGTGAGTGGGGGGCATGCCAGATGTACATGCCTGTCGCCATCCAGTTGAAATATATAACAAACAGAGAGCGAGAAAATAGTGACAATTAGCAACAATTAGCAACAAATATTGTATTTACATATATTTGTTTATACCTCATCGTGATTAAATCTGGCATAACTTTTGGATCCCGTACAATGGGGGAGGTCACTCGCAAATGCTTCATCCGTTCAGAGGTCGCCTACACATGGAACATGATGGTAAAAATGTAAGCATGGACATCATTAAAGTAGTAATCAAAATTAAATTAACCGTTATTAAAAAAACACATTTTTTTGTCATACAATCAAAGACCCATATACCCTTTTTTGCTCAGTGTACCAGTCGCTCAGCAGGAACTCCATATCTTCTGCGTCATACTTCGCAAAAACTTTGTCCGGCACTCTCGCATGTATAATCTCGGGCGTGTCACAGTCTTGAATATTTAGCTTGGTTTTGAACTTCGAGTTTTACGAGCGGTGCTTGCGGCCAATATCATTCCACGCTTCTAGTTATGCCTTGCGCTCGTCTACTGATATAGGTAGATAAAACTCCTCCTGCATATTCAATGTAAGCATTAATTTTAAAAGTTCAAGAAAAACTTAATCTTAGGTTTAATTTAAATAAATAAATTAGATTCATAACCATTTCATCAGCGCGTGCCACATAGCCTGTTTAATCTGCTTATCTACCCTCGTCCATTTGTCCTGCATATGTATGTAGGACCCGCTCATGATAAGCATGACTGTAGCCCGCCTAAAACGATTGCAGGCTCGTCCTACAGGTTGTGTCGCAGCATTGTATTGCAACACAATCTTCTTCCCTCTCGGGAGCACCCAATTTCTCTCTGGGTCCCTAATCACCTCATAATATATGCTTCCGTCTGGGTTGTACCCTAATGCAAAAATATACAACATTTAATTGTTTAATACTAAAAAACATAATTATATTAATAAATTTTAAATTCAATTTATTTTTCTTTCAAACTTAATATTAATTTTTGGTAACATAATATGAGTTTTAATGATGTCTAAATATGTACTTACTCATCAACCGAATTTGGTCAATCTATATGCGCTGGGTCGCCTGCAACCTCCTCGCCAACCCCTTCTGTTGGGGGACGCTGTTGATCATCATCTGAAAACATATCCTGGGGGCTATCGGGGGCCAACTGATCGGGACCCAACATCGCAACGTCCCCCTCATGGGGAATCTGCCCCCCCCCAGATCTGGCATCTGACTCTCACCGGAAAAATGGCACCTGACTCTCTCCAGATATCGGCACCTAGCTCTCCCCAGATAAAGGCACCTGGCTCTCCCCAGGCCTCGGCCCCTGGCTCGCTGCCGATGCAGGCATCTGTCTCGACCCCATAATGTGGCCTTGCATCACTGCTGATGCTAGCATCTGTCTTAACTCCATAACCGGCATCTACATCTCCTCCGTCTGTAGCAGCGGGAACCTATCATCCTGTGTCTCACTATCTGATCCACAGGACATAGGTCCAATATAGGGATACGGAAAGTATGGCGCATAACCATGTGGCCCCATCCCCTCTCGCACCCACCATCGAGTCACATGACCCGGTGAGGTGATCCCCATCTGCGAGAACGTCAGTGGCATCTCATATGGAGAACAAGAATATCCAGCTGTGCTGGTGGGCCCGTGATCTGACGTGGACACGGCCACCGTACCCGGCAACAGTGTTCTGTAAGCGGCATCTGGGTGGTGTGGCCACCCTGCAGTATATAGTGCCGCCGAAGCTGTGGGCGTGGTCGTGGAGGGCACGGGTAGGCGGGGTGCCCAATGTGCACAAGGAGGGGGTATCTGGTCCATCGATACCTACAAAAAAATGTAGACAAATTAATTAAAATTTGTATTTTATATATTACTAATGAATATGCAAATTATACAATGAAATTTAGGCAAATTAAAACATTATATTGAGTTTAAGCGAATTGTACCAACAATAAATATATCAATCATTATATAACGGGAGCTTCAATCGGATCAATGTCGGGTCTATTGTATTCGAATTCATCATTCATATCGGGTTGATCATTAGTGGCTAGTACGAGCGATATGCACTCGTGATAGGTTGTACCTGCCTCATTACTCCCTTCCCCCTGACCAACGTTGTACACGTTGCGCGGTTTAGTCCTCACTGCACAAACCCAATTTGGGTTCCTTCCATCTTCGACGTAAAATACTTGATCTACCTGAAATGTAAGCACGTACGGGTCGTCATTAATCAGTTCTCCCCTGTAGACGAGGTGATTGAAGTTAACAAACACTAAGCCATACTCGTCTATTTTGAATCCTCTGTCCATCGTGGGGTCTGCCCAATTGCACTTAAATAGGACGTACGTAGTCCTGTCATAGTACTCTACCTCAACTATATCGGTTAACTACCCGTAGTACGTTTCGCTTTCAACGGTTGGACCACATACGCCGCTGTTCTGAATCCTCCTTCCCACATCATGGGCAAGCGTGCAGAACAGTTTTCCATTTACCATATACCTGTTGTACTTGACTGCTGTCTCCTTTAGCCTTCTACAACGCATAACCAAATTGTGGCCCAATTCCTCCCTACGTTGATCGTCCAGGCCATTGACTTATGTTATAATTACAAATATTAAAGATCACATTGGTTAATTACACTGAACACTCAGAAAGAGGCATGTCATTGTGATTGATAGGTATTGTTTGTGCAAAATGAATGGGGAGTCTGTGGACCACCTTTTTCTCCATTGTGAGGTTGCTCGTGCCTTATGAAATGCCATTTTCAGTCGGTTCAGTTTGTCTTGGGTTATGCCTCTTCAGGTGGTCGATTTATTTGTTTGCTGGTGGACGGGTGGTCGCTCTTGGTGTGCTATAGTGTGGAAGATGGTTCATTCTTGCCTTTTTTTGGTGTCTGTGGATGGAACGAAATGATAGAAACTGTGAAGACAAAGAAAGGACGATTGAGGAGCTTGGAACTCTCTTTTTTTATTTGTTGTTCTCTTGGACTACTGCGTTCCTAACTCCCTTAGTGATTAGCTTTCATGATTTTTTTTGTTCTTTTTTCTTCTCCGCACTAGTCGCTTCTTGTATACTCCTTGTGTACTTGTCTGCGCTTTACGTTTTTTAATGATATTTCTCTTACTGAGGTATTTCTTTTTTGATTGTGGCGTTTTGGGGAAGGTGAGAGAGCTTGGGTTTTTATGTTTTGCACAGTTAGATTTTAAATGGTGAATATAATGATTGCTTTTCCCTTTTTTCCCCATTTTCTCAGATTTGTATTTTCAACCTTATTGATGAGTTTGATTCTATAAAGTTTTTTGATTCATCAAAAAAAACACTGCAAAATAATTGTTATTCTACCTTTTTTGTTGAAAATGAAATATTTTCTTGTAGTTTGGAACCATTTTTACCTTTTAAGGACTTCTAAAGAGTGTTGTGCTCAAAAGTCATGAAATATGTCTGTTTGAAAAGGAGATCCTCAGTGCTGTGTAATTTTAAATATGTGAAGCGTGTTACTAATTTCTGATTCTCGGGAAGGGGTCAAGGTTGAGCCGGGTTGTCTTCATTACTTGTGCAAATTCACACTAATTTTAATGCAACATTAGATGGCCATTGGTAATTATTTTGATGTTGTCCTTCTCAAACAACATTAAGTTCCTTGAAAGTCACGTTTACACATGTCCATTGTGGATTTTATTTCGGGCAGGCATATTCCATAACAATAAACTTTTTCATATTCCTTTCTTTTTCCTAATTCTCCCTTTCCGGTAGGAAGAATGTGAATTTCTTTTTTCTTTTCTGCAGGGACCTGGAGACTGGATACCTTATTCCCCATTCCTTTTCTATTGAACTTATTTGTTTTTCTTTTCTTTTTTTTTGTTTGCTGGAAATTTCATAGTTGTTATTTCTTACTATATTCAAATTTTACCACGAGCAACTCATGGTGTGGAAGCATATAGTATTATAGTTATCTTAATTGTTCTAATTATGTTGGATCTATAAAATACATTGCTTACTCATGGTTGATGTGATTAGGATAAAGGCTTGAGAGAACTTGCTGCGGAGGCTCTTTCTGCTCTTGTCAAATGTGATCCTGAATATTTTGCAAGCTCCATAGTGGAAAAGTTAATTCCTTGTACTCTCTCATCTGATTTGTGCATGCGCCATGGTGCGACTTTGGCAGCTGGTGAACTTGTTTTAGCTCTACATCAATGTGATTGTGTTCTTTCCTCTGGTTGGTACTCTTACCTTCTTCAAATTTATGTAGTTGATCCAAATCAGAATACAAGTACTTATTCATAGTACTCGCACTGTCTGATAATAGATTATGTGCTTTCCTTTTTTTGGTTGTACCATAGTAGATGAAGTTTTAGAAGAACGAAAAATTTATCAATTTTTAAATTTTTTCACATTTTTTCAATTTTGAACTACTTTCTTACAGATTTGAACTGATCTTTTTTGGTCCATCTAAGAGTATGTTAGGAAGTGTGTTTGTTTTATTAAAATGTGTGTCATTTGTAGTACTTATTGCAACACAGAGGGAGTATTAAAGACTTGTTATTTATGGTCCTTCTAGAGTTATTAGTCTCTGATATACTAAAAGGTTTTTCTTTAAGGGTCTTCACTTGGTCCATATTTTCATGCTTGCTTCTTTAAGAATGGAATTTATAGTGCCAGGTGTTAATTTTTTTTCAGTTGTGTCATTAAATTTGGGTTGGAAAACAGAATATTTCAGTAACATTTTATAAGCACTTTGTCTAGTAATGGAACTGTGCATAAAAGTATGGTAGATTAATACAGCATAAGATATTACATGAAATTACATAATCATAACATTTAGTTTTTACATCTATTAATTTGATTTAGTTCTAAGATTTACAAAATATATTAAGACAATATATAACGAGGTAAAATATATGAGCAAAATCTAAGGCATCATACCTCGAAAAAAAAAAGAAAATCATAGAAAGACTCGAAACAAATTTCACAATTGAACAAGAGAAGAATATAAACTTTTTTCTTTGTAAATGACTTGCATTGAATGGTTCTTGCTGAAATGCACCAAAATGGGTTCATCCAATAATTTTGTTTCTATGTAATTGGTAATTATGAATTAAAATATGTATGGATATTCTAGAAGAAGATTTAAAAAAAAAAAAAAAAACTATGGATTTGTTTGGTAAAGTTTTTGACAAGTGTTTTTGATTTGGTGTTTTGAAAAAGTGAAAATCAAAATGTTTTCTGTGGGGGCCACATTTGAAAAAGTGTTGTTTGGGAGGATCACATTTATAAACTTGTTTGGTAATTGAAGTGTCACTGAAAAGTGTTTTGATCTAATTCTGATTTTTTTTTTTTTTTCAAAACATTAAAAAAAGAAAAAGAAAAATATAGGGCTTGCTAAAAGCTGGCCTCCATGGTGGCGGCCGGCACCCCTTGTCTGTGAGGGGTGGAGGCCGCTAGATATATTCGATGGCCATTACAATGACCGCCCCGTACCGCCCCGTAGATCTAGTGACCACCAAGGTGGCTGCCACATAGATCTAGCAGCCAACAGGTTTGTCACATAGAATCATCAGGCTAGACACATATCTACCACTGGTTTTTTAAACTTTCAAACCACACATATCGGCTACTGGTTTCTATTTTTTGATTTTTGTTGGTACAGTTTCCGGTACGGTGACGTGTCGCCTTGTGATTCGTTGCCTTCCTCGATGTTCGTTCTCCTCGTAATCTGCAAAATAACAATCGGCTCGTCGGGGGTGCCGACCGGATCCCCACTCCGATGCCTAAGTCAGTTCAAACTTATTTTCTGGAGAATATCAGTAATCTCAAGAGTTCAGAGAATCTGTTTTTTAATACCTGGCGTAGTAGTCTTATTTATAGGCTCACAGTTATAAAACTGCTAAAATACTTGGAGCATAATCTGATTAGGAGTCTGAGTCCTAGATCACATAGTCTTTAATTTTGTCTTCATAGAATTTGAATTGGGTAGTAGAGTCCAAACTGGATAGGACATTACCCCTTTAGCTAATGTTATTCTATTAGGTACCTTTATCCCATATTTGATGGGATAGAAGCCTATTTTGATATATTCTGAATATCCGTCTTTTTGGAGATAACGAATGGTCTTGTACTTGGGTCTGATTTGGCCGGGCCAACCCGATGGGCTCGGCCCCCGATACTACCATAGGCCCACGTGTCTTTGGAGCTGATTATTTCTCCAACAGTTACCCCCCTAATTCTCTTATTTGAATTTAGAATGTAAGAGAATTAAATACCTCAATTTCTGAATCTGGATCTTCTATAATCTGTATCTGACAATTGCCGCCTCTACATAATATTGCCGGTCGGGCCAAAGTTGTAAAAATGATCTCCTACTCTCGGTAGGAGATGGATCGGACTGATGTAGTTGATTTCACCAAGATTGTGGTGAAATGCCACTTTGAGAGAACACTTTGCGTACAACTTTCCTGAGATCAAGGTTCTGTCTGACAAAAAATGGTAAACCGTTGAAGAAAAGGCTCAACATACTCGAAGCTTCTTCATTGGTAGCGCTTCGTAGACCGCTTCCACAAAAATCCCTCTTGGGGGCTTCGAAGGCCCAGACTAGCGCTGAGGCTTTGGTTGTCCGAGACTTATAACGACTAGGGGCTTCTGGTGGCCCGAGGTTTTGTGCTTGGCGTACTGAATCTTCTAATCTGAATACCATCTAGCTTGGTCTCACCTATGAATATTTGGTTATTTTTTGTAGAGGTGATATCCCCGTATGGTTTGTTATAGGGGTTGTCTCCCCGTATCTTTGTTCGAGTTGCTCCTGAGAGATCTTAATTTGAGAGTTTGGTGTAGCTTCGGTGATTTTCCCTTTGTAGAAGCTTTAACTTTGTTGAGCTACCCCCCATAGCTTTAGTCCGCGACCGCGGGCTAAGTCGTTCGAGGCGGATAGTCAAGTCCTCTTGGTATCCTGGACGATGGTGTAAAAGAGATCTCGGAGTTCGGAGTGAGTCTTAGGGCTTCAACCTTCCTGAAGCTTTTCATTCCTGAAACTTTTTCATTCTGAAGCTTTGTCATCCTAAAGCTTTGTCGTCCTAAAGCTTTGTCGTTATGAAACTTTATCTCCCTGAACCTTTTCCTCCCTGGATCCTTCCTAAAGCTCTGTCATACTGAATCTTTCCTGAAGCTCTGTCATACTGGAGCTTTTTCTCCCTGAATCTTTATCATTCTGAAGTTTTACCTTCCTGTTTACCTTAATGAGCTACCCCCCATAACTTTAGTCTGCGACCGCAGGTTAAGTCATTTGAGGTGGGTAGTCAGGTCGCTGAGCTTTACCTTCCTTTCTAAAATCTTTGTAACCTGTAAAAGACTTTACATATTACTGAAATGAAATCATAACTTGAAATCTTTACCTTTTAATTTCTTTATCTCTGAATGCTCCAATCTTTTAGCGTCTGGAGACCTCCAATCGAGAGGTTTTTTTTTTCTTGTCTTGGTGTCCTTTCCATAACCATTTCGAGTGTCCGAGGAAAGGACTCGGGCCGATTCTATCTTGGATGTTCTTGTCCTTCCGAAATCCTGCAATCCTGCCGTTGTATCCTTTGTTGGGTCAACCATTAGATTTTTATTTTTCTGCTCTCGGTGTTGGACTAACTGAGAGGCTTTTCCTGCTCTCGGTGTTAACCGCGAGACTTTTCCTTCTCTCGGTGTCAACCGCGAGACTTTTCCTGCTCTCGGTGTTAACTGAGAGACTTTTCCTGCTCTCGGTGTTAACCGAGAGACTTTTCCTGCTCTCGGTGTCAACCGCGAGACTTTTCCTGCTCTCGGTGTTAACCGAGAGACTTTTCCTGCTCTCGGTGTTAACCGCGAGACTTTTCCTGCTCTCGGTGTCAACCGCGAGACTTTTCCTGCTCTCGGTGTTAACCGAGAGACTTTTCCTGCTCTCGGTATTAACCGCGAGACTTTTCCTGCTGAGAGACTTTTCCTGCTCTCGGTGTTAACCGCGAGACTTTTCCTGCTCTCGGTGTCAACCGCGAGACTTTTCCTGCTCTCGGTGTCAACCGCGAGACTTTTCCTGCTCTCGGTGTTAACCGAGAGACTTTTCCTGCTCTCGGTATTAACCGCGAGACTTTTCCTGCTCTCGGTGTTAACCGAGAGACTTTTCCTGCTCTCGGTGTTGGACTAACCGAGAGGCTTTTCTTGTTTAATTTGTTGTAGGGGTTGTCTCCCCGTATCTTTTCTGCAAAAAGGGTTAACGAAGCACTGCATATACTAAAACAAAATAGCAGAATGCACAGTAGCACCATATATTCTTTTCATCCGTCGGGATGATTTTGTGATCCTTTCACTCACGACAGGAGTGAAGCCTCAACACATGCGTCTATTTTATCAAAATATATATACATTTCGGCAAAGCGTACAAGTGCATGCATATATATTTTTTCCTGGTTGGTAAAAACCAACATTTATCCATGAATCATGTTTGTAAAAGAAGAGTATGAACTTATCTGGTGAATTCGATGAAGATGAACCGTCTTACTTGGAGTTCCTTATCTTGCACGCCACTCGATATGGGGCTCTTTGGGAGAGTTCCTCAAGCTGGACCTCCGGTTCAGATTGGTTCCTCGACATGTGACTGTGCACTTCGGAGGATGGCAAATTTGGAGGGGTCCTCAAAGTGTGCTATTTGGAACTAGGAGCTCGGGCATAGTCTCCTCGGGATAGTACCCTCGGAATACTACTCTCGGTATGTGTCATCTCGGTACATACTTTTCGCCTCGGTAGAATACCCTCGGATCAAACTTCTCGGATTATACTTTCTTCTCGGTATATCACCTCGGATCTAACTTTTCGCCTCGGTAAAACACCTTGGATCTAACTTTTCCCTCGGTATATCACCTTGAATCTAACTTTTCGCCTCGGTAAAACACCTCGGATCTAACTTTCCGCCTCAATAAATCACCTCGGATCTAACTTTTCACTTGTGTAGAACACCTCGGAACCAACTTTCCGCCTTGGTAAAACATCTCGGATCTAACTTTTCGGAGTATACCCCTCTTTCTTTTTTCTTTTTTTCTTTTTTTCTTTCTTTTTTTTTTATTATTATTTTTTTATGTATCTAGAATTCGTGTGTTGAACACTTGGAACATTACCAAACAAGACCAGTTTAACTGGCTTTTGAACAGAAGTACGACCGAACTGGCAAGTCATGTCTCTGTCATTTGGCAGTGACCCAAGCTCTTGGCACGTGATTGTTTATTTGATTCGGGTCCTCTTTGACGGTGCCATGTATCCACAATCCACACTTTGATTCTGTTTGTGTCCACAGCATCGTGTCTCCATCTTCTTCCTCCGAGGTGAACTAGTCACCAGAAGCCCATGCAAAGACCTGGACCACCGATTATGAACATGAGCAAGACCTTTGTATTTAACAAAATACTGCTTCTGCTTCTGCAAACGATCAACGTCTGAAGCATCTGCTTCTCTTTCATCCCATCTTTCTTCTCTCTGGACCTCTCTTTTTCCAAAGAAAATTGCCTCTCTCTCTGCAACAGCCCTCTTGTGAGCAAGCCACTGGTCCCTCCATGCATCCAATGAAGGGAGACATTCAGACAAATCTGGAACAAACAATACGGTAACCTCCCTGTGGCTAAACATCTCTCTCTCTCCTTCTCCCGTCGTCTCGGGACTTTGGGAGCCTCGGAAGTTCACGGTTTATGAGCCACGAAAGATAGAGCTCAGGGACTAGAGTTAAAAACTTATGGGTAGAACTACCGTGGCAGTGGAGGAATAGGGGACCTCGTGCTTGGCCTCACACCATCGATACTGATTCTGGGCTTTGTTCGTGCCTGCACTGAGATGTCTATGATCTTGAAATGCTCCAGGTTCGGTTAGGAGGTCCGGTACCTTCTAATCCATCACCCACGTTGAATAGGGGCTCATCACGGGCAGTCACTGTTCCGTCGGGATTCTGTCCACCATCATCAAAGTTGTCCTGGCCTGAAGATCTCCAGAAGGAAACAATATCATTCGGGGCTCCAACGTTTCACTGGGCGAAGACCCGAAGTGCCGAGGAGTCCACAGGCTCCACAAGGTCATTACCGGGACCTCTAGGAGTCCGTGGGCTTGATGGAGACCAGTAGATGCAACAAGTCTCGGAGGATTGGTTGATAGTTTCGGGGTCAAGGGGGAAGAGCAACGTGGTTTCTTCTTATTCTTTTCTTATTCTTCTTCTTTGACCCATCTTCTTTGAGTTTGTGCACCCATGAATCCTTGTGCTTTATGTCACACCATCGATCGGTGAGGATGAACACCGACTTCTGGGATCTGTCTGGCATGCTTGAGACGTTTATGGCCTTAAAGTGCTCCAGGTTGGATCTTCAGAGGAAGATCGGACTGAAGCAGGAAATCGACCTTCTGGGTGGCTGGGAGACCCGACCTCCTTTCAAGTCTCGAGACACGTTTCACGTTTTTGCCGAAAAAATGGAGACCGAACCCGGCGCTTCTGAGAGTTTCAGCAATGACCGACCCGGGGCCTGCCGAGGAGGCGTTGTTTCGGGATCTGCAGCACTGGGCCACCACGTTGCTGTTCTCTAAACTTGGCTATAGAGTAGAGTATTTCCGTTGTTTCAGCATCGGCCGAGGAGGCCCACCGTCTTCGTTGACTGAAGAGACTGTGAAGAATTTCTGCTGCACCATCTTCCGGTATTCTGAGATATTAATCTGCTCCTTTCAGGCCATTGAAGCCGTGCATGGAGTTCTTGAGGTTTTGCCTGATCTCGTTTATGACGGAGGTTCGACCACAAACCGGGCTCGCAGACGGGAAGGCTTCGGTTGGTGGTGCTGGAGCGATTAGCGGGTGCATGTGTCGCATCTCTGGGTCTTCGTCTCCATGTGCCGATCTGCCTTAGTTGATGGTAGATCTACATGTCTTCCTACATATCTGCAGTGGTGAATCTTGGGCGTCGGATCCCTTGGGATTGAAGACCCTTGGAGATAAGTCTTTGACTTTTAGTCAAGCCGTTTGTCCCAACAGGAGTGAAAGGAGCATGGCTTTTGATAAGGCCTAAAGAGAGCTGGGCTGGAATCTTTTGCCCTCGCTAAAAAGGAACTGAATCCGGTAATAGCTGGATTTTACGAAGCTACGGGTTCTTCTGCATGTGTGGAGACACGTGGGTAATTTTTCAGCACAATGGAACGCAGATTCGGTATCCTCCAACGTGCATGAGCTATTGATGATTTATAGATTTACAGATCTGTTGCCTGCGAATGAAAGATGGGTCGATGTCGAACATGTCGCTTCCCATTATGAAACATAAATGGTTATTTGTCAAACACAATTATCAATTTCAAAAATCATATGCTGCCTCTTTTTGTGCCTTTGTACAATGTGCTTTTTGAATTATCATAATATCTTTATTATTCTTCGAATTTAGGAATGACATCTCTTGAATATTAGTCAAACATGAGGCTGCTGAGTCAATGGCCGAATGCTACAAATCAACAAATAGACTGAAAACGAATTAGGATAACTTATCTCCTTTTTCTGACGAAGGCGAGCACTTATTCGATGCTAATTGAATACTAATACGTCATAGTTGAACGTGATCTGCTATGTATGACCGGAGATCTATATAGATCTGTCTTATAAGCCGGATTCATCCTCACCGAGCAAATCACTGAACTTGTAAGTCACCATTGCGGATTTATTTTTGAGAGAACTACGTCGGTTCCCACAGACGGCGCCAAACTGTTGGTACAGTTTCCGGTACGGTGACGTGTCGCCTTGTGATTCGTTGCCTTCCTCGATGTTCGTTCTCCTCGTAATCTGCAAAATAACAATCGGCTCGTCGGGGGTGCCGACCGGACCCCCACTCCGATGCCTAAGTCAGTTCAAACTTATTTTCTGGAGAATATCAGTAATCTCAAGAGTTCAGAGAATCTGTTTTTTAATACCTGGCGTAGTAGTCTTATTTATAGGCTCACAGTTATAAAACTGCTAAAATACTTGGAGCATAATCTGATTAGGAGTCTGAGTCCTAGATCACATAGTCTTTAATTTTGTCTTCATAGAATTTGAATTGGGTAGTAGAGTCCAAACTGGATAGGACATTACCCCTTTAGCTAATGTTATTCTATTAGGTACCTTTATCCCATATTTGATGGGATAGAAGCCTATTTTGATATATTCTGAATATCCGTCTTTTTGGAGATAACGAATGGTCTTGTACTTGGGTCTGATCTGGCCGGGCCAACCCGATGGGCTCGGCCCCCGATACTACCATAGGCCCACGTGTCTTTGGAGCTGATTATTTCTCCAACAATTTTTAAAACTAGTTTTTAGACCAATTACCATACATGTTTTTGAGAAAAATAAACAACAAAAATATTTTTGTGAAAAGTGTTAAGTGTTTTGTGTTTTAAAAAGTGTTTTTGAAAACGAAAACTGAAAATTATTTTCTATGGGGCCACATCTAAAAAACTCATTTGGATAACCATTGTTTGAAAAATGTTTGAAGCACTTTTTTGGGTTTTGAGGGTGAACGATGTGTGTAATTTGATCACTCAGAATCAATAGATACAAAATTATTGATTAAGACTAGAATTAAGGACAAGATAATTATTCGTATGTTAATTTGTGTTCAGCCTATTATTTTTTTATGACACACCGTGTGTATGAATACGCATCAAAGCGAGCTATATTCAAATGAATGATGGAACTCAAAGGATCATAAAAATCTCATCTCTCCACCTGCCTGCAACCCACAAAGGGAGAATGATTGAGGATTAAATTTTAAAGGAGGTTGAGGTTGAGGTTGGGCCCCTCCAGTCTGACATGAGTCAGAGCCACCTCATCCAGGTATCTTGGTGATAGCACAAGTGTGCTGATTAAGGAAGAACTTGTAAAATCTCAATTTGGTAGTATCTTCTCGGCTGTTTTCATTAGTTGGTAAATATGTCCTCTTCTGTATCCTAGCTTATGAATAAAGGTTTAGCTTCTTTTTTATTTTTTAATTTTTTTTTATAACAGATAAACAGCAGCTTGTTGCTGGTGTAGTTCCTGCTATCGAGAAAGCACGGCTTTATCGTGGAAAGGGTGGAGAGATAATGCGTTCAGCTGTTTCCCGGTTTATCGAATGTATCTCTATATCTCATTTGTCATTAACAGGAAAGACAAAACGAAGTTTGCTTGATACTTTGAATGAGAATCTTAGACATCCTAATTCTCAGATACAGGTAGTTGTCTTTTGGTATGATTATTTTGCTCGTCAGCTGATGTTATTTCTCTGCAACACCCTGAACTTTTGTTCCCCCCTATGATGTACAGAATGCTGCTATTAATGCTCTCAAACACTTTGTTCGAGCATATCTGGTTGCTGCTGACACTGAAGGTACTGGTGATATAACGTCAAAGTACTGCAAATGCTGACAGATCCGAATGTTGCTATAAGAAGAGGATCTGCATTGGCACTTGGTGTTTTGCCTTATGATCTTTTGGCTAATAGGTGGAGGGACGTGGTTTTGAAGCTTTGTAGCTCTTGTGCTATTGAGGTAAATCTACTAGAAGTTGCATTTGTCATTGAAATGTTCCACTTTTATAGAACTAGTGAATGAGTCACATAACTACTTATTTTTTATGTGCAGGATAACCCAGAAGACAGAGATGCTGAAGCACGGGTAAATGCTGTCAAAGGACTCATATCTGTCTGTGAGATGTTAACTCGGGCTGGAGAAGATTCAAATATCCAGTCTCGCGACATGTCTCTGTTTCTGCTGCTAAAAAATGAAGTGATGATGAGTTTATTTGAAGCTCTAGAGGACTATTCTGTTGATAACAGAGGTGATGTGGGTTCTTGGGTTCGTGATGCTGCTATGGATGGCCGGGAGAGATGTACATATATCCTTTGTAAGAGAGATTCCACTGGTTCTACTAGAAGATCAGATGAAGTTGAACCTGTACAAGAGCTTCCAAATTCTGTCATGGTTAAAAATAACCAGATGGACTCGCTTTTTGATGCAAATCTTGCTTCCATCTTGGTTGAAGGAATTTGTAAGCAAGCTGTAGAGAAGATGGACAAACTAAGAGAAGCAGCTGCAAAGGTTCTTCAAAGGATTTTGTACAACAAAATGGTTTATATTCCGTATATACCTTACAGGGAAAAGCTGGAAGAACTTGTTCCTAATGATGCAGGTTTACAATGGGGTGTAAGTATGCATAGGTCATTTCTTTTACAGTTTACTTAATAAGTAATTTGAGTTCGGACCTTGTGTACTTGCTTGTAGGCACCCTCTTTCTCATATCCACGTTTTGTAGAGTTACTTCAATTTGATTGTTATAGCAGACCTGTCCTATCTGGGTTAGTTGCCTCTACTAGTGGTTTGCAAGATTCACTGAGGAAGGCATCAATCTCAGCATTGTTAGAGTTTCTTCAAGCAGTTGGAACAGAAGACCTCAATGCGAAAATGTCCAGAGAGTTTATGCTCTCTAATGACATCCTTTGGATTTTTCAACAGTACAAAAGATGTGATAGAGTGATTGTACCCACTCTGAAGGTAAAATCACTGAGAAGCTCTTGGTAGGAAACATGACTATTTTCTGCTTTACTTAAAAAATAGAGATAATATTGAAGGGCTCTTTTCCTTATGACTTTTGCTCTACAATTAAGATACCCACACTTCGTGTATTGTGATGTGGCTTGCTCTGATCAGACTGCAAAATACATAAATAACTGAATAGTAGATGATCTTATTTCCTATTTTTTTTAACCCAGTCATTTCCTGCAGTAGACTGATATATCTTCGTCTCATATCATGAGAACAAGAGACATCTACAGAACACCTATTTTTAATTTGTTAAGGAATCGAAATAGGCTCTGTGTAATCAGACTATATTTTTTCTTGTTGACAAAGTGTACAAGGAGAAAAAGAAGTGAGACTTACGTCTGAAGAAAGCAAACCTGCTTAATGGTTTGTTGCCTTGATTGGTTCCCTTAATCCGAGGCTCAAGTCTTCCCCATTTATCTAGATTTGAATATAAAGTCATGAGCTGTAATCAGATATGCGTGCTATGGTGCTATAAGCCTCATTGATTGTTTTATTTATAAAAAACTATACCATTTTTATGCAGGTTGCCTGCAGTTTTTGTAGTCTCTTTGGTTCCATTTGTGCATATCTCATCTTACATTCAGTCTAATGCAGAGTATGTCTGGATCATCACCATCTGATTATGGCTGCATAGTTGCCTATATCAGCCATTCATTTTTATTAGCTAAATTTAGCAACAGAGAAGTCATAAAAGAAAGTTGTTTAACAATAAATTGAAGCAAGTTGGATTGCTAAAATGTTTTTTTCTTCAAGAATAACTATGATAATAAGAAAAAACAAAAAGAGTAAATATGAGCACAAAGATAATCAACTGTCAAGGTTCCCTATTGCCTTAGAAACTGTACCATACTCTACAAGACAGTAGTTGTCAATACTTTTAGTTTAATTAGTTCATTGTGATGATTAATCTTATTAATCCTACTAGAAACATCTTATTTCTGAAAGATTAGTTTAAGTTTGTAATTGAAGGTTTCCTTTAGTGAAACTTATTTTTTTTTTTTGATAAGTATATTCAAAAAGCGCAAAGGGGCGCAACCCATAGTACATATGACGTATACATGAAGCCCTTAATTCAAAGAAAAAAGAGAGCACCTATCTATAAATTCAAAATAAGAACACTCATGCATAAACTGGATTTTTTCTCTCCACATAAACAACGTTTGTAGCATCATTTTCTTCAAGTTCATCAAATCAGTCTCACAATCTACAAAACAGTGTGTATTTCGTTCCCTTCATACACACCACATCAAACACAATGGAGCCATGCACCAAATCGGTATCAAAGTCCGATTGCCCTTCTGCCCCTTCCAACTCCCCTTTAGTGAAACTTGGCCACGATAAGACTGTATTTTGCATATTTTGGGTATACTTTGCATGATTTAATATTTTCTTAGGAAAAGCACACATAGCCCCCTCAAACTACCACCAAATTTGTAATATCTCCCACAAACTAAAGATTGCATCAATACCCCCCCAAACTACCAAAAATTTGCAATGTTACCCCCCTCCAAAAAAAAAAAAAAAAAAAAAAAAATAATAATAATAATAATAATAATAATAATAATCCAAACTATTTTTTATTTTTTAAAGAAAAAGGGGGTTGGAGGAGGGGCGGCCACCCCGCAAATGGCCAGAGAGTGGTTTGGCCACCACCTTTGGCCATATCTAGGGGTGGTCAAACCGCTCCCATGCTCGTTGGAAGTGGTTCGGCCACACCCTCAATTTTTTTCGGCTATTTGGGGGTGGTTTTGGCCACCCTCTGTTACAGTCCACCACTCTCTCTCTCTCTCTCTCTCTCTCTCTCTCTCTCTCTCTCTCTCTTTTGGAATTTATAGGTTTATTATTCTCTTATTGAAAACTTTTTAGGGTCATTTTTGTCTTTTTTCGGGACATGGGGGTACATTGCAAATTTTTGGTACTTTGGAGGGGGCGTTGATGCAATCTTTAGTTTGTGGTAGTTTGAGGGGGGTATATATACTTTTTCCTATTTTCTTTGCATATATTTTATTTAGTTGTTTTATACTACTATACATTATAGGCCGATGGACTTCCTTGGTTTTAACATTTCTGTTGCATGTTTCTGCGCTATACTTGTTGATTATGTATGTGCATGTGTACCAGTATATGTCAATGTGTATGTATTTTCTTTTTAAGAACAATGTCCTTCCTATACTACTGTGCTTTATATCCTTATTTTTTGAAGCTTTCCTTAGATGAAATTCTTCTTTATTTCAGACCATCGAGATTCTTTTCAGCAAAAAGATTATTTCAGCTCACTTTTACTAGCCCCAGTTCTTGACAACAATTAACATACTTGGCCACAAACATTAGTCATTGGTGCAGTTTGGCCACATCCATCTGATGGAGAGGGGCATCAGATGAATGGTACCTAATAGCCAAGTGTGATATTTGTTATATGTTTTATATTGATTGTTCTCTCTTCTAGGCTGGGATAAATTAGGCTTGTCTAACAAAAAATATACATGGAATTCTACAAAGGTGAACTGGTTAAGAGGTTCCTGGATGTTGCTAATCATCCTATCATCCCTTTGTCTGAACTCTGCAGAAATGCTGCAATTGTATTATCCACTAGATCTTTTAACATGGACCAAGTGAAGTTTCGTTCTTTTTCTCTTTTTGCAGTGGTGGAGACATGGACATTATACTTAAATCATTTGTTATTGTATAAACCATTAAAAGCATGACTGTGGTTCCTTTGTGTTTTGGATATATATCCCCTTTGCTATAAATCTTTGGTCTGAAGAAATTTTTAGGTTGACCTGCTGTCAATATCATTTTCCAGGCTCATACTCCAATCTTCTGTGCTGGTGTTCTGGCTTCCCTCACAATCGAATTGAAGGGGTCAAAGGACTTCTCTAAGTTATATGCAGGCATTGCAATACTTGGATATATTGCTTCACTTTTGGATCCCATCAACTCTCAGGCCTTCTCTCATCTTCTCACTTTCCTTGGCCATCGCTATTCTAAGGTTTGTAGTGTAGGGTCACAGGCTTTTAGTAGTTTTTTTCTCATAAATTCAAATATCTTCCTTTTTTTGGGGGGGATAATTAAACAGAACAAAATTTCTCACAGGCTCTACCAGAAACATCTTCATACGTGATCCTATATAGAATAACTGGAAAGTTTTAAATCGAAATAAGAGTATCAGAGAGAATTAAGCCCATAAAAGCCATAAATCTGCCACTTGATTAGCTTCTCCAAAAAGATGATTTATCTCAATATCCCCATTAATATTATTCAAAATTTTACAACAATCCTGAATTAAGTTAGCAATGTCCAGGGAATATTAGCCTGGCGATAAGAGTGTGTATAAGCAGCTTAGAGTCTCCTGCTATATGAATCTTACATGCATGTTGATTACTGGCATGAATTAATTCTCATCTGAAAGTCATTGTTTCTATTAAAGGTACATAGAAACTTCCTCCACAATCTTTATTACCTGCTTCAATAGGCTGTCCTCTATCATTATGAATTGCCACTCACATTCCCAACCAACCTTTTCAGAACCATCAAAATTGAATTGCTTTTTTTTATGAGAAGTTCCTTGCTTTTATTATTCTTTTACTCCTGTTCTCTCTAGGAGATAGTATCTTCAAAGCAACTCAATCATAAGCTATGAAGAAGAGTATGCTTGATTATGGATCCTTACTTATTGGTTCTGTGCCTTCTTTCCTTCTAACTCTTATTATAACCCAGATACGGAAAACTTCTGCTGAAACAAGTTTACCTTGTCCTCCTGCAAAATGGGAATCTTGTGTCGGAGGAGAGTATGGAGAAAGCACTTGAAATTGTGATAAAAGTGTGATTTTCATGTGGTTTTAAAAATTTAAAAATGCACATGAGATAATTTTTCTTTTCTTTTTTGAGAAACCAACTAGAAGATATCTACTGGAGACGTGTTATGCATCCTTAAATGGTCTTTGTCCAATCTTTTCACTTTTCAAAATCACTATTTGATATGTGGGCCATGTGTGGAACTCACATATTTAATTGTGATTTTGAATAGAGAAATAATATAAATACATTTTTTACACATCTCCTACATGTAAGTCTCATAAATTTATTGGTGAAGTTAAAACTTAATTGTATGGAGATGCGTAAAAATGTATCATTTCTTTTAGAAAATAGAAAGATGGGAGAAAAGAACCATGGGAAAAAATGAAACATTTCTCTGTGCTGACCTAAAACCAAAATTATATGCAACATGTCCGTACAAACTTTTTATTTTTGGGTAGGCCAAAGAGGTGTAGTACTTTTGTTGGAGAAAAAAGCTGAAGATAAAGATAGTTGTATAATAAATCCAACAATTGAACGTTAGTATCAAATTAAGATCAATGGGGATGATGTACACCCTATAATTTTAAAATAATTTTGGTTTAGATCCTAATTTACTGTTAACTAAGAGTATAGAAACCATTCAAGATATATATCGGCACTAAAAAGCCAAAATGGTATATCTTTATTTAAGTCTACTTATGGATCAAGGATTTTAACATGCCCAAATACCATCTGCACTTGCATGGAGATATTTTTTTGTACCCGATTAGATTTCAAGCTATGATTTCAAATTAAAATAGCATAAAATGCATTTTATATTAATTTTATGTTACCACACAAAAAAAAAAAAAGCATGCTTGGTGCATCTAATGGGCCAAAACTAGCACCATTAACAACTACAAAAAGGACAAGATAGTGCACAAAGCAACTGTGAAACACCAAATCACAATTGGGAAGTTTTATATTAATTGATGGTTATTTATCAAGTTACAAACAACATTCCGCATCCAGCAAAAGGAAATTGTAGTAATTCCTCGCTCAATGATTTACTGCGGTTTACTGATGGTACGGTATTGGTAGATCACTCTCTTGCATCCACCATCCAGGTTTACCATATGGACACCTGCCGACGCTTAAGCACTTAGCCAAGGAAACACATTTGGGGAGGAAGGCAACCGCGCTGTAAGAACCTCAACTCCGGTCTCCGTCACCTAAATGATAGATAACACAGGAAAGAGATATAGACCTATCCAACACAAGCAATTATGAATATCCAATTTCTAAAGAGGGATTTACGATCATAAATTAAGTCATAAACATCTAGTCATGAGACCATTGTGATTTACCAACATACATAAAGCATATATGGTTTCACAAGGTTTATTAAAATGCATACAGAACCCAAATCACACAAACGAGGTCATGAATTCGGTTACACAGTAAAAGAATTTGCATCAACTATGAAAATGCTAATACCATCAACTGGTCAAAAATCACACAACTTGTGGCTCTCTGTGTTTCTTCCAATGGTGGCACTGTAATTCCATTGACAAGAGATACGGGTAAAGGAAGGTCAATAAGAGCACAAGCCTGATTGATAAATTTCATGAGTGCTGATAATAGTTTTTACACGCATGCACTTATCTCAGGCAGAACCAAATGTCACAAACTGCCAACATTTGGAAGCCTAAAAGGTGGGCACCTCATATGGGTATGCACGCACCTTTAATTTTTCTCTTCTGTTTTTTTCCCGAAAGCCAGAGTCAACAAGCACTAGAAGTCAGGCCTCCAACACCCTCTTCTTCCCCCAAAGAATTATTCATGTCTTTTGCTCACACCACTCTCAATTTTCAGACATATAGGTCAAATATTGAAACTTGTAGTATTTTGTCACTCTTTGGAAAGTGTTCTTGCTAATTTTTCAGGATTTTAATGCTTTGCTCAGTTGTTTTAGTTGGTTTGTTTAATCCTTTCAACTTGAGACGAGTTCTACCAATTTATCACATCCTCAGGCCATGTTACAATTTTTAATGAACTGCATGAAGAAAAAGCATATTATGGAATAACACATTCTATATCAGGAGATTATTCTTGATATTCACTTTTATTGTGATTATTGGGTTATTGCTTTAAACAAGCTACAACTAAGCCTTTTTCTTTTTTTTTTTTTAAAAAATCAATTTAGTTTGTAATTTACAATTTCTAACCTTTTACTTTTTTTATTATTTATTTATAACTAAAAAGAACTCAAAAGTTGAGAATTACCCTCGGGCCTTGAGGCTTACACCTAGCCTTGCCCTGGATAATTTGAAAACTATGGTGCTGATATACTAAAACTTAAGGTTTATACAAGTTTGAATAATTAACTTATCCGCCTAGCATGCACGTAAACACCACACCATATTTCTTTCATCTCTCTGCCTAGCATTTCTAAATTCAAGAGCTCAGCTGAATCAACTGAGGTAACATACTAAAACTAAGAACCCCAACAAACCTCACAAATGATTCCTAAGATTAAGGATTTTAGAAGAAAATCAAGAATGTCTCGTGCATACGTAAAATTATCAAGAAGGGTGATGATTCCTGGAGGAAAAGGACAGTGCACCTGAATTACAAGATTTTAGATGAAGGCTTGGGAGTCTCAATTATATTCTTATATGAACATTGTAAAGCAGTTACAGTTACTTAGACCAAACTGCCAAAGAAACAATGCTGAAAGAAGAAGGAAATGCACGGTTACCAAAAGAGTGTGTTCAAACTGAGCACTGCGCTTGCCATCAGCAGTGACATCAGTCCATCCATCAGGCCACATCCGATCACGCCAAACACCTATTCAGAACATTTCTTTAGACGTAGCTAGCAAATAAAGATGCAATTCAACTAGTATGCTCACAAATTTAAACAATTTGCAAAATACCAGCATTGATCATTGGTTCGATTGTAAAGGTCTGTCCAGCCTTTATCACACCAACTGCTTTATTTCCTGCTTGAGTTAAGGTCACTAATACATGAGACAAGCAAGAAGAATAGGTTTTCTTTTCTTTTCCTTTTTTTATTTTTTAAAAAAATTATTGTCACAGCATTATAAAGAGAGTTCATTTATGATACTTCATTAGTAACTTCCCACGTGAAATGACAGGACTTCAATAACATAGAAAATAGTGGGCTCAAAAGCCTGCTTAATTTAGGATACTTCCATAATGAGGAATATTTGGTGCGCAGTGAAAGAGCTCTCCAATACCATGACCGCAAAAAGATTTTACCTGTGTGTGCAGCAGAAAGAGTAAAGAATAACCAAACAGTGTCAGCCATTTTGATAGAAAGTTGCTTACAACTGCAGACCAGTTTTACACATACCACGGAGAACCCAGACATTGTAGCATGACGATTAATGACTTCCCCAATTTCCCGAAATCGCACTCCAGGTTTCACTAAATTTTACAAAAAAACCAGAATCAGATATCAAATTTTAAATTTCAAGTTCTTAAACTGTATACAAGACTGAAAATCTTTGCAGAATTATAATACTACAATACATTCTGCAAACTCAGATCAAAAAGGTTGATCTCAACAAACAAACTTTTCACATTTTTAGAGAGAGAGAGAGAGAAGAGAGAGATACAGACAGTTGACTAGAACAATGAAGATCGATAACAGAGCAGTGGAGATTAGCGTCTGGGGATGAGTAAAGACGGTCATTGGGGGAGGGAAAAGGGGGGGGGGGGGGGAATGAGGTGATTTCAGGGAAAAACGAGAATAAAGCAAAGGGGCAGCAGTGAGAAATAAGGGGAAAAACTGTGAAGATACAAAGAGAGAGAGAATGGAGAAGATGAGGGAGAATAAAGAAAAGAAAAATAACAGAAGTGGAAACTAAAATTAAGGAAAGATAGAGAGGTGGTGGTGATAAAGTAAAGAAAAAGAGAAGTTTTACTTTTGGGAATTTAAAATTCAAATCCCCTTCAGTTAGTTCCATAATTGTTGGAAAACTACCTCCAAATCTGAGCACCGGACCAATGGTGTCTGTTTCCTAAAACAGAAACCAGACTATCAGAAGCAGACAAAGATGTTTGTGCATGTGGTCTTATTGGTCCCATCAGCAGTACGAACAGCCCTAGGAATTAGCACCGCTCCTATGAGCGTTTTTATCTCGAAGACCCAACAGGGGCAAAACTAGGGTCCCAGCCAAAACACTACCACAGAGAGAGAGAGAGAGAGATCCTGCAAAGTTCAGATATCACTTAATTGGTTTATCCAACACATACCGATGGATATTGCTTTCTCCAAGCACTCATAAGTGCATTGGACCAACCGTTGAGACTCTTCATCAACGCTACCCACAAAGAATGTTTCATTGAGATCACCTGCATAATGCGTCAACCATTGGTTAAATATGCAGCTTCTTTGGAAATATTTGAACTCCTAACAGATTGGTATAGAGCTTCCTACCATGAACACCTTTATAGTACACACTCACATCCACGTTGACAATATCACCATCCTCTAATTTCCTGCAGCAAATAGAATAGCATCCATTGAGGAAGGTTTTCTTTATGCTTAACCTCAAAATAATGGATACTTTTTTTGTTTTTTGATAAGTCTCAAAATAAAGGATACTAAAGACAATAATATTGAAAACTTGCAGAACTCATTACAGGAAGAATGATAAATACATGCTTATACTGCAAAAGCTCACAAAAGGAGAGCACACACAAAAGCTCAATTCTCAGACCCAATTAGAATGATGACCGCATACAATAAAATATGGGGAGACCATATGGGACCCTGTGCTTTTTGCCATTTTGACTTTAAAACCCCGTATTCAATTTGATAAATTTAATATCCGAATTTAGGCTCATTTTAAATTCAAGACCTCTATCAACATTTCCATCAATTTTTAACGGAAATAGCCCAAATTAATTTTTTTTTTTAAAAAAAAACCCTCCAACCCCCCCCCCCCCCCCCCACCAAAAAAAAAAAAATAGTTGGGCTACCTCACCTCGCCCAACCATGGCGATGGCCTCAGGTGGCACAACTCAGCGCACGGGGTTAGGGGGTGGCTACAAACGACCTCCAAAAGAGGGGATGTGGAGGTCAACCCTAATAGAGGGGGTGGTTAATGGCTACCCCCTTGACAGCAGGGTGGGCAAGCCACCCCTGACACGGGTTGTTCACAGCCACCCCTGACAAAGGACTTGGCTAACAGTCACCCCTAATAGACGGTACAATTGTAATACCTTGAATAAATAAAAGATAGAAGAAAATAGAAATAAAAGGCAAGAAAAAAGAAAACTAGAGAGAACTTAAAAAAAAAAAAAACTTCTCCGAACGAGGCAAGGCTTGTTTGAACAAGCTTGCCATGTCAGCACGAACACGCATCCGCCACGTCAGCACTACCACACCATCAACCACGTCAACAACAGCATTCAGTGCCATGCCATGCCACGTGTCAAGCCAAATGTTGTATAGCGCTGTCATATTAGCAAAATAATGCTTGATGCCACATTAGAAGCCATGTGCAAGGTCAAGGATTGCGTCGGGTGCCACATGTCACATGTAGGACAATTTCTTAATGGCTAAGAAACAATCTTGTTTGAACGAGACATGTCAGGCGTCTTGCCACCCTAGACGACACGTCATGCCACATGTTAGATTTCTACCTCGTCAACGCCACGTGTCAAAACTCCTTAGCGACTACGACATACATTCTCATTCGAATGAAAAGAAATCTCGTTCAAACGAGCAGTAAAGATTTCCTATAAATAGGGATGTTCTGATTTTAAAAATTCATAAGTGGTGAGGTAACAGTTCTGCCTGTTTTTCTTCCCGTTTATTCAAGTAGTGATTAAATTATGCCCGCTAAATGTTGATAGTAACAATGCATTAAATGTTATGATGCTTACATTACATTAGAATTGTTAAAAGGATAAAATAAACCAAAGATCAGGGTTTTGATTAGAATAAATCAATTTTGATAGTACATTGTATATTTTGGAATGCATGTTCAGTTAATTATTGGGATATGATATAGAGGAAGTGATGGGTGATGAGAAAATTGGGAATTGGAATAAATTTTACATCAAAAAATTGAAGGCAGGATATCTCGTTCGAATGAGATAATGGCCAAATGAGAATCTGGAGAACTTAATTAACTAGAGTTTCGATAAAATGTTAGGATTTTCAATTGATTGGGGGAGAACATTCAATAACCTCAATTCGAACGGGGTAGGGAGTTCGACACTGGCTAAGGGAAAAACTAGTTCAATAACGTAATTCAGATTGTGTATTTATGCTTTATTTAAAGTATGTTTCAGTATAGACATGTTTAGGAAGTTTGAAAAATAGAAAAGTCTCTCATTTTTCTGATATAGTAAAAAATAATTTTCTTTGCAATAACAAAAGAGCAATTTTTAAAAGATGGCTTAAGTACACACACAACATGGTTGATAGCGTTTGCTTACTAAACCATGAACACCCAGTTCCACCTATAAATTGTTAAAAATTTACAGTTATAAAGGACAAACTCGAGAGCCAAATAACTTTGACTATTATCCTTTGAGGCTGAGGAAGACATAGTATTTTGAAAACCCTAGCGAGGCTTTTTTTTTTTTTTATGAATAATTCAGATCTTATTGAGGAAAAAAAAAGGGTTAAGCCCACGTACACGAAGAGTATACAATATAGACTCAACCCTATAAGCTGCTACAATGTAAAAGGCTAATCAAATCAACCAGAGTTGTAGAGACAAAGTTAGGAACATTAACAAGAACCCA
Source organism: Alnus rubra (assembly GCA_028654335.1). Taxonomy (NCBI): domain Eukaryota; kingdom Viridiplantae; phylum Streptophyta; class Magnoliopsida; order Fagales; family Betulaceae; genus Alnus; species Alnus rubra. The sequence continues at coordinate 321,647 of JAJPGS010000125.1, read as the reverse complement.
ACCAAAGAGAGATCTCAAAAAGGAAGATTTTAAAAAGAGCACGTTTGTCTCACTATCCTCGAAAATACGACGATTCCATACTCTCCAAATGCTCACATTAAGAGGACAAGAATAACTATAGATAGCCTCTTTGGGATGTCCCCTCCCTTGTACTTTCCAACAATGAAGAAGTTCTTGGATGTTGTTAGGCATAACCCACAAGACTCCAAAAAGATTAAGGATCAATTGCCAGAGAGCCAAAGTAACTCGCAGTGGATGAGAAGGTGATTAGTGGTTTCTTCATTCTTTTTACACAGACAACACCAATTAGCTAAAGAGAAGCCCCTCTTTCTAAGAGTATCCACTGTAAGAATTCTATCAAGTGCTGCTGTCCACAAGAAGAAAGCAACGCGAGGGGGCGCCTTGACCTTCCAAACACTTCTCCAAGGGAAAGAACTGTGCTCACCTAACTGTAACAAAGTATAATAACTCTTCACTGTAAATTTCTGGCTGCTAGAGGGAGTCTATAACAAGTTGTCCACTTTCCCCGAATGTGGCTTTGAGGAATATAAGAGACTAAAGAATGAGTCAAAAGATTCCAATTCCTAATCATGTGCAGCCCTAATAAAACTAGGATTCTAATGGATAAGGGAACTGGACAGGGGTCTAAATAATTAGCCAAAGAAACCTTGTTTCGAACAATGGAATAGAGATCGGAAAAAGAATGCTTAAGTGGCTCTATTCCACACCATACATTATGCCAGAAACTAATGTGAGAACCATCACCAACCTTGTAGGATAGGAAATTGGAAAAAGAACCCTAACCATTTCTAATATTCCTCCAAAGGCTCACCCCATAAGGACATCGAGCTTCCTCTATCACCAACCTTCTCTCTTGAGCCCATACTTCGATTCAATCACCTGTCTTTATAAGGAATGCTCCTCATGCCCAGATCTCAAAAGCCATTTACCTAAAAGAGTCTTGTTGAATACACCATCAACTTAAACCCAAGCGAGGCTTTGGCTAAAGATTGATCAAGTTTGTGTTGTAATAGTATCGTTTGTTTATATATAGTCTTAGAAAAATGTAAACATAGTTTCAGGTAGTGTAACAATAATAGAATGTAAATATAAAAAAGTTGTATAGTTGTGTGAATACATGTAAATTAGGTTTTCAGTTAGTGCTCTGGTATTGTACTTACAATCGTAATTCAATTAAATTCCGTTGTTATTCTTAAAGTCAAGTCATAGTAGTAGAGCCTCAAGAATTTTATATATATATATATATATATATATATATATATATATATATATATATATAAATGAAAAAAAGAAATAGATGAAAAATTGAGGTGCTACAATAATGGTCTTTTCACAATCATTTCTGTCAAAAATCAACAGAAAATGCTAACAAGGTCTCAAATTTATAATGGGCCTAAACTGAAGTTTTAAATTTATCGAATTGAAAAATGGGGTCTTAAAGTCAAAACAGCAAAAGGCATAGGAGGGCATGATCTAATTTCCCTAAAATATAGAATGCAGTGTTATGTACCCATGTTAGGAGGCGTAAAAGCATGCAGGCAGCCGACACAGCAAGGGAAGAATATGATGAAAGCCTAGCTGCAGCAAACCCTAACCCTAGTGGTGGCTGATCCGAATATGAAAAGAGGCAAGGGACAAGTCGGTGCTTGGAGAGCACGACTTGTGGGTAGGGAAATTCCTAAGAATAAGGGATTGATATTCCCATTGATAGTAGCTTCGTAAGAATAAGGGATTGATATCCCCTTTGTTAGATGGAAAGAATTCCTAAGAAAAAGGCACTAGCAGTTATGCACTTATTAGCATCTTGTAATCGTAACCCTATAAATAGGGGTTTTGTGAAATAAACAAGTATGCAGAAAATATTTACTTTACTCTTGTAGTTGCTAGGGAGGCAAGGGTACCTCGAATACCCTACTATCACACCATTCACACTCACCATAGGTAAGCTCAGGAAAACCGATCCTGCGGCTTTGTCTCTCACCAAACCCATCAGTCGTTCCAAATACAGGCCCATAACATCATGGTATTAGAGCCACGTTTCGACATAGCAGACCAAATATTTGATCGCATAGAGGAGTTGGGATCAGTATTGGAAGAAAGACTTGCCAAAAAAATGAAAGAGATATTGGCTGCTCTTGCCATCAAGCTCAAGCTGCTATAGGGAAAAGGTTAAAGCAATTCCGCAGGTTCCTCCAGATCTCGGGCCGGGAAGGATCCTATCCGAACGGTTGCCAAATTGAATTTCCCCAAGTATGATGGTACAGAAGACCCAACCAGTTCGGTATGCCGTGCGGAGCAATTTTTTGACTTTCAAGACATGGCGAAAGAAGACAAGGTGGTCTTGGCGGCTTACCATCTTGAAGGCGAGGCGCAGTTATGGTACTAGTTATTTAAGGAAACTGAGGTGCATTGTGGGAAAACTTGAAGGAAGGGTTGGATGGAGGTATGGTCCAACGCAATTCAACAATTGTTTTGGAGACCTCACAAAATTGCAACACACAGGGACTGTAAGGGAGTATTAAGGGCAAAATGAGCGTTTGCTGAGCCAGGCTGGCAGACTCTCGGTAGCACAACAAATTGGAGGGTTCATAAGATGCCTTAAAGAAAGTATCAAGCCGAAAGTCTAAGCTTTCCAAACCCCCACCCTCACGGCAGCAATAGGCCTCGCAAGGCTGCATGAGGCGAGATTGCAGTCACAACAAAGAGCCCAGAATTTTTTCAAGCCAAGAAGAACCACGGGTCCAGCGACCACACCGCCACTACCGTCCACCAATTTAGTTTGGAACCAAGCTTCGGTGGTCTGGAAGTTGAGCCCAGTCGAGTTGAGAGACTAAAGAGACAGGGGGCTCTATTTCAACTGCAATGACAAATTCTCTCCCGGGCATAAGTGCAAGAAACTCTTCTTAATTGAAAGGATTTATGAAGATGAAGCGGACGATCCAGGAGATGAAGAGGAGGGAGGAGTAGGTGATGACGATGAGATTGAGATCCCAAAAATCTCTCTTCACGCAATCTCCATGCTACCGACCCCCCAGATGATGCGCATCTCGGGCGTCATTAAGGAGGTTCGGGTGGTCTTGTTAGCCGACACAGGGAGTACCCACAACTTCCTTAGCATGGAATTGGTGGAGTAGTTGGGCTTAGAACCAGACAAGCACACTCTTACCTTTGAAGTTATGGTTGCAAGATGCGAAAGATTGTCCAGTAAGGGGAAATGCTCGGCTGTGCCGGTCTGGCTTGAGGGCACCTTGTTTACACTAGAATTTTTCCTCATCGACCTCCGAGGGTATGACTCGGTCCTTGGGGCGCAGTGGCTAAAAACACTCGGTCCCAGTCTCTAGGATTTTTCTGCCCTATCTATGAGCTACATGTGGGAAGATTGGAAGGTGACTCTAATTTGGATGAATGCTCTCAACAAGAAATTGTTGGAAGGATCAAAGATGCAGAGGGAGTTACGTAGTTGTCCCGAGGGTGTTTTACTCCAGCTGTTTGCAGTCCAATTGGGGGTGGAGCAGCAGTGCCCGAGTATCACCGACCCTGACTTGCAGTAGCTCTTGAAGATCTTCCAGGACATATTTGAGGAGCCTGTAGGCCTACCGCTGATGCGCCTCTATGATCATAAAATTCCCCTACTCAAAGGTTCTTCACAAGTGAACATGCGGCCATACAGGTACCCTCACTACCAGAAAAATGAGATCGAAAAAATCATTGTGGGGTTGCTTAATACTGGTGTAATTCGGGCTAGCACTAGCCCATATTCATCCCCGGTTTTGCTGGTCAAGAAACATGATGGCTCGTGGAGGTTGTGTATGGATTACCGAGCTCTCAACCGGATTACCATCAATGATAAGTTTCCCATCCCGGTTATCGACGAGCTATTAAATGAGTTGCATGACGCCCAATATTTCTCAAAGCTGGATCCTCGCTCTGAATATCATCAAATTCGGATGCGAGAGCACGATGTGGAGAAAACCGCATTCCGGACACACCATGGGCATTTTGAATTCTTGGTCATGCCCTTTGGCCTTACAAATGCCCCATCTACCTTCCAATCCTTGATGAATGATATCTTTGGTAAATTGGTAGCATCTTGCGTAAGGTTGTTCTCCTTTTTTTTATGATATATTAATCTATAGTCAATCTTGGGGGGATCATCTACATCATCTAACCCATGTTTTTGAAATTTTAAGAGCTAATCGTCTATATGTTAGAAGAGACAAATGTAGCTTTGAGCAACAACGGGTCAACTACGTGGGCCACATTATTGACAGGGAGGGTGTTGCGGTGGACCCCGACAAAGTCCAAGCAATGCTTGCATGGCTGAAGCCCCAAACTCTTAAGGGACTTCGGGGTTTTCTTTGCCTCACTAGGTACTACCGCAAATTCATTCAACACTACAGCATCATTGCTCGGCCCTTGACACAACTCTTGAAGAAAGATGCCTTTGTGTGGAATGAGGAGGCCAAAAGTTCTTTTTCTCAACTCAAGACAGCCATGACGCAAGCACCAGTGTTAGCCCTGCCAGATTTCTCCCAACAATTTGTCATTGAGTGCGATGCATCTGGCCTTGGCATAGGGGTGCAAGGCCGCCAACCTATTGCCTATTTCAGCCAAGCCCTACATGGTCGCAATCTCAGTCTTTCCACCTATGACAAAGAGATGCTTGCCCTTGTCACCTCCATCCAGAAGTGGCGACCCTATCTCTTGGGTCACCAGTTTGTGGTAAGAACCGACCATTGCAGCCTCAAGTATTTGTGGGATCACATAATAGCGCCACTGAGGCACAACAAAAATGGCTCATTAAACTCATGAGAGGGTGATGGGTTTGGTGAGAGGCAAAGCCACAGGATCGGTTTTCCTGAGCTTACCTATGGTGAGTGTGAATGGTGTGATAGTAGGGTATTCGAGGTACCCTTGCCTCCCAAGCAACTATAAGAGTTGAGTAAATATTTTCTGCATACTTGTTTATTTCACAAAACTTCTATTTATAGTGTTACGATAACAAGATGCTAATAAGTGCATAACTATTAGTGCCTTATTCTTGGGAATTCTTTCCATCTAACAACGGGGATATCAATCCCTTATTCTTAGGAAGCTACTATCAATGGGAATATCAATCCCTTATTCTTAGGAATTTCCCTACCCAGAAGTCATGCTCTCCAAGCACTGACTTGTTCCTTGCCTCTTTCCATATTCGGATCAGCCGCCACTAGGGGTTAGGGTTTGCTGCAGCTAGGGTTTTATCATATTCTTCTCTTGCTGTGTCAGCTGCCTGTACTACCTGCATGCTTTTACGCCTCCTAACATAGGTACGTAACACTCCTCCCATGAGTTTAATGAGCCATTTTTGCTGTGCCTTGGTGGCTACTGTCTGATCACACAAATACTTGAGGCTGCGATGGTCAGTTCTTACCACAAATCGGTGACCCAAGAGATAGGGTCGCCACTTCTGGATGGAGGTGACAAGGGCAAGCATCTCTTTGTCATAGGTGGAAAGGCTGAGATTGCGGCCATGTAGGGCTTGGCTGAAATAGGCAATAGGTTGGCGGCCTTGCATCAAAACTGTCCCTATGCCAAGGCCAGATGCATTGCACTCAATGACAAATTGTTGGGAGAAATCCGGCAGAGCTAACCTGGTGCTTGCGTCATGGCTGTCTTGAGTTGAGAAAAAGAACCTTCGACCTCCTCATTCCACACAAAGGCATCTTTCTTTAAGAGTTGCGTCAAGGGCTGAGAAATGATGTCGTAGTGTTGAATGAATTTGTGGTAGTTCCCGGTGAGCCGAGAAAACCCCGAAGTCCCTTAAGAGTTTGGGGCTTCGGCCACACCAACATTGCTTGGACTTTGTCGGGGTCCACCACGACACCCTCCCTATCAATAATGTGGCCCAAGTAGTTGACCCATTGTTGCCCAAAGCTACATTTGTCTCTTCTAACATACAGACAATTAACTCTTAAAATTTTAAAAACACGAGTTAAATGATTAGATGATCCCCCCAAGATCGACTATGGATTAATATATCATTAAAAAAAAAAAAAAAAAAAAGAGAACAGACTTACGCAGGATGCTACCAAAGATATCATTTATCAAGGATTGGAAGGTAGATGGGGCATTTGAAGGCCAAAGGGCATGACCAAGAATTCAAAGTGCCCATATGGTGTGTCCGGAATGCATTTTTCTCCACATCATGCTCTCGTATCAGAATTTGATGATATTCGGAGCGAAGATCCAGCTTTGAGAAATATTGGGCGCTATGCAACTCATCTAATAGCTCGTCGATAACCAGGGTGGGGAACTTATCCTTGATGGTAATCAGGTTGAGTGCTCGATAATCCACACACAACCTCCACAAGCCATCATGTTTCTTGACCAACAAAATCGGAGATGAACATGGGCTAGTGCTAGCCCGAATTACACTAGTATTAAGCAACCCCACAATGATTTTTTCGATCTCATTTTTCTGGTAGCGAGGGTACCTGTATGGCCGCACGTTCACCGATGATGAACCTTCGAGTAGGGTAATTTTATGATCATGGAGGCGCACCGGCGGCCGGCCTACGAGCTCCTCAAATAAGTCCTAGAAGATCTCCAAGAGCTGCTGCAAGTCAAGGTCGGTGACACTCGGGCACTTCTGCTCCACCCCCAATTGGACTACAAAGAGCTGGAAACACCCTAGGGACAACAACGTAACTCCTTTTGCATCTTTGATCCTTCCAACAACCTATTGCTGGGAGCATCATCCCAATTCAAGTCATCTTCCGACCTTCCCACATGAAGCTCATAGATAGGGCAGAAAAATCCTAGAGGATGGGACCGAGTGTTTTTAGCGATTGTGCCCCAAGGACCAAGGAAAAATTCTATTGTAAACAATGTGCCCACAAGTTAGACCGGCACGGCCGAGCATTTCCCCTTACTACACAATCTTTTGCCGCTTGCCACCATAACTTCAAAGCTAGTGTGCTTGTCCGGTTCTAAGCCCAACTGCTCCGCCAATTCCGTGCTGAGGATGTTGTGGGTACTGCCTGTGTCAGCTAACAAGACCACCTGAGCCTCCTTAATGACGCCCAAGATGCGCATCGTCTGGGGGGTCGGTAGCCCGGAGATTGCGTGAAGAGAGATTTCTGGGATCTCAATCTCATTGTCATCACCTACTCCTCGTTCCTCTTCATCGCCTGGATCATTTGCTTCATCTTCATAAGTCCCTTCAATTAGAAAGAGTTTCTTGCACCTGTGCCCAGGAGAGAATTTGTCGTCGCAGTTGAAATAGAGCCCCTTGTCTCTTCGGTCTTTCAACTCAGCTGGGCTCAACTTCCAGACCACTGGAGGTCAGTTCAAGACTAAATTGGCGTACGGTAGTGGCGGTGTGTTCGCTGGACCCGTGGTTCTTCCTAGCTCAAAAAAATTATGGGCTCTTCGTTATGACTGCAATCTCGCCTCATACAGCCTTGTAAGGCCTACTATTGCTGTGAGGGTGGGGGGTCGAGAAGCCTGGCCTTCAGGCCTGATGCTTTCCTTAAGGCTGCTTATGAACCCTCTAATCTGTTGTGCTACCAAGAGTCTGCTAGCCCGGCTCAGTAAACGCTCATTTTGCCCTTGATACTCCCTTACAATCCCTGTTTGCCGCAAATTTGTGAGGTCTCCAAAAAAATCAATGAATTGCATAGGACCATACCTTACATGCAACCCTTCCTTCAAGTTTTCCCACGATGCACCCTCCTCACTTTCCTTAAATAACCGATACCATAACTCCGCCTCACCTTCAAGTTGGTAAGCCGCCAAGATCACCTTTCTTCTTCCACTATGTTTTGAAAGTCAAAAAATTGCTCCGCACGGCATACCCAAGTGGTTGGGTCTTCTGTACCATCATACTTGGAAAAATCAATTTGGCAACCTTTGGGAAAGAGCTGCCAGATGGGATCCTTCCCTACCTGGGATCTAGAGGAACCTGCAGAATTGCTTTGACCTTCTCCCTGAAGTGGCTGGAGCTTGATGGCAAAGAGCAGCCAATATCTCTTCCATTCTTTTGGTAAGTCTTTCTTCCAATACTGATCCCAACACCTTCGACTCCTCTATGCAATCAAATCTTTGGTCGTCTGCCATGTCAAAATGTGGCTCTGATACCAAGATGTTATGGGCCTGTGTTTGGGAATGGGTGATGGGTTTGGTGAGAGGCAAAGCCGCAGGATCGGTTTTCCTAAGCTCACCTATGGTGAGTGTGAATGGTGTGATAGTAGGGTATTTGAAGTATCCTTGCCTCCCAAGCAACTACAAGAGTTGAGTAAATATTTTCTGCATGCTTGTTTATTTCACAAAACCCTTATTTATAAGGTTACGATTACAAGATGCTAATAAGTGCATAATGGCTAGTGCCTTATTCTTAGGAATTCTTTCCATCTAACAAAGGAAATATCAATCCCTTATTCTTAGGAAGCTACTATCAATGGGAATATCAATCCCTTATTCTTAGGAATTTCCCTACCCACCAGTCGTGCTCTCCAAGAACCAACTTGTCCCTTGCCTCTTTCCATATTCGGATCAGCCGCCACTAGGATTAGGGATTGCTGCAGCTAGGGTTTCGTCATATTCTTCTCTTGCTGTGTTGGCTGCCTGTACTGCCTGCATGCCTTTACGCCTCCTAACATTGGTACGTAACACCTTGTACCACAAATTCCCAGAAATATCATCCTAGGAGTGCTCACTACTAACTAAAAGTGATAGACTTAGAGCTGTCAGTCCAGCTAAATAGTCTAAACTTACCAATGTGTTATTTTATAACTATAGCATAATCAGGTAACCCAAAGCTAGAGTATACTTTTGGTGATTACAAGATCGAAAGAAGTTTATTGTTTCAAAATTTGGTTTCCCCGAGAGAGAGCAGACAATGCACAGGAATTTGCTCAGGACTAAAAGGGGAAACAAATGTAATTGATATAACATGTACCTGGCATCTGGAATTCCATGGCAAATTACTTCATTAATTGACCTGCAACACGGAAAAAAATTGACAAAGATTTACTTTATCAATACCCTACAATCACAAGAAAGTTCGTAAATAAATACAACGAAGTACCTACGTGCAGCAAGACTTTGGGAAGAAATGATAATTGAGAGGAGATGGATATCCTCCTGCAGTAAAGTCATATTTAAGGACACTCAGCACACCATTAATTGATTATATGGCTAAAAATTCAAACTCCCATAGTCTAGACTCCAAAAAATTAAAGTAACACACCACCAATGGCCATGATACATAAACCAATCACACTGCGAGGAATCTGATTTGATGTGATTGACAGATTTATAGAATCCACGATTAATATCAATATAAAAAAGGATAATTACTCTTGGAGGCTTCTTTAAAAAGTCCTATGTTCAACACCTACCTGGCATGTGCTTTGACATTATTCATTTCCTAATTAAAAAAAAATGGCCAAACATTACAGTATGACTCAGACAGTCAAGTTACCATCTGTATCACAAGTGACCACTGATAAAGGCACAGCTCCAAGGTACTACATACAAGATAACAATCACTCTGCTCAACAGTCCTAGTTATAGTCCTAGAAATCTAAGCATTGAGACAATCTATCACCCAAAAAATGATGGCAGCCTATATGTGTGGCTCCAATTTTGTAATAGAAAAAAAATGGCAAATCTTCCCAACCTTTAATCATCATCATTAGCCAATTAAACTTGGCAGCTTCTTTAAACACCTTACCTTAATAAAAATTTCTCCAAAACAAGCAAAAAAAAGAATATCATTTAAGCTGTATAAGTTCCATTTCTTCTAATCCAAAATGCCAAAGAGAATGAGTTGGCAAGATCAATTGGCACTCCAAAATTTAATTCAGTGAACAAAACCCACAAGATTGACTACTTGGAGTGCTGCTGTTTGGAAGATGGTGCTTTTGTGCCTCTTGTGGTGTCTATAAAGGGAAAGGAATAATAGGTGTTTTGAGGTCTGCGAGAGGACTTTGGAGCACTTGAAATCTTTATTTTTCAACACTTTATATCTTTGGACATCTGCTTATGTTTCTCCTTTAGAAATTGAGATATGATACGTTTACAACTTCTGTACAACTCTTGTACAACTTCAACAACTTTTTTTAAAATCAACCATTTGATATATAAGACTCACATGTAGGAAAACAAATCCAATTGTTAGTTTGAAAAAAAGTTATTGGAGTTGTACAAGAGTGGTGTCAAAAGTTGTACAACAACCATAATACTTAGTGATTAGTTATCATGATTTTCTTGTTGTTTTGTCCCCTACTACCTAGGCAGCTTCTCTTGAATACTAGTACATGGAGGCGCCTTACACTTTTAATGATATATTGATTAATTATCAAAAATAAAAATAAAAAAACCCCACAAGAATTTACAGGCATCAGTGTCCAACATAGATCAAAGGTATTGACATTGCATCATCCATTTCAATTTGATGATGGATACAAACAATTGTATTGCCCCATAGAAACCATAATTTCCAGAGTAGACCAACACAGCAGTCGGGTCAAGGAATAGGACCAACGCTTTTCCTATTTGCGGCAATTAAAAGATCAGACAAGGAAGAAAAACAGGTCAAAACCTGTCAATTTCAGCTAACCTGGCCAGTCTAACATAACCCCCTATAAGACCCATCAATCAATTTACGTCAGCAAAGGATGATAATGATACTTCACAGAAATTGAAATTCTTAATCAATGGAGGAATAATATCACCCTCTTTGTTGCACACATGTATTTTAAAAAATTCAAATTTTCACTGCCAGCAAGATTTGAATCCACTCCAGCAATTTGAGGAATGGGTGCAGTAACATTAGGGTAAAGTAATTTGCTTGCTTTCTCATCAACATGTAATAATACTTACTCCACCCAGTCATATCTTTGGTGCTTAAAAGTAAAGTCCGAGTAAAGAGTTCAAAGAGGACAAAAAAAGAGGGACTATAAAAAGAACAAGTACTAATATATTCTGGAAAATAAAAACTCATACCAGCTGCAATAGTTGCATCATGAACCACTCGATCAATCTCATCAGTTGTCACACCGGGCCGAATTACACGAGCAGCTGCATCCAAAACTTCCCTTGTAATCTAAGGATAATGATTGTAAAACAGGAAACTTCAGAATATGTCAATGAAAAGGGCTTAATAAATATGCCAAGGTTCAGTACAACTAAAAATAATAGATACCTACAATAAATAAAATATTATTGCTCAGAAAAGACTCAATATGTATTATCAATAAAGGCACTTTAAATAGCCTAACAAAACCAATTTGCACGCCCACATATATAATTTGTATTTAAAAAAATAATAATAAAAAAAAAAGAAAGAGAGAAAAGTCATGAAAAAATAAAATATTTCAACAATAATGAAGGGCTCAAATATGTTTGCAAAATTCGTCTTCCTAGAATGTAGGCTTAGACCAGCCAGTGCTACCAGATTCACTCCCCCTGGGAACCATGATACAGATCAGATGACACCATTGTATTATGTTTAAGAGCATGAAGGATGCTGTGTTCCCATACACGCATATAGTCAAGAAATTAATTGACGCATGGTTTTAGGAAAATCATGGATGAGAGAATGATGCAATATTGGCATGAATAGGAGAATATGCTCAGATAAGAAAAAAGAACGATTATAATTCGAACTTACTCGACAAGTCTCTCTCATTCTCACGATTTGATCTGGAGTTTTGATCTTCAAAACAAATACATCAATTAATAAAGAGGAATAGAGGCGAGACTTAAAGAAAGGGAAAAGTCCAATTTGAATACAAATCATTGGATGCCACTCAAAAGTGAGAGCACAAGTGTACCTCTACAACCTGCTGCAGATCACTATTTGGCTCAATTTTTGGGATACCCTACAAGTTAAAAGGCAAAGAAAGTTGCATGAAAACTACGTTAGACACCATATAAAAGGTGTGTGTGTGTGAGAGAGAGAGAGGAGACAACAAAATGCAGCTTCAGCATTTTGCTCAACTTCAATTAAATCAAATAAGACAAAGTACATTTCAAAAACTTGAGTCTATCCATATTTGTGGATGAAACATCCATTAGTGAGAGCACACATGCGCATGTATGTGTAGACATTGAAACTTGACACGTATAGAAGAAATTATCAAAGCACAGAAATACGTCAACTCACGTCAACTGCCCAGTCAGGTTGCTCAATAGGTGCAGGTACAGCACGTCTACTAGATATAGGATATGGCCTCAGTGTCCTGCACAATAACATACAGTAGTCATGGTTTGACAATAACAAGAAATTAAAAGAGTAAAGCAGACTTCAACAAACATCACGAAAATGTTAGAAGCTAGAAATAAAAAATATTTTCGTAAAAAGGTACAAGAAGGTGCAAAGCATAACTAATTCCAATAAAGGCCCATAATCGGGACCCTGCCCCAAAAAAAGATTAGCTGTGGCTGGTTTTTCTGCTACTCAAAATTTTCATAATCTACTGCAGGCATACTATCTGTCTTCACTCTATTTCGCATAATGTGAGAAAATTTCTACTCAAGCAGTTGTCCTATTGTCTCCAAATAAATGTAGGAGATTTTATATATATTTCTAAGACCATTTAAAACAATAAAGACGCCTCGGTCAAATATCACCAGCTAACAACACTATCAAATATCTTAGCCCCATCCACATTGGTCCATAAGCTTTTTGTAATTGATGAATGGTGGATGTTTGGCAATTAAAAGTCAGAAAGACAATGTGGTAATTAAAAAAACTATCCAACTTAGAAGTAGCATCAGAAACATCAGACATAAAAGTCTGCCAAGAGCAGCAGCTAAGTTATGTAGAATATGAAGCAAAAGTAGTCATTGAGAAATACCCCGTCCAATCAAAATGGGGAAGTTTTGGAGTTCGAGCCTGTCCTTTCAAGCAATATAGCCAACCCTCATCAAGTAAGCCGGAATTTTGTTCAAGCGGAGTACCTGTCCCAAGTGAGGACAGCTTTGCCTTCAAATGCACTGATTTATGAGAGCTCCAAGAAGCCTTGAAACAATCCTGAGTGCTGTTAAGAAATACATTACATGAGAATAAAGAAATACGTAGTTTACTCCAAATTTCAAGGAACATACACAATTTAAGTTGTCATCAAAGGGCCAATGTGCAAACTATATTGAAAGAAGTTAAACAGACATCTTTCTCCTTGGGTCCAATATTAATACATAACAGTATCAAAAACATGCAAAGTTACAAATGACAGTTTCTACGCTGAACTCTTTTATGTTGATCCCACAGCAGATATTCAATGGTGGTTGTGAATTACCACCAAGGCAAGACACCTCCTGTTTGCATATAAATTCAACACACACGATACGTTTTTACGCAGAATGCTATTCCATTAGGAAAATGAATAACTTTTATTGAGAATGGAAGAGCCTTATAATAGCCATTCGCATAGCCCATGAGGGAATGACTATTCCTTAAATTGAGGAATAGCTACTCCTCTAAAATGGGAGTGGTTATTCCAAGTTTTAGAGTATATGATCCTTGTTCAAAGCTATTCTATTCCACCTTCTTTCATTCCTAATAAAAGCTATTCATTTTTCCTAATGGAATAGTCATCCCACATACCAAACGTACCTTTAATCTACAGAGACAACCTCAGCAACCCATAATCAAGGACCAAGTTGGCGCCCATAAAAATTGAATTGATTTAATGTGTTTTACATAGCATTTGAATGCAATGTTCCCTAAGTTTTTGCATAGAGAAATATATTTATTACAAGTGTTAAGAAAAGCAAATTCAGTGTAGTGTCATAGCTAGAACTCAAAGGGACAAGCCAATTTCAATTGGAACTCCAATTTCAATTTGTCAGTCGTCCGTTTTCAAGATGACGGACAAATATTCAAAACATGGACCCTCCAGGGATATAAAAGAATATGACGTTTCACTAAATAAGGTGTATAGATTTTAGAGCAACCTCTGCATGTAGCACACCCAAGTTTAAATACACAAAATAATTAACCTTCCATCATGAGTTCTCAACCAAGGTTTCACAACTAACAATCAACTCAGATCCAAAGATGAGTCATTACTGTCATGTGATCAATAAGGCCTTACACACATGCATGTAAACATATTATTAGATGACTTGATAGGTGCTGAAAATCAGAATTCCCATAAAAATGTTAACTTTCTACAGAGACCCAATGTCATCAAGTTTTAGTACTGTGTGCTAAATTTGGCAAGTCATGCTCACAATTTTTGCGGGAAAATATTCACACACCCACTTCAAGAAATCAGATTTTCCGGTCAAACAGAAGGCTCCAAGCTTGCTTTCAAACTAAAATATTAATACCCAAATCAGTCTTTGTAACAGTATGAACATTATTTCAAATACCCAAAAACACTTGAATTGAAAAAAGAATCATGCAAAGATAATTTACATATATTTGTTCAAATTAATAATCATGAAGCAGGAAAAGATTGCAAACCAGAAAGCAGCGCCTTCGCGAGGAAGCTTTAATTCCATGCACTTGGGACACCTGAAAACAAACCAAAGTCAATTCAAGAATAAGAATCTTTAACCATCTTCAACAAACCTTGTTTAACCATCCAATAAATCGACCATTCTAAACAAATATAAAAGAAACCTCAGTATCAAAACCAAAGAAGTCCAGCCAAAAAACAAACAATCCAATCGTGAAGCTCATCTACGACGCAATTACCTTGATCACCTAGTAATGCTAGTCCGATTAAATTACCAGGTGCACTTACAAAGGCCAAGAAAGCAAAAGGAATCTAATTTTATACAATGCACAAACTGTTATGCGCCCAAATAGCTTGAACTTTAGTACTACTATAAAAACCAATAAAACGATGAGTTTCAATGAAATTTAAGACTTTTTCATTGAAATTCTCCGTTTTATTACAATTCAATGAAGTTCTTATGATTGTAAGAGCAAAAGAGAGAATCAGTTTTTGTTGAATTGATTAAAGAAGTGAAATTGTTCGTACTGAAGGTGCGCAGGGTTGCCACAACGAGCGCAGGAGAGAGAAGTGGTCTCGACCACATCGGAACCACCGGCCATCGAGCTCAATTTTGCTGTGGGTTATGGTTAGATGGATGATTGAACCACCAAGCTCACGGAGATCGTCTGATGTTATGATTTTCAATGAAGCAAGCTAACCCACCACTTCAAATCTGTTTGGTTGTCTTATTTCGTTATGTTTTGTGCCAAATTCACTGCCTTGAATGAGGTTTTCAAAAATTGAACAAGTCCTCCTTTGTTTACGTACACATCTTTGCTTCGTCTTCTCTCTTGTCTATTTGTTATGAAAATGGATATACATACATTCTTTATATATTTTTTATACATTTCTATAGTTTCAAATTCACTAAAAAAAAAAAAGGAAAAAAAAGAAATGCTAAAACGTTCAAATTATACCAGAAATGCTGAAAATAGGGTTTTATTTATAGATTAAGAGGTGTTATTAATTTTAAAATATGTTTTGCAGTAATAGGAACTCAAAATGTTCTAATTTATGGATGAGCAGATGAAGTAAGTAAATACTTACAAAACTGACTTCACAACAGTTGTGAAATGTGAGTTGGCTGAGTATGATTAACTTTTATTAGCGATGTGTTATTAGCATGTTAAATTTCTATTTTCAGTGTCACAAATCGCTTAAACTAAATTAAACTAAACTAATTTTTGAAAAAATAATAAAAAATATACAAAAGCAGTCTTTGTGGTTGGCCTAAATTACAAATCGCTTATTCAGGATAGGCCAAAATAAAAATTTAGTCTTTATAGTCAAATGCCCTCAAAACACTTAACGAATTATGTTAGAGTCAACGTTAGCATTAATAAAATGATGAGATGTGTCATTCTTACTAAATAAAATATAAATATATTAAAAATATACATTTGTAAAAATAATCTGTTTTATTTTTTTAAGTTTATAAATGTAATTTTTTTTTTATTAAGAGTGACATATGTGGTCATTTTATTGGGGTTGCCGTGGAATCTAAAGGAATCAGTAAAATGTTTTAATTGAATTTGACTCCATGGACTAAATTATTTTTTTGACGTACCCAGGGAGCTCTGACTTTTCTTTGATATGATAATGAGTAATTTGTAATTTACCACATAGATTAATTTTGCAATGATCACTATTTTTAATATATTTATATTTTTTTTTATTAAGAATGACACATGCCATCATTTTATTGGTGCTTACGTGAATATTAACGAAATTTATCAAATGTTTTGACAAATTTGGCTACATGATCTAAATTGTTATTTTAGCCTAATGACCTATGAATTATTTTTTATACTGCAATGAGCGATTTGTAATTCAATGAGCGATTTGTAATTCAGGCCAACTACATTGACTCATTTTACATTTATCCCAAAAAAAAAAAAATAGTTTTTTTTTTTTTTTTGCATTAATTCATTCCCTTATTTATTTTTTTTCTTTTGGGAAAAGTACACTTAACCCCCTTAAATCACTACCATATTGTCAATGTCCCGTCATAAACTACAAAAAAATGTGATTGTCCCCCTAATGACAAAAATACCCTTCATAAAATTATTAAAATAAAATAAAAACTAAAAAAATTATTAAAAAAATATATAATAACAAATATTTATATAAAAAATAAAACAATAAAATGGTTTTATTTTCTTTTTAAAAAAATAAATATTTTTATAATTTTCAGTTAATTTTGTTTTTTTTTTTTTCTGTTAAAAAATCTTTCTTTTTCATTTTTTTTTAATTTAATTAAAAAACAGGTTTTTCTTTCTTTTCCTTTTTCGTTTGTTTTTCATTTTTTTTTTAAAAAATGTTTTTATAATTTCTTTTGTTTTTTTTCTTTTGTTTTTTTTTTAAAAAAAAAAAGAAAAAAAAAAGAGTCGTTCTTTTTCGTTCTCCCCCCCCCCCTTTTTATTTTTTTATTTTTCCTTTTTATTTTTTTTTCCTTTTTATTTTTAATTTTTAATTTTTTTTATTCTTTTGTAGTCGTAATTTTTGTTTTCAAATTTATAAAGACATTTTTGTCTTATTTAAAAAAAATTATGGTCATTTTTATCTTTTCGTTGGTCTTAGAGATGACATTGTCTATTTTTAGTAGTTTGAGGATGGACGTGACACAATTGATGGTTTAGAGAGAATATTAACAATTAAGTGGTAGTTTAAGTAGGATATGTGTATTTTTTTCATTTTCATTTTTTCTTTTTATTTTAAAAAATAGTTTAGTTTATTTTTTGATAGAATAAGGGTATTATAGGAATACAAAAAAAGTGACATTTTAACACACATCGATAGTTTGATGTATCACATTAGCGCACTTGTCACTGCATGGGGCTATTTCAAAAGCGACTGGTAATTTATGGGATTTTTTTTTTTAATAGTTCTAATTCTTTTTTTTTTTTTTCCTCCTCAAGACACTTACCGAAACATAACATAATATAAAAAATATGCGAATGCAATAATTTTCCAAAACACCCTAAACATTTTGATCTCGTATCTTGGTCATCTTAATTCCTGAAAATCAAAACTAAAAAATAAAAATAAAAAATAATAACAAAAACAAAAAGACAGCGAAAAGCTAGCAAGTAACATTCACGATTTTAATTTGGTTAGCTCAGATACATATGATGTTTACCATAAACTTTTCTTGCTAAACTCAAAACATTTTTTCTGGATCTTTCTTACTACAACATATGTTCAGTAAAAAAAAAAAAAAAATCACAAATCAATTTCTTCCATCAAACAATGGTGGAGCCACGTTATGACTTGAAAGGGTCGTGGCCCTCCCAAATATTACAAAAAGTTTTGACTAATCATCAGAAGAAATGACTGAACGGCTAAAAAGTTTGTCCCAATGACCCTTGCAAATTATGTCTTTATGTGAGAATTAGGTTGAACTCTATTTTTTTTTTCCTTTTCCATTTGTGTGAAGCTTTCATGATCTGTTGTACGAGGAGCAAATTATGTGTACTACGTGAGTAATGGTCAAAAGAAGATTTATTATTTATTTATTTTAGTCTTTTCAAAATTGGTATAATTTTTAAAATTATGGTATATGAATGATCTAAGGGTTAGACCTATGCAATTTTTTTTTCTTTCTTTCAAACCATAGGTGGTCAATTGCCGGAAAATTTTCATGAACTAATAGTACTCTGTTTGTTTCGGTGTAAAATGGTTTCTAAAAAATGATTTCGGCATTTTTCGGTGTATGGTAGGAATAAAAATAATAGTCAACCGGAAAATGATTTTTGTTTGACGAAAAATTCTTAGTAAATTTCGGAAAATGATTACAAAACGGCTGGATCCCGACCACTTTTGCCGGAATCTGTATGCACCAAATATAAAAAAATATTTTTATATTATTTTACATTAATATTTTTTATGTTGTGAATAAAATTTGATTTTTATAAATTAATATGATTGAATAAAAATATTAAAAATATTTGTAATTTTCCATACGCTTCAAACACCAAAAAATGATTTCAATGAAAAATATTTATTTAAAAAATAATTTCCCTAAAAATATCCTACGACGAAATCCATTTTACACTGAAATAAACGGAGTATAAGGTTAAAATCATGCAAAGATGAATGTAATAAATGATAGTTAATGGAATGTAAATCACCTTATTAATTAAAAATTTATATTAAGTTGAAATCATGAGATTTTAAATCTCATTGCCTTATATGTCATATCCCATGGATCAAACCATTAAATCAGGCATATCATTAGAGATGGAATTGATTATCATTATTATTAAAAAAAAAAAAAAAAAAAAAAAAAATCTCATGGCTCCTTTAAGGTTTTGATCTAATTTTACTAAGATATCTAAGCCCAATATCAATGGCCTATGGCCTGCACACCTAACTCTAACACTTTGGGCCAACTCACATACGCCAACATGCGCTTCACTATCTCATTAACATTAATTACTAAAAGGTCGCTGATGTCATAGTCAGTCCTAAGAGATTCACCCACAAAAAAAAAAAAAAAAAAAACTATATTAACTATATATATATATATACAAGCCCCGCTCAGTAGATTTTGAGGGCTTTTTCTTAAATTTTCATTTTAATTTTAGTTTTTATATAGAAATTATTATTCTTGCTTTTTGAGATGCAAAATTACTAATAAAATTTTTACATTCAACTTTTTTTAACATCTCATTTTCAATTTATAATATGGCTAATCAATTTAATATTTCTTGTGACATTGTCGATATTAGCTAGGTTTATGACTTGATTTAAGAACATAAAAGAATAAAACTTGAAGGAAAAAATAAAGAGAAAATTGAAAGTTATAAAAGAGTGATTTGTAATAGAATATGATGCCAAAAAAATGTGGGATGTTGAAGAGTGATCTCCATTAGATTATATATGTTTTGCACAATGCAAATAATTGAAATTTATGCATTTTGAAGACTTTCATATTATTCTCATCATTCAATTTAGATTGATGTTGGAGATACTGAAAACAAAGACTTTCCATGTTCTAGTGACAATTTAATTGAAATTGACATTGCCATCTTGGAGAAAGTTATGCACAATGGACTTTTCATGAATGTGAAAATAGAAAAGTTAATCAAGTAGACATGCCAAAAAGTTATATACGTTGAAAAATTTATGACGTTGGAGGACCTTAATTATTAACTTTCATGGAAAATCCCTTCTTTATGAACGCGAATTGTACACAGCAGAAGAAATGAAATTATTACATGTCTAGTCCAAAGGCTTGATACATTGGTGGCATAGATGTTTAAGGAGAAATACTACTCAAATGAGAATTTTTTGAGGTATGAATTGGGGCAGAAGCCGTCTTATGCATGGAGGAGTATTTGGCAGGCGAAGGATCTACTAAAGGCAGGGTTGGTGTGGTTGGTGGGAAATGGGTATATCAAAATTTGGGAAGACAAATGGATTCCATCTCCTCCATTGTTTGCAGTGCAATTACCACTTCCGAGACTAGATAGGGAAGCAAGGGTCAAAGATCGCATAGACAAAGACACAAGGAGGTGGAATATGCAACTTGTAATGGAGATTTTTACCACCTATGAGGTTGAAAAAATTTGTACTTTGCCTATAAGCCCCAATAGACATGTTGACAAATTAATTTGGAGTGGAACGTCAAATGAGAATTTCTCTGTGAAAAGTGCTTACCACATGGGTGCATCCAAAAATTTAACCAACTATAATTTGTATAGCCTCCAAGTCTTAAATCTAGATTTGTGAGTGCTTCAATTGATTCTACAGTTATAAATTTCAAAGTTAGAAATTCTCCAAAAATCAAAATCCTTGTAAAGAAGACTGAAGAAGAAACAACAAACATTAACATTTAATTTCTTGACAAATAATGCATATTATTAAAAAACAAATTTAATTCTATACCTGTATCAGATCAACAAAACTTTTAAGGCGACTAGCCAAAGAAGCTGTGTTCTGTCCAGGAATATGTGCATTAATTATTACTTTTAGCCAAATTATTACTTATACTCCTCCCTATGAGTAGAAAGGCAACCTTACCACTGTCATCTACATAAGTCAAACTCCAAGTAGTCTAAAAAACTTGAGCTATTAAGATAATGCATATAACCCACATCATGTATGGTTTTTTTTTTTTTTTAATTACAATTTAATCTTAAAAATATTTTATAAACATCTATAATCATGACCTCTTCTAAAATAGTTCGTATTCATTCAGAATCTTGGTATCTTGTTAGTTGTAATATGTAGCTTAGTTTTTGTAGATGGAGGTTGGCTCAATCCTCGAAATTGGCCAATTCTTGTAAACTTTCCATTTCAGATTTCAATACAATCATTTCATATCCATTTCTTTATTCCAATCCATTCATAATTCTTACAAAAATCCACCGAAAAACCTAGATCATTAACAGTTGTGTTACAAATATCTTAACTATTTGATTAATCTAACATTTTAGAACAATGCTTCAACAATGAAGGGATAAATGTTATTGTCACAGAAAGATTATATATTAAGCAACATAAGCTCAAGTTTTTCTAATTGAATAAAATCATCTAGTTCTTCTGATGAATTATGGAAGTATGCAATAGTTACCAAACTTTACTATAACAAAAGTACTCTCAACCATAGCTTGCACAGACAACCTGTAATAGTTACTCCATAACATCTTCCATTGTTATGGTTCTAATGACCTATTCACCCGAATTAATTGCTCTTGTAAATTCAAATATTTCTCACTTCATTACGTTCTTAAGATTTTCCTTTTTCCTCTTTTTCCCTTCTAAATAGTTTTTTATAGATGATGTGCTAAGTTTCAAAAAGTCCATGGCAAAAAGTTGTATCTCTCCAATCACAAACCATTACTACAGGTATAGTTTCCATGCTAAAATTTTCTCTGATTTAAAAGGCAGTTTACCAAGTTTAAGATGCAGTTTGAGGTTACAACAAGACAAACTTTAAGCCTTGAATGTCAAACCATTTACAATTGCTCAAACTTGAAGAGAAAAATATAGCAATTGAAATTGTGATATATATATATAACCCATATTGCAATTATAGTATAAATTTGCATTAAAAAGGGACTGAGCTTTAACCTGTTTCGCTAATTTTGTTGGACCAATAATCATTTTCCCTAGCGAATGAGAGCATTAAGGAAAGTTATATTATGATGAGAGAAAAAAAAAAAGTTCAAATGTATTAGAAATGGGTCCTAATCATACCTAATTCTGGAAGTTTATTTAGACAAATAGTTATTAGCAAGGGAACACAAGCAAACTTTGCATTCAACATAACCTATTGTCATCCTTCTCTTTTGACCACCTGAAATTACCTTTTTCATTGCAACTCCTACAAGCGTGTCCGCACAATTGTCTAGCCCGAGAATTTGAAAAGCCAGTAATGATAAAAGAATCACCGTCAATTAGAGTGAGGATAGGACCATGATCATTGATCATTTTCTTCAGCAAAGCAAATTACCTTCAATATATAGTCCGTTTGGAGAGATTTTCTTAGTCCTTCAATAGAAATGGACTATTAATCAAGTTGTCATTAGCAAAGGGATGGTAATAGAATGTACCCAGCTTCCATTATTTTAGGAATATTACAGAAAAGTATACTACTGATTTTGCAGATTGGTTACCTTCATGTAAGTGTCAATATATATCTAGTTGAGGGATAATTTCATCACCTTCAATGGAAAAAATCTTATAAGCTCAACCAAATTTCATAAAAGCGTGATTGTGATCGGACTAATGCACTAGGATAAAACATAATTCATATACTCACGTTCAATCAGAGTAATGCACTAGGATCGATTAAATTTTATATCGATCCTATGATCCTATCATGATTGATTGGACTAGTACATTAGGATTAATCGGACGCTAGATTGAACATTCACTGTGTCAAGTTTGATTGATCAAACTCTATTATGATCAATCAGACTAATGCCCTGGGATCGATTGGATGTTCGATTGATCAGAGTAATGCACTAGGATCGATCAGATTTTCTATTGATCCTATGATCCTATCATGATTGATGAACTAGTAAATTAGGATTAATCGCTCGCTAGATCTTCACTTTGTCAAGTTTAATTGATCGAACTCTATCACGATCAATCAGACTAATGCACTGGGATCGATCGGATGTTCAATTGATCGGATATTCTATCAATCTTATTATCATATCATAATTGATCGGACTAGTACATTATGATCAATCGGGCATTAGATCAAACATTCACTGTGTCAAGTTTGATTTTTTGAACTTTATCATGATTGATTGGAGTAATGCACTAGGATCAATTAGATCTTTTATCGATCCTATTATCCTATCATGATTGATCGGACTAGTACAATAACATAAATTAGATAGTAAATCGAACCTTCATTGTGTAAGTTTGATTGATCAAACTCTATCATGATCGATCAGATTAATGCATTATGATCGATTGGATGTTCGATCGATAGGAGTAATGCACTAGGATCAATCGGATCTTCTATTGATCTTATGATCCTATCGTGATCAATCGGACAAGTACATTTGGATCAATCAAACGTTAGATCAAACCTTCATTGTATCAAGTTTGATTCATCGAATTCTATCACAGTCAATCATAATAATGCACTAGAATTGATCGGATCTTTTATCGATCCTATTATCCTATCATAATCGATTGGACTTTAGTGGCGACCAGTCAAAGTCGTTGCTAATAGTATCGATGTTAATGAGGCAATTTCATGTTCAATTAAACCTTCAATCATGTCAAGTTTGATCAATCCTTCGATTTTATCACAATTGATCGGACTAATGCATTAGAATTGATCAGATGTTCGATCGAACCTTGAATTGTGTCAAGTTATATCAATAATTTGATTGTATCACGGTCGATCGAACTAATACACTTGGATGATATAAAATCCTTAAAGTTCAATCGATCAGACTAATGCACTATGATCGATAAGACATTCGATCGAACCTTTAATAGTATCAAGTTTGATTGATCATTTGATCGTATCACGGTCAATCGAACTAATGCAAAAGAATAAAATAATTCAAAATCCATAGAGTTCGATTGATCATTAGATCGTATCATAATCGATCGAACTAATGCACTAAGATCGATTAGACTAATGATCAATCATTCGATCTCACTGCGATTGATCGGACTAATGTATAAAGATAATACAAAATTCAAACAATTCGATTGATCATTTGATCGTATCACAATCATCTCACTAATGCACTAGGATAAAATTCATTGACTCACTTCGGGAACTGATCACAATAGGGGTGATCTCTCCATATATTATATCTATATTCAAGTACGGCTACTTGAAGTCCCCTATTCTGTATCGGTAGTTTAGTCCTAGGCCAGGTTTACTTGCTTATATGTCGACTCTTTTATGACACTGATTTGGATGTTTAAGACTAAACATTTGTTCCCTCCGAGGAGACCTCAATCAGGCAAATTAAAGGATGACCAACCCTAGGTTCGTACAAAGAATCAATTGCCAGTACTGAGGAGGGGAAGAGCAACTCTCCTTTTATCTCTTATTCACGCAATATTGCTGGATCGGGCTTTCGCCCTTAGCCGTATAAACAAAGGGAAGTTTTTGGTATATTGGGGGGAAATTTTGGTGAGTGTGGCAAAGACTCCTGTAGTGAATATTTTCGTGAAAGTTTTTTTTTTTTTTTTTTTTTAAATGTAAGTTAAAAATACATGACACACTAACAACGATGTGTAGTCGTTAATTTGAGTCAAATATATTATTTATGGATGATTTTAGCAACGACATGAATAGCTATCACTAATAGTCAAGTATTAACGACGACTATTGTGGTCACTAATAACGTCTGTTATTAGCGACAACATAGTCATCACTAATAAGCTAAATATTGTCGCTAATACTTTTCACGTGGGAAAAAAATTCCCACCACAATATTAACGACGGCAATTTTGTTGTCGCTGATGTTGAAACTTTTTATGACATTAGCGACGACCCTAAACTGTCGTCTCTGAAAAGTGACTATTAGGTATGACTTGTGGGTTGTCGCTAAAAAATTGGTCTTGAAAGACCTTTTTTTGTGTAGTAGCTTATACATTATTATTGTGGTCAACGGTGGTCTCATGAAAAGTTCATGAAACCATGCTCAAGTGGTGACATATGTATCTAACATGCAGCAAAGGGAATAGTCTAATAAAATTTTAAAAGATTCAACGAAAGCTAATCTAGTTGGGTTTCCGACTCACCGTCTTAAAAAAAGATTTTTCATTTAATGACCTATGAAAAAGTGGTAGCCACATCTGCGCTATTACCCTAAAAACACTAGTCAATTTGGAGCTAGCTTCTCTAGAAATCTTTATAAAGCCTAATTTCACCCAATAACTAAACAATTAAAGCATAGTTTCACCTAGGAAAGTTTCTTGCTACATACATTATGTGCCAGGAAACCTTTCCTGGCCCATATTATGTGCCAACAAACTAAAATTGGCCAGGAAAACTTTGTTCTGCACATAATCTACGTGCGAGGAAAAAAATGAGGCATTACAATTAAACCTACTATCCTTGCGTTTGACAAACGCCCTGAAACACTCTTTCCTATTTAAAAAAAAAAAAAGAAAAAAGAATTGATTATACTAGAATTTAGTATAATAAAAATTTTTAAAGCCTGTTAATATATATAATTAATATAATCTGCAAGAGACATCCATCATTATATTATAATTCATGAAATTCATGAAAACTCATATCCTTAATTAAATCATCACAAATTAGATAGATAAAAGTAATTCTAGAATACTAATAGTCATCAATTAATGAAGGAGGAGAAATATTTATAAAGAAAGGAATCGAAATTGACCAATAGAGTGGCAAACATATTAAATGTTTAATTAATATAACAAAATCACATCATACAATCCCAACTATTAATTAAGCTTGAGTATATATATAGAAGTATCTAACTTGAATGGATTTTCTTTCTCCTATACTCTTGATATCAGTGTTACCCAAAATGTCTATTTTTGAAAAAAGAAAAAAAAAAAAAGAAAAAAACTTATTTCATTATTGAATTAAACTTGGGTGCTATAAAAAAAATATCTAACTTCATTTTCTCTTTCTTCTTTATAAAACACTTAATATTAGATTTTGACTATTGAAAAAACTACAACACTTATTGTAATTTTTTTTTACAACATCTAAGCCAAATCCTTCGTTATCTCATGGAACTTCATTATTTGAGTTAATTAATCAATATTGTTATTGTAACGAGGCTTTAGCTTATTTAATTTCTTGGGGTGGATATGATAAAGTTTGATAAGTAATTATACTTTACGGTATGTGGCTATAATTTCTTAATTATTTTCCAAAACCATCGAATAATATACAGAAAACATCTATAAGTCTATATTTGTATGTGTATATTCTCTCTTCCAACTTTTCAAGTATTTTAATAACAAATAATAATTAGCACCATCCAGAAATCTTTTTCCATCAGGTTATAGTGGTAGATTATTTTTAGCTTATCTATCAACATCAACATCAATATGAGATTAAAATTTAACGATTTTTATTGTTTAAACGACACTAAATTTAAATTAGTTTCGTTTAATCAGTAAACGACGCTAAATAATATTGTTTTGTACAAACGACATTAAATCTATTTTTTTTTTTTTGGTTGTAGTGAGAGGTTTTGCCCGATTATACTATATTAATTACTCATATTTGTGATATCTTTTCGATGTGAGGTTTCGTTTGTTTTGGTGTAAATTGATTTTTAGAAAACATTTTCTGTATTTTTCGGT
This sequence comes from Alnus rubra, assembly GCA_028654335.1. NCBI lineage: Eukaryota > Viridiplantae > Streptophyta > Magnoliopsida > Fagales > Betulaceae > Alnus > Alnus rubra. The sequence goes on along the minus strand of JAJPGS010000125.1, from coordinate 295,338 downwards.
ACTTAGTGCGACGAAAAATATTACTCAACCGAAAACATTTTTTGTTTGACTAAAAAAATTTCTTTAATTTCTGTAAAATGTTATCTTTTCAAAATTGTAAATTATTTTTTGAATTTGAGCTTCTTATTCTTCCACCACAAGACCACCATCAAGCCATCCCTACACCACCATCAAACCATCCTCATACCATCATCGACCTATCCCTGGACTACCACCAAGCCACCTCGGACCACAACTGAGCCACCCTTGGACCACCTTTGGGCCACCGGCCACCACTGAACCACCACCAAGCCACTCCAAGACCACCATCGAGCTACCCTTTGACCATTGTCGGGCTGTTGTCAGATCACTACTGAGCCACCACAAGGCCATTACAAGACTGCCATTGGCCACAATCGAACCATCATCGGACCACTCATGGGCCACTGCCGACACATCACGAGACGGCATCGGGCCAACGCTGAACCACCATCAAGCCACCGTTGGACCACCACTAAGCCATCACTAGACCATCACTGAACCACTACTAGGCCTCCACGGGCCATCACCGGATCATTGATGAGCCTCTACCATGCCATTGCTGGAACTCAAATTATTAGTTTAATTGTTTTTTTTTTTAAAATTATTTTACATTAGTATTTTTATGTTGCGAATAAAAATCTATTCTTAAAGTTTAATATGATTGAATGGCTATAAAAAATATTTTTGATTTTCCGTATGTTCTAAATGCCGAAAATATTTTCAGCGGAAAATATCTTTCTAAAAAATGATTTATCTGAAAATATTTTCCAATCAAAAATATTTCATGTCAAAACAAACGGAGCCAGAAATTCAATCTTTTTACATTTACACTTTTTTTTTTTCTAACATAATTTACACTCACCGACTCACCTTATTGCTCAATAAGAGAGACATTAGAAACATATGCAAAGTCCAATATACCTTCTAAAGAAATAGTGAAATAATATGTTGGTCACATTTATGATATTACTCAATTTTATTAACTGGTATTACATTTATGGAATGCTACAAGGAGGATTTGTCCTTCCAAATATTAAGTTATTTTTAAAATTACTATTGAATCAAAATTCAATAATAATCATCTCAAATTTAACAATAATTTTAAAAGTCAAATGACATTTGAAAGGATAAAAAGAGAATTTTAGTCCTCCTTATAACATTACTCATTTCATCCGTCTTAATTACATTTCCTAGTTTCTAGTGTATGACTTTCTTTACTAGTAGACATGAGATTTGATATTTCACGTATATGATACGACACAATAAATACTAATAACATATTTAGTAACTATCACTTCAATTTCACTTAAAAAAAAAATTATCACTTCAATTTGTTTAAATATCAGAATAGATTAAATATTATTGCTATCCGTGTATTATTTGGTACACTACAAAAAAAAAAAAAAAAAAAAAAAAAAAAATAGTGCCTTTTTAGGCTATATAAACGGCACTAAACACTTTATTTTTCAAATATTTTTAAATATTGTTTTTTAAAATTTAAATTCTATTAAGATTTTATCCAACCTTTTTTTTTAATTTTGTCTCAGGTTTTCTAAACTATCCAAACATATATGTTTTAAAATTATATAATTTCAAAAAAAAAAAAAAATTCTTGGTATTTGCAAATTTTCAAAAAATTGTACACCCAAACGAGCTTTAATATACACTATATATATATATATAAAATTTGAAATTAAATTGTTTAGTGATGTGTCAATTTATCACAAGTCAAGAATTGGTGACCTGCTAATTTGGCACGTCAAGAATTAGTGACGTGTCAAGTTGCTAGGTCACTAATTTAGTGATTTGCCATTAGTGACGTGCCATCAAGAATCAGTAACATGTCACTAATTATTGACGTGCTAAATGGACTTGTAAAGAATTAGTGACGTGACAAATTTGGCACATCACTCATTTTTGAAAAACTTTTATATAGGGAATTAAGTGCTTTGCGCACTTTTTTAGAAAACTTTCACCTTCGCTCCTCTCTCTCCGCCGGCCACCACTGCCGTCCTCTCCTCTGTCGGCCGCCGCTCATCTTCTCCTACGGCCACCACTACAGTATGCTCTCTATATTTTGCCCAACCCTAGAAATTACATTATGTGATGCAAATATTGCAGTTTTACTTGTTTGGATTGGCATTTTCTTATTGTAATCCTTATGAATTGGAATGATGACCATAAGATTGCATTCGTTTTTGTATTTTGGTAAGGGCTGAGCATGGGGCGCGGGGATGGCCTTCTTTTTTGGCCTCGCCCCGTAGAAGTGCGAGTTCCCCAAAGGGAACCCACACCCCGCCAAAAAACCGCTTAAAAAAACTAAAAAGTCTCCTTTGAGCTAGAGAATATGTCTGTAAAGTTTCTAATATTGCCATTTAGATTTTTCTTATATATATATATATATATATATATAAATAGATATCTTATATTATTCTGTTCATAATATTTCGAAATTCTCTGAGAGCATTTTTTAATTCAAATGCCATATCATTCCGTTCATAATGTCTAAAGGATACTGTAAAAGTAATTTTATATCTATTTATTCTGATTTGCCAAAATCTACTTTTCATATTAAATTTTGAAAATATAGTAGCATCATATAATCTTGAAAGTAAATTCCTTTTATTAGGAATTGGATACCTTATCCATTTTAAAGTTTCACAATTATAACAGAATAATATAAGAACTATATGGTATAATCATATGGGCCTTCTTTATCTGATAGTAATAATGAGAACTATATGGTATATATATAGAATAATATAAGAACTATATGGTATAATCATATGGGCCTTCTTTATCTGATAGTAATAATGAGAACTATATGGTATATATATATATTTATTTATTTATTTATTTGAGCTGCAAATTAGAAAATTGTAGAAATTAAGGAAATTCAGCAGGCTTTATCTAGAGATAGACAGTAAGAGGATGTTTGGTCTATGAAACCTTAAATGAGATTATGTTGTTTAACGTTGCTCAAGACCCGGCCATTTCTTCTTGTCATGACTTTGTGCATATTAACTGGTGAAGTCAGAAATTTATTATTGTATGGGCCGTGCTAAAAATATGATAAGTATAATTTAAAATTGAAATTAAGTAATTTTTCACAAAATATGTGTATGTATCTCAAAAATTATATCTACCAAAATTCAATAATATGTGCCAAAAATTGATTTGAAGGGTAGAGTGTGCAAAAACAAGAAGGTTATTACCTAATATGCGGATAGCGAATAATAACCGTGTTTAGTAATTGTAATAATACGCGAATGCGATTAATAAAAATATGATTCGGATACCTAAAAATGATATCTGTATTTTATAAATGTGAATATTGCAAATAACTGTAACCGTATCGGTCCCTGAAGCTATACAATGAGGACTAATCAATAAAGAATTGATTGGTCGAATGCATTCACGGCGTATATACAAAATACACATATATTTTTTTATTTTTTTATTTTTAAGTGTATCCCAAATGCGAGCTGCAAATATTCAAGGACTTCTCAGTACAGCAAGCCGGCTCTTCATGATAAACTATAATGATGCAGTTTCTTAGCATAGTAAAAATGGAAAGAAGGAAGAAGAAGAAAGGTAGACTATAACGATGCAATACCTAGCTTGGCATAACAAAAATGAGAGGGAAGCAAGAAGACGACACACTATAAAAAAGTTGCTCATAAGCGTTGATACTTTGTGGATATTAAAAGTCTCCAAGTCGACGTTAATTAGATTGACGCTGAAACTCCAACGCTAATGATAACCCACCAACGTCGATATATGTCGACGTTATTGATATATGTGATCGATACAGATTGTAGCATATATATCATGTGTTGACGCTGATAGGTCTATCATTAGTGTCCATAATTATGTTTATGCTAATAGTCTATCATTAGCGTCGACTATTGTGGATATTAATGACTTAAAAAAAATTAAAAATTAAAAAAATATATATTTTGAATAATCCATTAGGGTCGACTGCGGTCGACTTTTTGGTCGATGCTAATGGACGAATTTCTTGTAGTGGCAAAGTAAGGATCCTTGTCAATGAAGGATCAAAGTTTTTTTTTTTTTTTTTTCAAAAACTTCACTTATACCACTATAAGCGGTTTTCCATTATAATTTCGTAGTTTAAAAATTTATAATGTTAATATCCTATATTTCACCTCCTTTTAATTTTAGCCCTTTTGTGTTAAAATACGCCCCCCCACCCTCTTCCTTTTTTTTTTTTTTTTTTTTTAAAAAAGAAAAGAAAAATCTTGTACTCACCCTTGGCTTGGCAGTAGGTCACCCGAATTTAACATAAACATGATGAAATTAAAAGTAGCTAAAATATGGGATATCAATATTGTAAATTTTTAAACTTCAAAGTTATGACCGTAAAATCGCTTGTATTTCGAAAGTGTGAAAAAAGTTTCTCCAAACTTGTACTTTACTTGGGGGCGTGGTTGCTATGCACGATTGCAGGATGTGAATTGTTGATTTTTAAAACTAGTGAAAAATTGGTTCTTTTATTTGATAAACTTTTGGGAAAAAAAAAAAAAACAATTCCATTGAGAACTCCAGGTCTCATAAAATGTAAGGATTCTTATAATTGCCACCCTTTCAATTATAAAATGTCAATTCTCACGTTTATTGTAATTGTGGAATTACTACCATAACATTTAAATTATTCTCTTTTTTATTTTTTATTTTTATTAAAAAGTAACTATATACTGTAGAGGTGTACATGAGGATGTCTATACAGTTATTTGTAATATATATCCACGGCCAAATCTACAAAATGCGAAAATTACTTCTAAATATCTGCATCTGCATCATGTTTTTACTAACCACATCCTCTCAGCTATTATGTTTATTAAGTGTGGTTGTTTTTTTTAGTGTTTTGGGCTTTCTTTATGTCTCTATTAATTAAGGCATATTTTAAACGATTTTAAAAATAATTTAGGCTAATTTTTAGTATTTTGAACTTGTTTTTATTCTTTCTTGAAGCCTTAATATTTTGAAAATACATTAATTTCACATTACTTTTGTCCTTTTGTTCAAGTGTTATATGAAGAAGTAACACAACAAATCAAAGCAATGTAAACATAACTTATACCTAATTTAAAACGACGTCATTTTGGTATTAATCACTAAATATGAATTTATGAAATATAGATATTATATTATAAAGGGTATTATTAATAAAGAACTGATTCCCGTACAACACTTTTACAACAAGTGTACAACAGCCCTCTCACATGGGGTGGACCACACAGTTGTATTTCTATCATTTTTTTTTTATTAATACTAAATAAGTATGCATGAGATTATTAAAAAGATTTTAAATACAAAGATTTAAATTCTAGCAAAATGCATCCTAACGACAAAGATATCGATCGAGGTTATAATTTTCAAGATTTGAAAGTCTCACATGTCAAATTAATTGGTAATTATTGACCAAATTAATGGAGCTCATTGAATTGGACGACTGAGGGGAGAATACTCAAACTTCAACGTACGCATTAATGACGGGTAAAACTATGTTACATCAGAATTCAAAAGGTTAGGCATATTAAAAGGGCTCATGTGGATTAGAAAGTCTGGCTGCGAAGGAACAAGCTGAATCTTTTTGAGGAGCAGTTTTCTTCTCCTAAGAAGGTGTTCACTGAAGTTTTTAAGTTTTTTTTAAGATTTTAAAATGTATAATTTGAAGGAGCCTTTGTTAAAGGTCTCCAATGCTGAAGGGTCAAATAGAAGCAAGTTATGGAAACCTCCGGATGCTGAATTTATGAAAGTTAATTGGAATACATCTTTGAACTTAAAATCTAGCATGGTTGGTTTGGGTTGTGTGATTAGAAATGATGATGGCTATGTTATTGGTGTAAAATGTTGTGCTTGTAAGGTTCATGTGGATCCTTTATTGGCAGAGGCTATGGCTGCCCTATTTGCTTTGGAATTTTGTGTGAAATGGGTTTTGTTAACATTGAAAGTGATGGTGATTCTCTGCAAGTAATCAAAGGTTTGTGTAGTTTAGATTTCTCCCTTGACAGAATTGGGCACTTTATGGATGCTATTAAACAGAAAATTTCTTGTTTTTCTGTTTGTAAATGGAGTCATTGTTGTAGAGAAGCAAATGAAGTGGTCCATATTCTAATTAGAAAGGCTTCCTCAAAATGCTTATCTCATTGTTTGGTTGAGGATTTACCTTTTTTCATTTCTTCTGCTTCTTTTAGAGATCTTTTGGTTTCTAGACTGTAATAGCCATCTTTTAATGAGAAGATGTTCTTTGTTCAAACAAAAAAGGGCTCATGACTCGTAAACACCTTTAATTGGTTGACCAAATTACTTGCTGACGTGGAAACTTGTGTTGATCCCCCCACCCCCCCTTCTTCCGGCTGACATGGAAACTTGTTTGTGTTGTTTCTATTTTTTTTTTTTTAATATCTCCGGGGTCAGCCAAAAGACTAAAATAACCCTCTTTTTTTTTTCTTTTTTTTTTCATAAGACAAAAAATACCCCCAATAAATTCGAAAACAAAAAGAAAAAACAAAACAAAAATTTTAATTTTAATTTTTTCTTTTAAAAAAAAATGGAAAAAAAAAAATTAAAATTTCCACCCTTGGTTTTTCATTTTTTTTTTAATTTTTAATTTTAGTTTATATATATAATTTTTAGAATCTTTAATTTTTATTTTATTAAGGGTATTTTAGTCATTGGAGAAAATTGACAACTTTTAGTAGTTTAGGGAACATTTTCCCAACTAGAAGTTTGAGAGGATATTTTTTTTTTTTGACATGTCCACTAAAGAGGGGGAGAGAGGATTCAAACTAGTGACTTCTGCTTCATAAGGCATGGTTTCCAGCCGATTAATCTATCCATTGGGGACTTGAGGAGACATTGTTAATTGGGTGGACATTTCCCTTATATATATATATATGATGTGATATAAAAATGAAAGTTATTTTGAGTGCGGTATATGTTGAGTTATTTGTTAATTTTGTAATAAAAAAAAAGAAAAAAAGAATAAATAAAAATAAAGAGAAGGAAGAAAAAATGTAATGAAGTTGGTCACACGTTGATTGTCATAAAAGCAATGTATGTATGTATCGGTGATCTACCATGCATCCACAGTTTTGGCGGTACCGTGTTTTGAATGATCGTGAAAACCAAACTCATCGCTAGATTTAGTACAAGTCATTAAGTCAAAAGGGAAGGGTGATGGTCAAAGTAATGATGTACGTGACGATGAGGATGTTGATGCATGAACGTAAGCTCTTGTCTTAATTTGGTCAAAGGCAATATCAGCAAGTAACTCCTTTATTTATTTGTTTAATCTTTTCTTGACATTCTTAATTTGTTTGTTTATAATAATTAGTGTTTGTGCTAATCTTTCGGATTTGAAGGGGTACTGTAAAAATCTAGATCATATATTATAGGAAATTTCATTTAACTCTTTTAAATTGTGGCCCTTTTTTTAATTAATTTCCGAAACTTTAAAAACTCTAATTTGGTGTATACATATTTCTTTTTTATTTTTTAATTTCACTCATTTATTAGAATATTCCGTTAAATTCTGTCAAAATTCTTAAAATATTAATATTTTTTTTTTATAAAAAAAATATAAGATTCAAGCGTGAGTATTTTTACAATTCCGTTAAATTCAAACTAACGCGCATACATCCTTGCAATTTCTTTTATTTTTATTTTTATTTTTATTTTTTATTTTTATAAAAAATATGGGTATTTTAAAAATTTTGACATCTCTCCTTTAGAATATACCAAAAATCCTAATGGAATGGTGAAATTAAAAAAATTGATACATTATATTGAAATTTTTTGAAGTTTAGGGAAGTAATTACATGCAAATGTGATGAAAATTTAGCGAAATTAAATGAATTTTCTCCTATATTACATATAGCTCAGGTCAGAGATCAAAACCCTTGAAAAACACTGTAATATGGTCAAAATATTGTTTATCTTACGTGATTGAGTTATGTCATGATCGATTTGAGGTATTTCTATTTTTATTTACACTAAAAGAAAAGAAAAGAAAACATTAATATAAGATGTGCAAAGGTTGAACTGGTAGAAAAAGAATGATGATTCATCTAATTTGAAATCGACTTAATTAGTATATATTTATATATGCCTTCCAAATTGGTTCTTGTAGATAGTCTTGTAGATTAAAGTCATGAAATTAATTAGTCCTAAAACATCAAATTAACGATTAATCAAATCTACTCAAACCCATGACATGGTTTTACTGACGTGGCAGACCTGCCACTCAGCAGTGTTGAATTTTGAATTTATTTTTAGTTTTTCAATCTATTTTATTTTTCATGTCTTTTATTCCTATTTTCTTCTATCTTTTATTTGTTCCGGGTATTAAAAATTTTGACATTGATCACAAAGCTTTATAGATTGAACGTGATCTCCTCAACAAATTAATTCGAGCATTTTAATTCTCCAGTGATCTTCTTATAATATAATTAATTATTACCACTTCATTCTAAAGACTTTCAGCAATTAATTTTTCATTGCTAAAATCCGTTGATTTTGATAACATTAGATCTAACTAGAACCTTAACCTCCTATATATATTTTTAATTACAAGTTAAAATCGTTTGTATATAAGACAATCCTATCGTGCTAAATTAAATTATAGAAGTGATCGAATTGCATTCTTAAATCATTAACTGTCCAAAAAGCTTAAGCTATAATAGGAAGACATGAATTAATTAATCATTTATATTCTAACATTCTCCCTCACTCGTGGACTTAAATTCCTCCTTAATAGGTGATGCCTAAAACGTGGGATATTTTGATTGAAATAAATAAGGACATGATTCAAACTCAGGACTTATACTCTAATACCATGTCAAATCACCAACTGTTCCAAAAACTGAAGCTAATAAAAAAAATCATGAATTTAATCATTTATATTTTAAAATGCATGTTTTGCATTTTTTGGGTACAAAATCTCAAATAGAATTTATGGAAAAACTAAAAAAGGGACCTTAAAAAAAATGAATTTACGAAGTTGATCAACAGCATCCTTTTTTGTTTCTTTTCTTCTTCTTTTTTTTTTTTTTTTTTTGTTTTAATTATGTTCAATTATCATGCTATATATTTATTTACACAAAAAATCAGATCATAAGATAATGACAACGTAATTTATTTTATCATGACTTAAGTTTTCTTGTTCTCCGGGTAAATTAAGCTTATTTTAGTTGTAGAAAAGGACTACACGTACGAATATATGTTTACATGTAATCAAATTAGATTAAGACGAATAATTGCTGACTATAGTTTGTCAACGAAATCATGCCCTAATTATATATGTCAAATTTCTCTATGAAATTACTTACCACTTTCCACGATCATCATCAAACGGTTCCTGCTTGTTCAACGAACCCTATTTCCCACTAGCAATATTTATTTTCAAGTAGACAAAAAAAATTTAGATCAATCATCTTTTTCTTCTGCTTTGATTGTTATATATAACTCTCTACGTACCCCCAATAAAATTAGCACTTGATCTTTAAGTTATGAGAAATGTGAGAGCATTTATTGTGGTCCTTTTTGTATTCTTTTGTGCTGACTTCGCACCACTTTTTTAATAAAAAAAAAACTATAGCTTAAAACCCATTCTCTTTCTATTCATCTTTTCTGCTGTGCTAAGTCAGCATAGAAGGATATGTAAAGAATCACGGTAGATGCTCTAGTATTTCTCTTAAGTTATATTGGTCATGGAACTGATTTTTTAATTTGAACTTGCATGCATGTACATTGCATTGGTTTTATTATATTTGAATAATACTACGTACTTTTAATACCTATTTCACACGAATTGACATTGACGTTGACGTGTTTTACGTGACAAATGCTACTCTTCATACCTATTTCACATTAGCTGAGGTGATGTGTTTTAAGTAATTTTTTTTGACAATTACTTAAAAAATACAGAAAAAAATTACTTAAAATATACTATGTCAACTGATATAAAATAAGTGTAAAAAGTAGGATTATTCTCTATTATTTTAATTGTGAATGAATTGTTTGACATTTTCAATCAGGCTTGTATTATTTATAAAATAGAATAAACGGAGTTGGGGTCGACTAAGAATGTAAATATATTTTCCGACATGGAATACAATTGTCCACCGAGACGAACGGGTGATCGCCTCACGCAGCATGAGATATGATGAACCTCTACTGCTGAGTTCCATCCGGGACACGTACTTTCTTTGACTATTTTTGGAATTGGTAGGTACGGGCCGGGAATCTATATTAACCTTGCTTGCTTGCATTAATATACAGGTAATGGAAAAACAATAATTAATAAGCTTTAGGAGACTCACTCACAGTACTTGAACAAGTAATTAATATGAACTGTAACGTACACTTAAGAACTACTTAATTGAATGATCCGCTATTTAATTAGGTTCTTACGCTATGTGACGATTCCTAATATTATCAGTGACGGCATTAGTTTCGTCATTGATGACCTTTCTCGATAAAGCAACATGCGATCGATGGCCTATTAATAATGATCGGTCGTCGTTAAAAGTTATTACCGACGAGTCGACGACTTTTCATCTAAAGATCAAAATTCTCGTACATGTACATATAATAATAATTCATGCACGCGCGTCCATTGGTATAGCTTGTCGTTTATGAATCTTTAATCCAAGGGAATGGATTTTAATTCCGTGATCATAAACCATCAAGTTCAATGTATACACGTACATATTCATATATATATATATATATATATATATATATATATATAAAAGAAAATACTGCCTAATTAACCATATATTACAGAGGTCATGAGTGGCTGGTTCCGAATCTAAGCCCACAAAAAGTCGTCCAGGTAGCTTGCATAATTATTGGATTATATATACTTTTTAGACGTAGCTTCTTACCACGACCACCTTTTGATTCATTCATCAATAATAGAACAATAATGATAAAAAGTTTTTGCATTTTTCAAAACAATTATCAGCTATGATTTTTATTATTTAAATAGAATTCTTTTTGGTTAACCAAAAGGATATAGCAGCTGGATTATGTACGTAGTCGTAGCCCTCCTACTGATGATATACAAAAAGTCTCCTCCTATATATGTACAAGTGAAAATTCATTAACAGGGGTATTTTTATACAACTAGCTAATTTGTATAGAATGACACATGTATATGGCAACGTGCTCTGCACCAAATCTAAGAGTAGAGCCATCTTACTCTTATTAAATACAATTTTTTTTTTTAAGTAAATTTTATATTCCGAAGAAAAATTAATGGTGCGTTTGGAAATTGAATTTTTTAAATTTAGAATAAAATTCTGATTCATTGCGCGAATTTTAAAGTTTAACTTTGTGAGATAAAATTTGAAAAAATTTGAAAAAATTTTAAAAAATATAATTCATTTTAAAAAAAATAGGGATGAATGAAGAATAATTAAGCAATTCCTTAATTTCTTACAGCTTAATCATTTTGTAGGCATGCACTTTCAACCCACGGAAATAGAAAGCCGTGATAAGAATGGGGTGAGATTCGATGAGAGAGTTTAGCTCAACAATAAATAAGAGAGAGAGAGAGATAGAGAGACGTCTTTTTCCGATGGTCCAGCCATGCATGCGTTGACAAAATACCCAAAACAAAGGCCAGACCATGCAGCAGGGTTGGCAATTCGGGTTCGCGGGTCGGGTTCGGGTCAACCCGACTGACCCGATTATATAAACGTGTCAACCCGAACCCGACCCGATCATTAATCGGGTTGTGACATGTGACCCGAACCCGACCGATTAATAATCGGGTAACCCGAACACGACCCGACAAACCCGACTAAAAAACGTGTCACACGTTTACCCGACACGACACGACCCGACCCGACACGGCATTAATTTCACTGTTTTCACATGTTTCAACCTTCAATATTTTTTTTTTTTTCAATTTTTTTTTAATCGGGTTACAATCGTGTTGGCGGGTCAACCCGGGTAATCGGGTTATAATCGTGTTGGCGGGTAATCGTGTTATCGGGTCAACCCGTGCAATCGGGTTGGCGGGTCAACCCGCGGGTTGACCCGCCAAACACGATTATAATCGGGTCATAATCGGGTCAACCCGATTATGACCCGAACCCGATTATAACAAACCCAAACCCGATTTTTTCGTGTCGTGTTCGTGTCGGGTTCGCGGGTCGTGTCAAAAATTGCCAACCCTACCATGCAGTTTACCAACGCCGGGAGATTGTTCCATTTGTGTATTTGATTAGAAGTTGACTAATATATATATATATATTGTTCGGATTAATATCGTCTACAATTATCCGGTTATTTCAAGTGTAAAAGATTTGAACAAATAATTGTAGGAGATTACTTATAAAAATTATCTGATCGAATAAATAGTTGAATAGTTAATTTTTATTTCATTACGTAAATTTTATAAATAGTCTTTTATAGTCATCTATTCTAATCATTTGTAATTTAAATAAATAATTATAGTCGATTACAAAGAATCTCATTAATTCACACAATATTAATTGCACGAATACAAATATTGTATCGTCATCAACGCGTTTCTTGCCTCCAGGCTCCAACCAAGTCATCATGCATCGCAGGTCAACAACAAAAGTCAGTCAAAACTACTTATATTTTTGTCGTCAGATTCTGGTCCCAAGTAATTCTTAACCATCGAAAATTTCAAACCACTAATGCACTAATATTATAAAAAAATTAGTGGCAATTAATGTCATGTCAGCTCTGAAAATTGTTTCTTCAGTAACTCTCATCTCTCAATTCTCATGTGATGGATATATCCCAAGAGAGAGGTGTACATGCATGAAAGAAACATTAATATTGGAATTAGCTGAATAAGTATCTCTAAAATTGTCACCACCACAATATTGGAATTAATGATTATTTTGAAAAATAGGAGGATGAGATCATGAGAAGGACCACAGGAAAAAATAATAAATTTTCTACATATTTTACTACAAATTTCTTTTAAATTGATGGGACAAATAAATTTTACCTCTAAAAATTTGTTGCTTAATTTTTAATACTGCCACGTGAGTTTGTAAGCAAATTGTAGTAAAAAAACCTAAATATTTTTTAAAGAAATGATGTAATTAAGGAGGTGAAATAATACCCTAAAATTGCTTTTTGTTTTTGGCACGTAATGTCCTAAACTTACAACGTGCGCTAACATATATGTGAATATTTTAAGATTATTAATTACTATAGAATATAAATTAAGAACAAAAGGCAGGGATAAAGTTGTGCATCCCACTAAAGTACCTTTTATTTTAATGACTTCTAGGTTGCTCCCTCTTCTATATAAAGCAGCCATTTGGAAGCATGAAGGCCATCAAATCCCAAAACCCCCTCTCAATCTATCTCTAGTTAAGCCCATCGATCAAATTATTGATCAGTTTTCCTTCCAACATGTCACCTTTGGTGATAATTCTCTTTGTGTCTCTTTTCCTCTCTCCAACCATTTTTGCTTACCCTGCCGAAGATGTGAAAATATGGTGCAGCCAAACCCCGCACCCTCAGCCATGCGAATACTTCTTGAGCCATAACCCTAGCAAAACTCCCATCAAGCAAAAGTCTGATTTTCTCAAGCTATCAAAGCAACTTGCCCTAGAACGTGGCTCAAAAGCCCTAGACCACGTGTTTTCCCTTGGCCTCAAGTGCCGGAATGCTCGTGAAAAGGCTGCATGGGCGGATTGCCTTGAGCTCTATCAGCAAACCATCTCACGTCTCAACAAAACTCTAAACCCTAGCGGACGTGCACGCAAACCGATGCTCAGACATGGCTCAGCACGGCTCTGACAAACCTCGAGACTTGCCGGACCGGGTTTATCGAGCTCGGTGTCTCCGACTACGTCTTGCCGTTGATGTCAAATAATGTTTCTAAGCTAATTAGCAACACTTTGGCTATCAACAATGTTAACGTTCCGTATGGTGAACCAAATTATAAAGAAGGTTTCCCAACTTGGGTGAAGGGCGGCGACCGGAAACTCCTGCAGTCTTCTTCGCCGGCTTCTCAGGCGAATATCGTGGTGGCCAAAGACGGGTCGGGGAACTATAAGACAATAAAGGAGGCGGTAGCCGCCGCGTCGAAGCGGTCAGGAAGTGGAAGGTATGTGATATACGTGAAGACAGGGACGTACAAAGAAAACGTTGAGATAAAATTGAAGAATATTATGTTGGTGGGAGATGGTATAGGAAAGACTATTATCACTGGGAGCAAAAGTGTCGGAGGAGGTGCTACAACCTTCAATTCAGCCACTCTTGGTAAGAAAATTCTATTACCTTTTATTAGATATATTTTAGTACGCATATATATATATATATATATATATTAGCTGCCTTGGGTTAAGAAAAACTAGTTTATCTACGTAGAAAAGACCATAAGTGGTGGAGTCGTTAAGAAGCCTCAACGAACGAAAATCTTCAATATTTTATTAGTATTAGTCGCCTTAAGTTTTACTCGTACCTCGATAAGGTTGGATCAAGTTATGATTCAGTTGGACTTGAAAGCTCTTACAATTAATTCCTACCAGCTAGGCCTCTCTTGTCGTCTCCTAGCAACTAAAATAGCTACGTACAATTGATCTCCCCCTCCTTCCTTTTTTTTTTTGTATTAATTAAAATAAAAAAAAGTGATCTTTTATGAATTTGAAAAAATATTTAATGATTTGCTTTACTTGGATAGCCCAAATCATGACTAAAAGACATCACAATATCATGACTATAATATTACGTACACATGCATATATGGATGAGTATTTCTGTTATTAAACTGTTTAAATTTCTTTTAAATTTTGGCCGCTTAAAAAAGGAGGTTGTGGGTTAATTTTTACTTGCTTCAAACAGTTTAAGGGTAGGGCTTACTTGTTCGGAGCAGGTTAATTCCGCGACCCCCTCACAAAGGCTTCCCAATATTTTTTTTTTATGAAATTCCGACAGACCAATAACAAAGAGTCCCAATCCATTACACATCAAGTTATTCAAACAATTTGAGCAGAGTTACTTGGGTAAGAGGCCAGGCTTTTCTTGCTAGGTAGCTACATTAAGTATTATAATAGTTGGCAACCTGCTCCGAACAAATAGTTGGCAACCTTTTAATTAAAAGAGAATGAACAATGGTAACCTGAAATTCAAATCAAGTATTATAAACTTTGCCTCTCATTATCAGTTGTCATTGATTAAAATGATAGTTTAATTTATTTGTAACCATGCATATATATATAAAAGGAATGATCGACAACTGTCGTACGTACGTGTAAGCATGATTTACATTAATTAATAGAGTTCAAATTGCTGATCAGTTTCGAGCCAGGAGATAATATTGTTGACTTTTTAAGTCGTAAAAAAAAAAAAAACTGAAGACCTGCTGAGCTGTCCATGTCATCTAGAAACAACAAGATTGACCGGCCAGTTTGAACCTGTCGGTAACTTACGGGACCAAACTGACTTCATCTACAATTGTTGGCCGGATGGTCCTTCCGGCCGGTAGCCAATAGACTCCCTTAATTTTCTTTGAAGACAAAATCCCACATTGATTATCAATTGGTACAAGTCTCTTATTAGGGTATGGCCCACTTGGAGGAAGTTTCGTATAGTTCAATTTATTTGATTAAAGTTTTAATTAAAAGGTGGCCAACAGAGATTGCATAATTGAGAATCTAGCTAGTTAGAATAATAATTATAATTAACTTATTAAATTCATTCCTTTTAATCAATTCATTTAAGCTTATGAAATAAATAATAATTAAAATACTTTTAAAGCAAAGGTTTAGTCTGAACTCTATCTCTGCCATTTACTTTCCATTTCAATTAAATATTTCATATGTTTGGATTCACTCTTATCAAAATGAATTTAATTATTTAATTATTATTTTAACATTAATCAATTATTATTATTATTATTATTTAAATAAAATCGTGGTCCTAAATTTTTTTAATCAGCAATATTGCCCAATAAATATGCCTTATAGCTATAATTATAGTTGTTAGTTTTTTTATTCTATAATATTCTACATGAATGGTATGATTTCTTTTATTGTATTGTTTTCAAAGAAATTAAAGTATTCAAATTATTTGAACATTTATCCATTTAACTTTTCATATTTTTCATAAATTTGAACTTTTCTTTTTTACTTTTTCCAGATTTGAACTCACATAAATTAAATACTTCTTTGAATATGTCAACAGTAGTATTTAGAAAAAAAAAAATTACACAAATATTTGTTTGGAATTTTCAGCTGCCGTAGGAGATGGATTCATCGCCCGTGACATCACAGTCCAAAACACCGCCGGAGCGGCAAATCACCAGGCCGTAGCCCTACGTTCTGGCTCCGATCTCTCAGTATTTTACAGGTGCAGCTTTGAAGGGTACCAAGACACCCTCTACGTCCATTCCCAAAGGCAATTCTACAGGGAATGCAACATATATGGCACGGTGGACTTCATTTTTGGCAACGCTGCTGTTGTTATTCAAAATTGTAACATTTATCCACGTTACCCTCCTAACAAGACCAACACTATCACTGCTCAAGGTACTGCAAATTTATCACTTATTCTAAAAGTTTAAGAATGATGGAAATTGAATTCAAGCTGACCAGGACCTCTGCTTTAATGCCATTTTAAGAGCGTGTTTGGGTTGCATTAAGAGGTTAAAAAGTGCTTTTAGTACATAAAAAAGTTTGCCAAAATTTAAATAGGTTGTTTTAGTAAAAAACTTCAAAAATCATTTTTTTTTTTTTTTTTTGCTTTGAAAAGGCCAAAACGGCGTTTTGAGAGAAGCTTGAAATCAAAATTAGGGTTCTTTTCTAAAAAGTTCTTTAAGACTTTTTCTATAGACAAACACTTTGTTTTCCAAAGCGATCCCAAACTGGGTCTAACTTGTCTGGAATTGTGTTAAAAAATTAAAAAAGTGTTTTTAGTATATATGTAAAAAGTTTTGACAAGCAAAATTTGGCCAGTTTGATAAAAAATTTAAAACATACCTTTTAAACTTTTTTACTTTAGAAAAGCTCAAAACGTACTTTTGAAAGAAGATTGAAAATGAGCTTTTTTTTTTTTTTTTTTTTTATAGACAAAAGCTTTATTTTTCAAAGCAATCCCAAAGAGACTCTAAATCGATCACCAACTTCTCTCAAAATCTCAACGAGATATACAAAAATAAATGAATTTAATCATTTAATTTATATTGTAACAGGTAGAACGGACCCTAACCAAAATACGGGGATTTCGATTCATAATAGTAGAGTCACGGCTGCTTCCGATCTGAAGCCGTCCCAAAGCTCGGTTAAGACGTACCTAGGAAGGCCATGGAAGGAATACTCACGCACTGTTTTCATGAAAACGTACCTCGATAGCTTGATTGCTCCGGCGGGATGGATGGAGTGGAGTGGAAATTTCGCCCTCAAAACGTTGTATTATGGGGAGTATGCCAACACGGGGCCTGGCTCATCCACTGCCAACAGGGTCAAGTGGGGTGGCTACAATGTCATCACTAGCTCATCCGTGGCGTCCCAATTCACCGTCGCAAAATTCATTGCCGGCAGTTCTTGGTTGCCAGCTACAAACGTGCCCTACACAGCCGGCCTTTAACTGGCCCAGACGGCTCGAATGTTTGTCTTCGGTTTAATTATTTGTTTCAATTGTTTCCAATTGTAATTTTGTAGTTACCAGTGGGGTTGTAAGATTAGTAAGTTGATTATTGCCAGAAAATGAAAATAAGGCATGCATTTAAATTCTTGTATCATTGTGTTACAGTGCTTTCTCAATTTATAGAGTTGTCATTTTTATTGAATTGTAATTAGAATGAATAAAATTGGGTTCGTTTAATAAAATTCTTTAAAGAGTGTTTTTTGCTTTTTGGTTGAAAAAATGTTGTAATGTGATATAAATGTGAAAGTAATTTAAAGTGTTTTATATTTAAAGTTTATATATATATTGGGTTAAAAAGTAAAAAAGCATACCCAAAATGCATCATGGTTTGTTTGGGTTTGAGATTTAAAAATGTATGATTTGAACAAGTGATTTTTAAAAACGTAGTAAGTATTGCCTTTAAAATTTTGTGTTTTCAAAAAAGCATCCATTTACTTGCAATTTGAAAAAAATAATTTTTGAGTTTTCAAATCGCAATTCTCAAACAGTTCAGTTTTTGAAATTTTGTTTAAAATTGTACTTTTTGTTTATAAAATCACAATCTCAAACGCACTCTAACCCGACCATCTTTTGTTTTGTGTAGCATGGTTCTTCAGGATATATAATATGACTAATTGGCAATTGCTTTGGTCATATTATTAAAAAACACTTAAAATTAAATGTTTGTTAATGCTTTTATTTTTTTACTGATCTCAAAGAGAATATGATCACTAAGTTGCTTTGAGATGATCAATAAGTCGATTGTTCCCGGAAAACGAAAAATAAAGCATTTAAATTCTTTTATTATTGTGTTACAGTGCTTCTGATCAGCATAGAGTTGTCATTTCTACTTGAATTGTAATTACAATAAATAAATTCCATGATACGGTTCGTTCAATAAAATTTTTTTAGAGGATGCTTTTTACTTTTTGCTTGAAAAATTCTTGTTATGTTATATATATAAAGGTGAAAGTAAATTTTATTTTATTTTTTAATGTTTAAAAATTGTTTGTTAATACTTTTACATTTTTACGTTATCAAACCAATCCGATCATCTTTTGTTTTGTGCAACACGGTTCTTTTGGATAATAGGACTAAAAGTTGCTTTGTCAACAAGGGATCATCTAGAAAGTAGGTAAGAGCTGTTACTTCACCTACAAATAGATATACAAGTTGATTAAGGTATATATTCATCATTAATCAAATTTGACTATGAATATTAATTATTCAATTTTTTAATTTGTATAACTCTCAATATTATTCATGTCACGTCATTTAATGTCATTTATGGACCAAAATGACGTTGTCAAAACTAGCTACCACTAGATCACACTTGACTTTATTACGATAATTAGAGATTAAATTATTTATTATCAAATACTCATCGCTTTTAGTTCATACTTTTTTCAATTTATCCAATTCATGTGGCTTAGAACTTTTGCCCATTGTTAGTTAAGGCATCAACATTATAATTGACCGATTGAAAAAGAATAATTGCTCTATTCAACACTCTTATATATCTGGATCAATATATATATATATATATATATATATATATATATATATATATCTTTGAAAACAAAGTGATAGGTAATTAATACTAAAAGGCATAACGTCATAAGAACTCTTCATTTTTTTTTTTTTTTTTAAACTCTTCTTAAACCCATCTAAACAACTTGAGAATCTTCTTATCAAAGTAATATCAAATAGTGCATTTCCAACAAAATATATAGATGACTCATAATAGTAAAATTTGATTATTATGAATAATTTTTGTCTCTAGTAGAATGGGTAGAATATAATTTTTCCTTCTAGTGTGAATAATAAATAGGCAGAAGAATCTATTCACTATTCACACTACAAACAGTTTTTTATTGTTTTTTCTTTTTTTCATTTTCTTCTTTCACATGCTCTCTATATCTTTCACACTTTCTTCCATACAAAATAATATTTAAAAAAAAATAAAAAGTATAATAGAGAGTTGTACTTTTTTAAATTTGAAGATTTAAAATAGAGTTCTTTGGATAAAAATTCTCAATGGCCGGTAATTTTATTTTATTTTTTAAAAATCAACGTTAGCATTCTTTAGAATAACTTACTAGCTAGATGCATCCATCGCGCCCTTTGTGGACTTGTATTAAACAGAAGAATTAACCAATTGTTTTTTTTTTTTTTATCAAATATCATTTATTTTCAAATTACGTACTCTTTTAACTGCTTGTATATATATCAAAAGTCAAATTACATTTTTTTTCCTATAAACTATCATCTTTGTGTGATTTTTTCCCCTGCCCAATACAAAAATATCAATATTTCTAAATGGTTTCAAACCGTCTAAAAATGATAAAAAACTGTCTGGAATTAAAACTGTTCAGAATATCCGGTCAAAAAATTAAATTTTAGACAGTTTGAGAAAAACCATTCGAAATTCTAAATGATTTTGCCCAAACCATCCAAAATTAATAATTATTTGGTTTTTATATATATATATATATTAATTAGTTTTTTAATATTAAAACTAATTAATATGGCCTGATTCGAGACATATGTCCGATCAAATTTGGTTTCAAATCTAGATCATATACTATAGAAAATTTCACTTTTAACTCTTTTAAATTGTTGCCCTTTTTGTATTTTCTGAAACTTCAAAAACTCTAATTTGGTGTATAAATATTTATTTTTTATTTTTTAATTTCACTCATTCGTTAGAATATTTCGTTAAATCCTGTCAAAATTCTCAATATACTAATTTTTTTTTTATAAAAAAATATAAGATTCAAGTGTGAGTATTTTTGCAATTCCGTTAAATTCAAACCAACGCGCATACTTCCTTGCAATTTCTATTTTCTTTTTGTTTTTTGTTTTTTTTTAAATAAAAAATATAGGTATTTTGAAAATTTTGACATCTCTCCGTTAGAATATACCGGAAAATCGTGAAATTAAAAAAATTAAAAAATTGATACACTATATTGAGAATTTTTGAAGTTTAAAAAGGTAATTACAAATGTGATGAAAATTTAACCAAATTAAATGAATTTTCTCCTATATATATTATATATAGCTGAGGTCAAGAGATCAAAACCCTTGAAAAACACTGTAATATAGTCAAAATATTGTTATCTTACGTGATTCAGTTATGTCATGATTGATTTGAGGTATTTCTATTTTGATTTACACTAAAAGAAAAGAAAAGAAAAGAAAAGAAAAGAAAAGAAAACTTTAATTTAAGATGTGCCAAGGTTGAACTGGTTGAAAAAGAATGATGCTTCATCTAATTTGAAATCGACTTAATTAATTAGTATATATTCACTTATGCCTTCCAAATTGCTTCTTGTAGTCTTGTAGATTAAAGTCATGAAATTATTAGTCCTAAAACATCAAATTAACGATTAATCAAATCTACTCATTCCTATGACATAGACCCTAAATCATCTGGATTCCAATTTTCAAACATTGTGAAGTTTAAGTTAAATCAAATTTAGCATAAGCCTGATAACATGGTTTACTGATGTAGACCTGCCACTCAGCAGTGTTGAATTTTGAATTTATTTTTAGTTTTTCAATCTATTTTATTTTTCATGTCTTTTAATCCTATTTTCTTCTACCTTTTATTTATTCCGGGTATTAAAAAGTTTGAAATTGACAAAGCTTTATAAATTGAACGTGATCTCTTCAACAAATTAATTCGAGCATTCTAAGTCTCCAGTGATCTTCTTATCTATGCTATGATATTATGTAAAATTATCAACTGTCACAAAAACTTAAATTAATTAAAAAAGATGAATTAATTAATCATTTATATTCTAACACGAACATTTTGCATTTTTTTTTAGATATAAAATCTCAAGTATAATTTATGGAAAAACTAAAAAGGGACATAAAAAAAAAATGAATTTCTGAAGTTCAACAGCATCTTATATATTTTTTGTTTTGTTTTAAGAGATATGTTATTTGTACAACTCTTACACAACAATGCTAATGTGTCAAACATTTTTTTTTAAAAAAAACAAATAAATAAAAATAAAAATAAAAATATTAGACACATCAGAATTATCGTGTAATTGTTGTGCAAAATTATTGTGCAGCTAACATATCTCTTGTTTTAATTATGTTCAATTATCATGCTATTTATTTACACAAAAAATCAGATCAAAAGATAATGACAACGTAATTTATTTTATCATGACTTAAGTTTTCTTGTTCTCAGGGTAAATTAAGCTTATTTTAGTTGTAGAAAAAGACTACACGTAATATATGTTTACATGTAATCACATTAAGATTAAGACGAATAATTGCTAGACTATAGTTTTTCAATGAAATCATGCCCTAATTATATATGTCAAATTTTTCTCTATGAAATTACTTACCGCTTTCCACGATCACCAAACGGTTCCTTGTTCAACCAATAACCTTATTTCCCACTACCAATATTTATTTTCAAGTAGACAAAAAAAATTTAGATCAATCATCTTTGTATTCTTCTTTGATTGTTATATATGACTCTCTCCCCCCAATAAAATTAGCACTTGATATTGAAGTTATGAGAAATGTTAGAACATTTATTGTGGTCCTTCTTGTATTTTTTTTGTGCTGATTTCGCACTCTTTTTTTTTTTTTTTTTTAATAATAATAAAAAAAAACCTTGAAACCGGTTCTCTCTATTTCTCTTTTCTTTTGTGCTAAGTTAGCATAGAAAAACAAGAGAATGACAACAGTAGATGTTCTACCATTTCTCTTAAGTTATATTGGAATTGATTTTTTAATTTGAGCTTGCATGCATGTTGCATTGGTCTTATTTTATTTGAGTAATGCTACTTTTCATACCCATTTCACATAGACTGACGTCGACGTGACGTGTTTTAAGCGATAAATATGTGATAAATGTTACTCTTCACACCTATTTCACACCGATTAAAGTGACATGTTTTAAGTGATTTTTCTTGACAATTACTAGCTTAAAAAATATAATTTTTTTTTTAAAAAAAATTTGTCATGTCAACTGATATAAAATAAATGTGAAAAGTAAGATTATTCTATATTTTAATTGTGAATGAATTGTTTGACATTTTCATTCAGGCTTGTATTATAAAAAATGTTTGAGTATCTCTTAGTGTTTTTTTAGAATGATATAGATGTAATTAAAAAATTATATCTATGTCATTTTGGATGGTAAACATGTAATTTTTTAATAAAAAAAATTATATTTATGCTATTTCAAGAGAACACCGAAATTTTGTATTGTTTATAAAATAGAATAAATGGAGTTGAGGTTGACTAAGATTGTAAATATATTTTCCGACACGATATAGAATTGTCCACCGTCCACCGAGCCGAACGGGTGATCTCTCTCCTCACGCAGCATGAGATGAACCTCTATTGCTGAGTTCCATCTGGGACACGAGTACTTTCTTTGACTATTTTTGCTAATGGTAGGTACGGGGAATCTATCTATAGACTATATATATATATATATATATATATCTCGGCTGCTTTAATTTTGTTTTTTGGTTTTTTTTTTTTTTTTTTAGTATCGGCAACTAATTTCAGCCAAAATTTCGACGTTAAGGAAAGGACACGATGAACAGGAATCAAATTAAAGCTTTTTTCTTATTTTGGACTGTTTCGCCGGACACCAAAAAATAAAAAAAATACCAATCTACAAATGTTTTCAGTTGATTAAAGAAAATAGTTAATGCTTTTTATTTGTGTAAACTATTTTTTAACACGTACTCTTTCACATTTTTGTAGAAGCAATTGTACTATCTAGATCCTTTATGAGATTTATTTGTCTTAATAAATCTAGAACTGCTTGAATATTTGTCCGATCAGATGGACAGCACAAGAACTTTTTCACAATTGTCTTCTCAAATTACAAGCAGTATGAGTATGCAATTATATTCAATCTCAATTCTATCATATATGGAAGGCCTTCTATGATCTCATAATCTCTCTTCCTCCGTAGCTCCAATCCTCTTCATGGTCTCTCTCTTTCTCGCAACCCTTTTGGTTATATGGAAATATAAAAAATATTGAAATTTTTTTTATACGAACCAAATACTGAGAAATATAAAAAGGTTCAAATTTGTTCTCATTTTCCCTGTTGCAAAGAAGGCAATTAACGATGTTCAATTTATCCTTAATTAACCGCAAGCCAAAGGATTATCATTTTATGATAATTAAGCGGAAAACATTTTACGCCTCTTCGTGAAAGTTATTTTCTTTACTCAACTATAAATATTCTCAACTTGATGAGCATTTTACGTTTTGCTCCAAACACTAAAAAAAAAAAATTTCTTAAAAAATATTTTGTGTTGAAACAAATATACTCTTTAAGTAAGCAAGTTTAGAAATGGTCAAGCTAATTGAAACTATATATATATATATATATATATATATATATATATGAAGCAGATAACAAATTTTGTTTCCATCGAATCTAAAGATGCATGTGAATATTATTTAATATTTAAGCCTTTGTTATTAATTGGATAGGACGTTAATTGATCATCATGTAAAGAACTATACATTCTTTGGAGCATTTTTAGCCACTAATTAATTAGTTCAAGCTGTCTAATTGTTGAATTTGCTACTTCCTATATTTAGAATTTTTCTGACAAAATTTTACCCACACTAGATTTTGAGACTATATATATATAAATTCCAAAATAATAATAATAATAATAATAATAATAATAATAATAATAATAATAATAATATTCCAAAATAATAATAATAATAATAATAAATTAAACAGAATATGCCTCTCCAGTACGTGTTAATCCAAATGAAAAAAAAGGAAATTGTTTCTTAGCTAGATCAAAACCCTATAGTTTGCTCTTAATGTTAAAGTATTAATTAAGTGATTAAATTTATCTCTTCCTATCAACTTAAGCTTTTGAGATAAGTGAAAATTTAAAATGGTATCAGAGCCAAAGGTCTTGAGTTTAAACCTTGACTCCGTCATTTAATTTACCCTATTGCAATTAAACCTTGACTCTGGTGCGTGTAGAGCACGCGCCTTCTCCGGGAACCCTCATTGCGCCGGACAACCTTTAGGAGTCTAGATTGTCACCGTCTGAGACCGAAAAAGCAAACGGTGACCCACACGCGTAAGACCAGGGAGAGAAAACCCCGGCGCATTACCAGATGCGCCGAACAAGAGCGAACCACACGGACTCGCTGAATGACCACCATGATCGGAGAAGGCCGGCAACCGCAACAGAAATGCCCTTGTTGAAGAAATTTCAGCCGAGTCTTATAGATCTCGCTTTGACAACATCTTTGCCGAAACCACCAACACTCGTCGTTCGTCACAGATCTGGACCAGAAAATCTCCTATTTGCACCAACACACAACAATAAAAACAAAGAAAAAACCAACAACGACCATGGATCTATCTCCGATTGGTCTCCCTCTTCCATCTCCCTCCGTGTGTAGAAAAGAACAAAAAAAAAAAAGGAGAAGAAGGAACGACAAGCGTGGGAAAAAGGGAAAGAAGGAAAAGAAAAACCGAACAGAAATCAAACCAAAAACCGGCCGACTCACGCTCTTCGGCTGGATTTTGAATTTGATTTTGGGTTTCTCTTGTTTTGGTTTGATGATTTCCGGCGAGTGGTTGAGTGGGTGGGTTTAATGGCCGGCAAATTGGTGTTTTTTTTTTTTTTTTTTTTTTTTTTTTTTTTTTTTTTCGGCGATTAGATTGTTGTTGTTTTATTGAATTTTTTCCCATTTAGGGTTTTTGTATTTTTGGTTTGATGGGTCGAATCTGGCGATTGGGTAATTGCCGGTCCCGGCCTGGATTTACGCCGGATTGGGAGAAGAAAAAAGACCGGCCTGGCTGGATGTATGCCGGATTGGGAGAAGAAAAAAGAAAAAACAGAACATAAATTTCTGTTCTGTTTTTTCTTTTCTTTTCTTTTTTTTTTTTTAAAAAAAGAACAAAAATGTTAGTCACGTGTCTTTCATTACACGCTGCTAGAATTGCCTATTTTTTTTTTTTTTTTTTTTCAGAAAAATGAAGCCACTTGGAGTGGCACGTGGCTAAATGCTACTTGGCTAAATAGCCGCATATATAAAGGGACACGTGGCTAAAATTGTATTTAGTCACAACTGGATTCACTACGTGTAATTAGCCGTAGCTAAATGCTCGTGGCTAACAATTAGCCATGTGTATGACCCCATACACGTGGCTAATTGTAAGTGGCTAAAAACAAAGTTTTTTGTAGTGTCTTGTCCACTCTGTTGCTGGCCTTTGTAGGGTTTGTGTTGATCTCATTCTCTGATTTCTTATGCTGTAGCCTAAGGTTCCTTCAATTAGTGGAAAACCAAGTGTAAAAACTGCTCAAGATGAAAGTGATCATAGTTCAGAGGATGAGGAGATCGAGTGATTCTGAAGAGATGATGACAAACCCGCAGGAAAACAAATCACAAAGGTGAGAAGTTTAGAGATTGCTAGGATTATAAAAATGTTATACAAATTCCCGGTAGTTTGGCCTGGTTCTTACTGTTGTCACGTTGCTTTTTTGTATACCTGCAGCCCCGCTCAAGATTCAAAGAAAGGTAATGGGGTTGAGGAGGAGTCTGAGGAAGATACAGATGAATCTGATGAAGAGAGTGAGGAAGAAAAATGTAGAGTTACTGATTCTCGACTTGTGTGCTTCTATTCATGTTTTGGTTGAACATCTATCTTAAGTTGAATCTGGTTTGATAGAAAGCAGCTTGAGGTGTTTTTTTTTTTTTTTTTAATCATAAAGTAACGTTTTTGACATATCAATTCGCTAAATTTATTGACACGATGTTAAAAAGTGGCACAGACTAAAATTAGTGACATGTCAAAAAATAACACATCAATAAATTAGTGACGTGTCACTGTTTGACACGTCACTAAATAGCCAGTTTTTTATGCAGTGATTAGTGACGTGTGACACACATCACAAATGGCACGTCGCTAAAGTTTAGTGACGTGTTAAATGGTTTGACACGCTACTAAATTTCGGTAAAATTTTATTTTATTTTTTTGTAATGACATTTGGGCAAAAAGACAAAAGTAGTGTGAAATTAATATATTTTCAAAAGATTATGACTTAAAAAAATTAAAAAAGCCAAAAATACTAAAAATCAACTTAAATGATTTTTAAATTGTTTAAATAAGCTATAATAAAGACCTAAAGAAGGCCCAAAAAACTAAACTAGGCCCAAAAAGGTTATTACCTAATATGCGGATAGCGAATAATAACCGCATTTAGTAACTGTAATAAATATGTGGATGCGATTAATAT
Organism: Alnus rubra; assembly: GCA_028654335.1. Lineage (NCBI taxonomy): Eukaryota > Viridiplantae > Streptophyta > Magnoliopsida > Fagales > Betulaceae > Alnus > Alnus rubra. The sequence goes on along the minus strand of JAJPGS010000125.1, from coordinate 268,384 downwards.
AAATATGATTCGGGTATCTAAAAATGATATCTGCATTTTATAAATGCGGATTTTGCAAATAATTGTGATCGTATCCATCCTCTGTAGCTATATGATGAGGACTAATCAATAAAGAATTGATTGGTCGAATGCATTCACATCGTGTATATATATAGAACACGCTGATTTTTTATTTTTTATTTTTTATTTTTTATTTTTTAAGTGAATATCCCAAATGTAAGCTGCAAATATTCAAGGACTTTTGAGTACAGCAAGCCGGGCTCTTCATGATAAACTATAATGATGCAGTTTCTTAGCATAGTAAAAATGGAAAGAAGGAAGAAGAAGAAACGTAGACTATAATGATGCAATCCCTGGCCTTGGCATAACAAAAGTGAGAGAGAAGCAAGAAGACGACACACTATAAAAAAGTTGACCATTAGCATCGACACTTTGTGGACATTAAAAGCCTCCAAGTCGACGCTATTGATCATTAGTGTGGACATGTCGATGCCAATTAGATCGACGCTGAAACTCCAATGCTAATGATAACCCACCAATGTCGATATATGTCGACGATATTGATATATGTGATCATATCATGTGTTGACACTGATAGGTCTATCATTAGCGTCCATACTTATATTGATGCTAATAATTTATCATTAGCGCCGACTAGTGTGGACGCTAATGACTTAAAAAAATTTAAAAAAAGATATATATTTTGAATAATCCATTAGGGCCAACCGTGGTAGACGCTAATGGACAAATTTTTTGTAGTGGCACAGTAAGGATCCTTGTCAAATTAAGGATCAAAGTTTTTTTTTTTTTTTTTTTTTTTTTTTTTTTTTTTTTTGTTTTTGGAAAACTTCATTCATACCACTTGAAGTATATATAAGCAGTTTGCAATTATAATTTCGTAGTTTAAAAATTCGTAATGTTAATATCCTTATCATGTTTCACCTCCTTTTAATTTTAGCCCTTTTGTGTTAAAAACTTAAAATACCCCTCTCTCCTTTTAATTTGCTGGATTCTCCGCCCTTCATGGTGGTGCTGTCACACCTATTCATCCTAGAGCAGGAGGAACACCCACTGAGTCACAGACGAACTGGCCCGAGATGGGAAACAACAAAGTCACCGTTTACCACTTCCTCCCCTAACAATTTGCAATTCTTCTCCCTTTTCTCACTCAAATTCAGCGGCAACATCTCCCTCCATGTCGCGAAGTCCAGGAAGGGCGGAGAATCCAGCAAGCCCTGGCTCGCGCTGGAAAAAGGGAAAGCTGCTGGGTAGAGGCACTTTTGGGCATGTCTATCTCGCGTTTAACAGGTATATACCCTAAAACAAAATTCTTGGATCCACTATATATGTCTTTCAATTTTTACTCAGTCACAGATAAATGTATAACACTCAATAGGTCCTCTAAGATACCTGGGTGTTTAATTATCTCTTAATTTAGATTTTGGAAATGTGTCTTCCTATTTTTAGAGGACTGATAACAAAAAAAGGCATCACAGAGAAGCCAGTGTTCTTGTCACTATGATGCCTACTCTGATGTCTCACTTCTTATAAAAATAGATAAAAAAGAAATTTCATGTCAAGTCCTTTGACTGTCAATTGCATGAGCGCATGTTTTTATATCAAATATGATTAATATTGTTTGTTAAATTATCTGGTGCAATATCCTCATCCCTTTTTATTTTTCCAATTGTTGGTCGTTAATGGAGTTTGTGCATATCTAATTTTATAATCTCAATTGGTTTAGTGAAAGTGGTGAAATGTGTGCAATGAAGGAGGTTGCGTTATTTTCAGACGATGCAAAGTCTAAAGAAAGCGCTGAGCAATTAATGCAGGTAACTTGATCTCCAGTAGATTTAAGAAATTTTCTATTGTTTGAATGATAAGGTTGAGGCTTTTCTATAACTTTGGCCAAATAAGTCATTTAGTTGCTTGTTTTGATTGAAAGCAGTATATTACATTCTGTTTTGGCAGGAAATTGCTTTATTGAGCCGTTTACGACACCCAAATATTGTGCAGTACTATGGGTCTGAAATGGTAGGTTTATAACTTACGATTTAATTTATATGTTTGTAATTATTGTATTATATGGTTTTGAAATATCTAGCAGCGTGCATGCCTTGGATGATTCCAACTTCAAAGAAGTCGTCGTAAATATAAATCTTCTATGGTGGTTCTTGAGTCATGAACTTTTGGGAACAAACTTTTTGTTACTTTGAATAGCCTAATTGCATGCTACTATCAAATTGGTGTGCTGCATCATGGGAAACATCATATTGTTAAATGTCAATTCAAGTTAATGGTGTATACTAAAGTTTTAAAAACTTCTTGAACAGGTGGGTGACAAACTTTATATTTACCTTGAGTATGTCTCTGGTGGCTCTATTTATAAACTTCTCCAAGAATATGGACAATTTAGCGAAGTAGCAGTCTGGAGTTATACTCGACAAATATTGTCAGGGCTTGCATATCTACATGCTAAAAATACCGTCCACAGGTGAATTGAGTTATCCATTTTCTTGATATTGTAATTCTAAACAAAAATCTGCTTCTATAATTTTTATTTTGCCCAACTTTAAACATTGTTCATCTTCTTAAACTGGATTTTTTTATAGGGATATTAAGGGTGCAAATATACTTGTCGACCCAAGTGGCCGTGTCAAGCTGGCAGACTTTGGGATGGCGAAGCATGTAAGTGTAGGCATAATCAATTTTGATTTGATGTGAGATTGTAACAAAAGAAAATGACTACCCACTTATGCATGTTGAATTTGTGAATTGGAATGACTGTTAAAAATGGTACATTATACTTGCATGATCAATGTCATAAATTATCAATCAGCAGAATCCTCCTTTTAGAGACTGGCTTTTTGGGTAAATATGAGTGCATATGGTTTTGGGCGCCTTCCAAAAGTACAAAATTGTAAACTTTAATGATGTTGCATGATCAACCCTGGCCACAGGTTAACTTAGTGGCAACAAATATCAAAAGGTGTTTGACTTTGATTGTGAGGTTGCATGATCAACCCTGCTTGTCCCAACTTATTTTGTTTGTGCTTTGCAGATTACTGGGCTGTCATGCCCATTATCACTCAAGGGAAGCCCTTACTGGATGGCACCTGAGGTCAGAATGTTTCTCTTTTTAGCATGGTTTCCTTAATCATGCCACGTTTCTCAATAGTAGATATTGATTCTCTTTTGCATTGTTTGCCCAGGTTATTCGGAACTCAAATGGGAGCAACCTTGCAGTGGATATCTGGAGTCTTGGGTGCACGGTTTTGGAAATGGCTACAACAAAACCACCTTGGAGCCAGTATGAAGGGGTCAGTGGTTTAGTCAAAAAAGTAGAAGCTTCTAAATTCCTTCTACCCCCACCCCTGCATTTCAACAAAAATAAAATAAAATAAAAACCCCATTAAATATTGTACTTCATCAAAGCTTCGCCAGTTGAGCATTCTCTCATGTATTGGATGCATGCATGTCATATATATAGATTCTAGGTATTAATCATTTTACTCTTTCTTCTATCTGATCTCTGCATGTTATGGTTTGAAGGTTGCTGCCATGTTTAAGATTGGGAATAGCAAGGAACTCCCAGTAATTCCAGATCACCTCTCAGATCATGGGAAGGATTTTGTAAGGCAATGTTTGCAACGCAATCCAAATCAGCGTCCTGCAGCTCTTCTGCTTTTGGAGCACCCGTTTGTGAAACATGCTGCACCATTGGAAAGACCTATTCTTGGCCCTGAGCCTTCAGATTCAGCTGTCGGGGTTACAGATGGAGTGAAATCTCTGGTATGAAATTTATTTTTACTATAATTGTTAGTCACTTTGTTTTTGTTACACAATTTCCATGTATGAATTATGCTATAGTGCAGGTTAGCCTGCTTCTCCTTCAATGTGCATAATGCAATTTATCAAGCTGCACTGCTCCCAGATGTTTGTGTAACAGGGAGTGTCTATGAACTTGGCTAAGTACTGTAAGATAGTAAGATATCACATGGATTTTCTTACTTTCTGTCTTGCTTATTTAATTAACTGCAGTTTGGTGTTACGAGTGTTTTATATAAATTGTAACAGGAGGTTGCCACAGGTAAAAAATGTGGAATGTATGTAGAAATCTCTCGTGAACATAATCTGCGAATTCTTAGGCTAGGAACGGAAGGTTGTATGACTTAGTTTTCCTGATTGCGGAAACCTTGTATTTAGTTTTGTCTTCAAAGCAGGATGAAAGTTGCAAAACCCTGTTAAAATTTAATTCCAAGACAAGTCTGATGTTACGTGCCTGAATATCAAGCGCATAACGAGATAAATTAAGGTAGGTTCTTAGAGGAAACTTGGGCTTCCTTCAAACAAAAGTTCGGAAAATCAAATACTTACATACTTTATTCATCAAATGGTAGTTCTTAAAGAAACATTACATAGACATCCTTACATAACACAAACAAATAACAAAGATAAAAATGATAACTCGGTCTTAACAATGGGATAGACCAACAGATAACATGATAACATCTAGTGAAATGATAATTCCTATCTTCATAGTTGCATGGCATGCGTAAGTCTGCAAGTATCCTTATCATTATGAAACACCTTTTCTTCAACTAAGCAACACGTTGCTAGTATTTTGCATGGGTCACATTTCCTTCAACTGAGCAACATAGGCTTGTGGTTTGCACGGGCCATGTTTCTTTTGGTGTAACCTTTGATTGACAATTCAAATTTGAGAACATTTGGCTTAAGTCAGAGGGTTTTGTAGACAGTGTGAAACTGTGGTGGTCCTCTTATCACTTTCAGGGTTCTCCAAGTTACATCCTAGCCAACAAACTTAAGACTCAAAAATCTGATTTAAAAGCTTGGAATTAAGAAGAGTTTGGCCATATAGAGAAAAAGAAATAGCTTCTTTTGGCTGATTTACGGGCCCTTGAAGGTTTGGAGGAAGAGAGGCTTAGTTGAGGAGGAGATGAAGAGGAAGGCTGCGATGACTAATGAATTGGAGAGGACAACGCTTTTGGAGGAGGTGAGTTGGAGGCAAAAATCGAAAATCGAGGGCACTGTGATTAAGAGGGGTCGACAAGTGCACAAAGTTCTTCCACCGAGTGGCCAATTCGAATATAAGAAATAATTTCATTGACTAGCTGGCGGTTAACGGTATAGTTTATTAAGATAAGTCAGGGATTTGAGATCACATTGTGCAGTTCTACAATAGCTTGTTTACCGAGCAGTTTAGTTTGCGTCCCAGGTTGGGATGGCCTCTCGCTTGATTTCGTTGGAGAGAGAGAGAGAGAGAGAGAGAGAGGTTTCTAAGCCTTAGAACGCTTTCACGAAGGGTAGGCAAATCCTAGATTGCCAATTGGAGAGACCCTTTGAGGGGTAAGCAGATCCTAGATTCACTCCTCATTGCCAATTGGAGAGATCAATTGGCATTTTTAAGCCTTAGAACGCTTTCATGAAAGGTAGGTAGATCCTAGATTCAGTCCTCATTGCCAATTGGAGAGACCCTTTGAGGCGTGGGGAGATCCTAGATTTAATCCTCATTGCCAATTAGAGCGACCCTTTGAGGATGAGGTCTTTGAGATGGTGAAAGCTCTTGATGGTGACAAGGCCCGGAGTCCTAATGGTTTTACTATGTATTTTTTCCAAGTTTGTTGGGAGGTGCTTAAAGAAGACATCACGAATGTCTGCAACAAATGTCATGCTAGAGGTATGTTTGTAAAAAGTTTCAATGTCACATTCATTTCTCTTATTTCAAAGAAACTAGAGGCTGTTGACATTAAGGAGTTTTGACCTGTTAGCTTAGTGAGTAGAGTGTAAGATTGTGGCCAAATTTCTAGCTAATAGGTTGAAAATGGTTGTGGTGAAAATCGTTTATAGGCCTTAGAACCCTTTCATCAAGGGTAGGCAAATTCTAGACTCAGTCCTTATCTCCAATGAGTGCATTGATGATAGGCTTAGATATGAGGTTCCAGGTGTTATGTGCATGCTGGATCTTGAAAATGCTTTTGACCATGTCAATTGGGACTTCCGTTTTTATATGTTGAAGAGATGCAGTTTTGGGAAAAGATGGTGTAAATGGGTGGCATACTGCATTTCCTTTGTGCGCTTTTCAATCTTTAGTAGCTCCAACGGCTTGAGACTGGGAGATCTATTGTCTCCCCTTCTTTTTGTTATTGTAATAGAGGTGTCAAGGAAAGTGATTTCAGCTTTAATGGATGGGGGTCTTTTATCGTCTAGAGAAATTGCGGCGGGATCTTTTGTGGGGTGGTATAGGTGAAAAGTTCAAATTTCACTTGGTTAGCTGATCTAAGGTGTGTGCTCCAATATCTGAAGGAGGGTTGGGGGTTCAAAATTTACTTGTATTCAACCGGGCTCTTTTGGGGAAGTAGTTGTGGCGCTACGTTCGTGAGAGAGATGCCTTATGGAGGGTTGTGGATTCTAAATATTCTCCCTTGCCTTACATGGTGTATATGGAGGGAAAGAAACGATCGTAACTTTGAGGACCATGAGAGGACCTTAGTGGAATTAAATGCTTTATTCTTTACAACTCTCTCTTTCTTTGGGCCGTTGCCTCAAATTTTAGTTTTACGAACTTTCATGTATTCTTAAATATCTTCTCCACTACTATCTAGGCTTCCCTCTTATATATGTGTACTTGGGTTGCGCCTTTACGCTTTTTAATGAATTTTGCGATTACTTGTGAAAAAAACATTTGATTGACAAAGTCCAAGAAGTATAGATCTGGTGGGAAACAGCATAGAGATGAGCTGGTTATAGTGATAGAGATTGCATAAGACAGAGTGTAGTAGGCTGAGTATCAAAAAGAGAGCAATTAATGGAAAAAAATAAAAATAAAAATTAGTTCTTAGTTTTTCTTTTTGTGATTTTAATTTAGTCATCGGATATCTAATTTTGACAATTAAGTTCTTAAGCTCCAATTTCTTAGTCCAGAAGTGGGATCCACACAAAGTGGAGCAAAAGTCATGTGAAATTAATATTTTTTCAAAAGATTATGACTTAAAAAAAATTAAAAAAGCCAAAAATACTAAAAATCAACTTAAATGATTTTAAAATTGTTTAAATAGGCTATAATAGAGACCCAAAGAAGGCCCAAAAAACTAAACTAAGCCCAAAAATGTTATTACATAATATGCGGATAGCGAATCATGTTAAAAAAAAAAAAAAAAAGGCTTTATAAGCCGTTTTAATCAAAACTGCTCCATTTGAAACTGTTTTGTTAAAAGGGCTCTAATTTGAGCCATTTTAATAAAAACAACTCAAATTGGAGTCATTTTATTTAAAACGACTTAAAATGGAGCTGTTTTAAAAACTGTTTATAAAAACTAAAAAGGCTCCTTTGAGCTAGAGAATATGTCTGTAAAGTTTCTAATATTGCCATTTAGATTTTTCTTATATATATATATATATTTATTTGAGCTGCAAATTAGAAAATTGTAGAAATTAAGGAAATTCAGCAGGCTTTTAAGAGGATGTTTGGTCTATGAAACCTTAAATGAGATTATGTTGTTTAACGTTGCTCAAGACCTGGCCATTTCTTCTTGTCATGACTTTGTGCATATTAACCGGTGAAGTCAGAAATTTATTATTGTATGGGCCGTGCTAAAAATATGATAAGTACAATTTAAAATTGAAATTAAGTAATTTTTCACAAAATATGTGTATGTATCTCAAAAATTATAGGGATAATTACACTTAACCCCCCTGATTTATTCACGGTGTGGCAATTTACCCTCCAATGTACCAAAATTGGTACATGACTCCCCCGAACTTGCCAATGTGTAGCAAAATCAACCTTCCATCCAATCGACCGTTCGTTTGGACGAAAAACCCTCCCCAAGTCACGTGACTTGCACGTGACCGACTTTCTGTCCAAACGAACGGTCGATTGGACGGAATGTTGATTTTGCCGCACGTTGGCAAGTTCGGGGGGTCATGTACCAATTTTGGTACATTGGGGGGTAAATCGCCACACCGTTGATAAATTAGGGGGGTTAAGTGTAATTATCCCTATAATTTTTGAGATACATACACATATTTTGTGAAAAATTACTTAATTTCAATTTTAAATTGTACTTATCATATTTTTAGCACGGTCCATACAATAATAAATTTCTGACTTCACCGGTTAATATGCACAAAGTCATGACAAGAAGAAATGGCCGGGTCTTGAGCAACGTTAAACAACATAATCTCATTTAAGGTTTCATAGACCAAACATCCTCTTAAAAGCCTGCTGAATTTCCTTAATTTCTACAATTTTCTAATTTGCAGCTCAAATAAATCACAATTTTAAAAAAGTGATTTGACGGGTAGAGTGTGCAAAAACAAGAAGGTTATTACCTAATATGCGGATAGCGAATAATAACCGTATTTAGTAATTACAATAAATATGCGGATGCGATTAATAAAAACATGATTCAGATACCTAAAAATGATATCTGCATTTTATAAATGCGGATATTGCAAATAATTACAACCGTATCGGTCCCTAAAGCTATACAATGAGGACTAATCAATAAAGAATTGATTGGTCGAATGCATTCGCGGCGTATATACAGAACACTGATTTTTTTTTTTTTTTTGAAGTGAATATCCCAAATGCGAGCCGCAAATATTCAAGGACTTCTGAGCACAGCAAGCCGACCTCTTCATGATAAACTATAATGATGCAGTTTCTTAGCATAGTAAAAATGGAAAGAAGGAAGAAGAAGAAGAAAGGTAGACTATAACGATGCAATACCTTGGCATAACAAAAATGAGAGGAGAGCAAGAAGACGACTCACTATAAAAAAGTTGCTCATTAGCATCGATACTTGTGGATATTAAAAGTCTCCAAGTCGACGCTAATTAGATTGACGCTGAAACTCCAACGCTAATGATAACCCACCAACGTCGATATATGTCGACTTTATTGATATATGTGATCGATACTAAAGATTGTAGCATATATATCATGTGTTGATGCTGATAGGTCTATCATTAGCGTCCATACTTATGTTTATGCTAATAGTCTATCATTAGCGTTAACTATTGTGGACACTAATGACTTAAAAAAAATTAAAAAAATTAAAAAAATATATATTTTGAATAATCTATTAGGGTCGACCGTGGTCGACTTTTTGGTTGACGCTAATGGACGAATTTCTTGTAGTGGCAAAGTAAGGATCTTTGTCAATGAAGGATCAAAGTTTTTTTTTTTTTCGAAAACTTCATTTATACCACTTGAAGTATAAGCAGTTTGCAATTATAATTTTGTACTTTAAAAATTTGTAATGTTAATATCCTATGTTTCACCTCCTTTTAATTTTAGCCCTTTTGTGTTAAAATACCCCCTCTTCCATTTTTTTTTTTAAAAAAAAAAAACCTTGGAGCCCTTGGCTTGGCAGTAGGTCACCCGAATTTAACATAAACATGATGAATAAGAAAGTAGTTATAATATGGGATATCAATATCGTAAATTTTTAAACTTTAAAGTTATGATTATAAAATTGCTTATATTTCGAAAGTGTGAAAAAGTTTCTCCTTGTACTTTATTTGGGGCGTGGTTGCTGTGCACGATTTCAGGATGTGAATTGTTGATTTTTAAAACTGGTGAAAATTTGGTTCTTTTATTTGATAAACTTTTGGAATAAAAAAACAATTCCATATTGACAACTCCAGGTCTCATAAAATGTAAGGATTCTTATAAGAGAAATCCTCCAATCCGGATGGGCTGTAAAACCTCAGTTTTACAGCCTCCGATAATAAGGTGACACATCATTTAAAATCACCAAATATAATATACATAAAATAAACATGAAAACACTGGATCTCGTAAGGCAAATTTTCCCCTTCCAAGAGACCCCACCGGATCTGTTCGGTGGCTCTGTTCGTGGGTGGCGGTAGCCTTCGGCTTTGGCTTTCGGCGGAATCCGGCGGTGACGTTGGGCTGAGGAGGATGATGGGTTGTGGGTTGGGGGTGGTTGGTTCTGTGGTGGGCTGAAGCTTAGGCAGTGCGTCACAACTTACTCTCGGCACGCTCCCATGGAAATTTTCCGGTGGGGATCTGAACCTCAGTTTTTAATTTAACTGCAGTTCCTCCTACGCAAATTTTTTGGGACGCCTTCGGTCTTTTCGTAAAAGCTAGGCGGTGGATTTCTCTAGAATTCATTTGACTGTTGTTCGGACTGCATAATAATTTTAAGCAGTGAAACAATTTCTGGAATACACTTGAACAATCTACACTGCACTACACTCTCCAAGTACACGTGTATTGCCCTTGAGAAATATGTGCCTTCCATAGGGTGCTTGGGGGGATCATATAATGTGAACCAGTCTTTTGTTTTTGTGGAGGGGGGAGAGACGGCGACGGGGTTTGAATGGGCAAGTATTTGCAAGGAGAAAGTGGTGGCGACTGTGATGAGGACGGAGATCGATCTTGGCAATCTGAGTGGTGGGTTTATTGGGGCCAAGAAAAATGGGTTTGTGCTTGATTGGAAGTCGCTTAAAAATTGCGGTACCTGTAAGAGCTCCGGTGGGTATTGTGGGTTCAACAGTATAGGCGATCGAGGACACCAAGTTCTTGTGCTGTTGCGAGGATGGCAGCATCAGTGGTGAACGTTGCAAAGGTGGCTCTGTTTGTGGGTGGCGGTGGCTTTCGGCGGAATCCCGTTGGGCTGAGGAGGCGGCGGTTTTTTAGTGACGGATGGGCTCTTGAAAGGGAAACTGTGATTTTCTTTGTACCGACTTTTTTTTTTTTTGAAAAAAAAAAAAAAAAAAAAAAAAGATTTTGTGCTTTCAGGAGGATTATATTTAGTCTTTCTTAAATGATTTGTCAACTCCATTTGAAAACTGTAAAACATTAAGGAGCTCTCATTAATAAAACTAAATTATTTAATCTCCAATTATCGTACGTAATAAAGTCAAGTGTGATCTAGTGGTAGCTAGGTTTGACAACATTTTGGTCCATAAATGACAATAAATGACGTGACATGAATAATTTTTTTTGAACAAAACCATCTAGCTTCATTAGACAAATAGTCAAAAAATTGATCCAAGAACAAAAAGGATCTAGGGAGACACATGTTCCCTAAGTACAATATCACTGATACTATAGGGGGTTTCCTCCAACCACACATGGTCTAGACAATGGGAGGAGGCTTCCTTTGCTAGAACATGGGCAGCTGAATTCAGCTCCCTTGGTATATAAACAAACTTTGCAGAACGAAAAGAAGATAATTCACGATTAATGCTATCAATGAAATGGCCAAAACAAGAGACAGAAGGTGAACCCGAGTTGATCTCAAGGACAATTTGTAAAGCATCCCCTTCAAGTATGATGTCAAAAGAACCCACCTCTTTTCAAAAGAGACAAGCTTCCAATGCTGCCATCGCTTCAGCCATGGCCGGTTCCACAGAAATCTTCTTGTAAGCACTTTTTGCCCCTAGTACAGAACCGCAGTGATCACGGGCCACAATCCCCCAGCCAACACAACCTGTAGATTTATTGATTGAGGCATCCCAGTTTATTTTGATTGTACCTGGGTGAGGGGGCTGCCATCTACTAGTAAACATGGCTAGGCTAGGCTCTACTTCCTTGTTCAACTGAGAAGCATAGCTTTTCAAAAAAACCTCCAACCCCATTTTTGCCTCCTGCACTACAGTGGAAGGATGAAGGAGAACATCATCAAAGACCAATTTATTCCGCCTGAACCATATACGCTGAGACAAAATCGTCATTAAGTTAAGATCATCCTGCCCCAGCCTATTAGAGAAAAAACTCAAAAGCTGCTGAAAAGAAATTCCAATGAAGCTGCTCTTTTGGAAAATCAAAGGGCCACTACCCCACACATCTTGGGCAGCTCGGCAGCTCTACATAGCATGAAGGACATCCTCCTCCTCCACAAGACAACAAGGGCAAAGTTTAGAGTCCACCACATTACGGTTGAACAAATTGGTTTTTGTGGAAAGTATGTTCTTACATGCTCTCCAGAGGAAGTGTTTTACAGAATATGAGATCTTCAAAGACCAAATGAGTTGCCAAACATCCTTCTCCTTGTCCACATGAGAACAGTTTCCCACCATACGCTGTTGAATTTCCTTTCCAAGGTGATAGACACTTTTGATTGAGAACACACCATTCTTGGTTCGCTGCAATATAAGTTTGTCAGGTGGAAGAGAAGGACTAAGGGAGATATTCAGAACCACTTGTGCTTCCTTTGTATTCAGGACAACTTTCACTAGATCAGCCTTCCACTCCTTCGCATTCAAATTAATGAGACTTGCTATTGTAGCATCCGCAGCAAGCAGTTGTTTGGGAGATTGGACATAATATGAAACTGGAACAGGAAGCCATCGGTCCCCCCAGACTTGAATATTTTGGCCATTTCTAACCCTCCAAATTAAGCCCTGTTGGAGTAGATCCTTTGCTGAAAAGATACTCCTCCATGCAAAAGACGGGCGGCTCCCAAGAGAAGACTCCATAAAAGAGGAGTGGGGGAAATATTTAGCTTTGAAGATCCTGGCCATGAGGGTATTTGGTTGCTGCAAGAGCCTCCAACATTATTTGGCAAGCAAGGCCTTATTAAAAATAATGAGATCCCTAAAGCCCAATCCTCTAGCCGACTTTGCATTTCCCATTTTCTCCCAGCTCATCCGAGATATTTTTGAGGAGTTTGACATATGCCCCCACCAAAACCTTGCCAACATACTGTTCAGCTCCCTACAAAAACCAACCGGCAATTGAAAGACACTCATGCTGTAAGTTGGTATGGCTTGAATCACAGCCTTTAAAAGTATCTCTTTCCCTACTTGAGAGAGGAACTTGACCTTCCAATTTTGAAGCCTCTTCCACACTCTATCTTTGATTCCTTGGAAGGCTTGTGATCTTGATTTTCCCACTAAGGTGGGTAATCCCAAATAGGTTTCAATTCTGCAGGCCTCAGAGAAACCAGATGCAGTAAGAATCTCAAGTTTCTTAGCTGGATTGGTATTCCTACTGAAAAAGAGGGATGTCTTTTGCAAGTTAACTTCTGACCCGACCCGGCCTCATAAATACCAATGATTTTTAACAGGGGCCTCCACTCTACCGAATTTGCTTTACAGAAAATCAAGTTGTCATCTGCGAAGAATAAATGGCTGAGCTTTGGGCCTTTCACTGAAGTAGGTACTCCAAAAATAACTCTAGTATTTTCAGCATGCTGCAATAAAGAGCTCAAAGATTCAGCACAAAGAAGAAACAAATAGGGTGAGATTGGATCCCCCTGCCTAATTCCTCTAGTAGGAAGAATCTTGCCCACAAGATTGCCATTAACAACTACAGAATTGGAGACAGACCTAACACAAGCCATGATAAGCCTGATCCATCTCGCTGAAAAGCCAAGCTTTTCCATAATGGCCTCCAAAAAGTCCAACTCAACCCTATCATAGGCTTTACTCATGTCCAGCTTTAAGCCCATATAACCCACCTTACTCCACATCCGTGTCTGCATGGTATGCATAGTCTCGTAAGCTGCCTAAATGTTATCTGTGATCAGTCTACCCGAGATGAAAGCACTCTGATTGCTAGAGATGATAGCAGGAAGCACCTCTTTTAACCGGTTAGCCAACACCTTAGAGATGAGTTTATAAAGCACATTGCATAAATTTATTGGCCGAAATTCAGTAACACACTCAGAGGAAGAGACTTTTGGGACCAGAGCTATATTAGTAGCATTTATGCTCTTATCTAAAACACCAGTATTAAAAAAGTGTAAAGCTGCAGAGTTCACCTCATGATGCACAGTGGAACAATTCTGCTGGGAGAAGCAGGCTGGAAACCCATCTGGGCCAGGGCCTTTAGAGGGGCCATCTGGTTCAAAGCTGAGCTAATGTCTTCAAATGTGAACTCAGCAAGCAATCTTTGGTTCATTCCCGGGGTGACCTTCCTCTCCACATGCTGGATACAAGCGTCAACTTCTAAGGCCTCCCCTGCTTTGAACAGATCTTCAAAATATGCAATAAAAGCCCCCTCAACCTCAGCTTGAGTTCTGCACAGACGTCCATCTTTGTCCTTAATTTGAGCAATAGTATTCCTATTGCTCCTTTGAGTTGCACTGGCATGGAAGAACTTAGTGTTTCTGTCCCCTAGCTGTAACCAATTCTCCTTTGCCCTCTGTTTCCATTTCATCTCTTCCTGTTCTAGGGGCGCATTGATATCAGAACTGAGAACAGCCTCATCTTCAACACAGTTAGAGTCTGCTCTCTGTTGTAAAACCTGTAAAGCCTGCATCTTCTCCTTAATTTGCCCATCCACCGGGTTAGCCACCTTACGGACCCATTTCTGCAGTGCTTTCCTACAGCTTTGGAGTTTCTGAATAACATTACTCCACTTATTTTCCACCGGTGCCTTAGCTCGCCACTCTTGCTTTATGAGGGATCGGTGGTCTTTGTGAGTAGACCAGCTAACTTCAAACCGGAATTGGCGGCGTCTAGACCACTGGAAATCATTTGAGTTCTTAAAAACCACATAGAGGGGATTGTGGTCTGAGCAGTGCCGAGCAAGAACATACACATCCACAACATCAAAAAGAGTACACCATTCTGTATTGGCTACAGCCCTGTCGAGCCTTTCCAGTGTAAATTCCCATCCCCCCTCCCCGTTTATTAGTCCAGGTAAATTTTGGGCCTTTGAAGCCAAGATCATGCAACCTGCAGTCCTCCATAGCTTTTTGAAAACTTGCCATTTGACTAGGAGCCCGAGAGTGACCACCTTTCTTTTCATTTGCAGAGAGAATATGCAATTGTCGTCGTTCAGAAATTCTTCTCTATGATCAATTTTCTCATATAATATTAGCAATTCCTTGAAATAATAATATTCTTAGTCAAATTTGATTAATGATGAATATATACCTTAATCAACTTGTCTTTCTATTTTTAGGTAAAGTAAAAGCTTTTACCTACTTTCTAGATGATCCCTTGTCGACAAAGCAACTTTTAGTCCTATTATCCAAAAGAACCGTGTTGCACAAAACAAAAGATGATCGGATTGGTTTGATAACGTAAAAAAGTAAAAGTATTAATCAAACAATTTTTAAACATTAAAAAAAAAAAAAATTACTTTCACCTTTATATATAACATAACAAGAACTTTTCAAAGTGAGCGTTAATGTAATAGAGGCTCAAATGACTTTCTTGTAAAAGTTGTATTTCTGCTTAGGCAGCTGTTTTTTTAAGCCAGATCCTTCTGGTTTAGAGAATGGGGGGTTTGTCCCTTATTTTCAAGTTGTAAGCCTTGGGCTATTCATCAATGATAGATTCCGTTTCTGTTCAAAAAAAAAAAAAAAAAACAAGAACTTTTCAAGCAAAAAGGAAAAAGCATCCTCTAAAAAAATTTATGAAACGAACCGTCACTACAAAAAAAATGCAATTAGCCACGTGTCTACAGTATCCGTTACTGTAGCCATGTGGCCAGTTAGCTACATGTAATAAATACACGTGGCTAGATGTAAGAGCATTCCCAATGGTTTATGTATTTTTCAATCTAGAATAGCTAATCAAAATCTATTTTATCTAGTTTAGCTAATGAATTTTAAATGCACTATACATCCGATTATCTATTCTTAACTCTATATTATTTTTTTATTATTTTTAATTTATTTATTTCATTATAGTATTTTTTTTTACGTGGGTCCCGCTTTATAACTCCACTACTTTGCACACTTTCTCTTAAATCTCCACTATAAAGGAAGAAAAAAAAAAAAGAACGTGGAGTAGTGGAGGGAAAAAGGAAAAAAGCAAAGCTAAAAAAGTGGAGATAAAGAATAAAAAAAATAGATAAGTGAATAGTATAACTCTACATGTAGAGTTCCACTATTTATGGAATTAAGGAAAATCTATTATAAAGTTGAAATACATAAGCTGATAGAGTCTTTTTTTAACACTTTTATTATCTATTCTAACTTAAAGTTGCAAATAGATAATCCATTGGGAGTGCTCTAAGAGAAAATATAAAAAAGTCAGTTAGCCACGTGTATTAAAGACACGTGGCCAATTGGCGACGTGTATAATAGACACGTCTCCAATTAGCCACGTGTATAATAGACACGTGGTTAAAATATTCAAAAAAAATTAATTTATTAAAAAATTATTAATTTTTTTTTTAAAAAAAAAAAATTAAAATTTTAGTCATGTAGTTTATTTGTCACGTCGCTAATTGGCCACGTGGCACATAAATACATGGCTAAAATATTTTCTATTTTTTTCAACAAGTAATTTAAAAAAAAATTAAAATTTAACATTTTAGCAACGTGCTTTGTCAACACGTTGCCATTTGCTTGTTTTGGGGGGAGACTCACGCGCCTGTTTGTTTCAAATTTTTAATTTTTTTTGTCATTTCTTTTTAAAACCAGATCTGTCGCTTATCTTCCTAATTTTTTTTTTCCTTTTATTTTAGAAATCTCTCCATATCTCGTCGATCTGTTCTCCTCATTTTCTTCTTTATTTTTTTATTTTTTCATTTTTTTTTAGAAATCTCTCCATCTCTCATCGATCTGTTCTCCTCATTTTCTTCTCTTTTTTTTTTTTTTTTTTTTTTTTTTTTTCAACTCTAGCTAGCAGACGACGTCTCCCCATTTTTTATCAAAAACATTTCTCACTTTCTTTGTATTTTTTTCTCAGCAGACGACGATTCAGCCCCACCCAGACGCACGACGACTCAGCCCCACTGGGACACACGACTCACACCCGAAGAAGATTGTTTTCGTTGTCGGTGATGGAGAAGAGGCCGGTGGTGTATGGGTCCTTTTGATGGTGATTTTTGGTCTTTTTGTTAAATATTTTTGGTCCTTTTTGTTAGTCGCCGGAGTAGTTGGTTTCTTTTTTGTTAGCGCCGGAGTAGTTGATTTTTGGATCTCGACGACGACGATTTGGACGAAGATCCGGCACGGATCTCGCCGGATGCATGGCCCTTTCTCCCAATCTCGTTGGATTGCCGGATCTCGTCGGCCCTTTCTCCAGATCTCGTCGGATCTCCGGATCTGGCCGACCCTTTCTCCAGATCTCGCCAGATCGCCGGATCTCGCCGGCCCTTTCTCCAGATGTCACTGGATCTCGCCAGAAAGAAAAAAAAAATTACAAACGTTGGCGATGTGTGTAAGGCCGAATAAGTGGCTAAAAATATATCATTTTTCATTATTTTTTTTTTAAAAAAAAATTACATTTAGCCACTTGAAAATAACACGTGGCTAAATGTCAAGTGGCTAAATAGTCATATATATAAAATTACACGTTGCTAAATGTACATTTAGCTACAATCAGATTCACCACGCGTAACCCATGTAGCCAACTGCACGTGGCTAACAGTTAGCCACGTGTATGACCCAATACACGTGGCTAACTGCATGTGGCTAAACCCAAAGTTTTTTGTAGTGCGTATTATCGAATTTATTTATTCTAATTACAATTCAAGTATAAATGACAACTCTATTTCTGATCAGAGGCACTGTAACACAATAATAAAAGAATTTAAATGCTTTATTTTTCGTTTTCCGGCAACAATCAACTTATTGATCATCTCAAAGCAACTTAGTGATCATATTCTCTTTGAGATCAGTAAAAAAATAAAAGCATTAAAAAAACATTTAATTTTAAGTGTTTTTTTAATAATATGACCAAAGCAATTGCCAATTAGTCATATTATATATCTAGAAGAACCATGCTACACAAAACAAAAGATGGTCAGGTTAGGGTGTGTTTGGAATTGCAATTTTGTAAATAAAAAGTGTGATTTTAAACAAAATCTCAAAAACTGAACTGTTTGAGAATTGCGTTTTTAAAAAATTACGATTTGAAAACACAGAAAATTATTTTTTCAAATCGCAATTAAACAAATGGGTGCTTTCTTGAAAACACAAATTTTAAAGGCTAACCTGAAATTTTAAAGGTCAAACTGCGATTACCAAATGCTTACTGCGTTTTTAAAAATCACTTGTTTAAATCGCATATTTTTAAATCTCAAACCCAAATAGACCATGACGCATTTTGGGTTTGCCTTTTTTACTTTTTAACCTAATATATATATATATATATATATTATATATTATATTAACAAACAACTTTAAACATAAAACACTTAAAATTACTTTCACATTTATCTCATATTACAACATTTTTTCAACTAAAAAGCAAAAAACACACTTTAAAGAATTTTATTAAACGAACCCAATTTTATTCATTCTAATTACAATTCAACAAAAATGACAACTCTATAAATTGAGAAAGCACTGTAACACAATAATACAAGAATTTAAATACATGCCTTATTTTCATTTTCTGGCAACAATATTGATTAATCAACTTACTGATCTTACAACCCCACTGGTAGCTACAAAATACAATTGGAAATTAAACAATTGAAACAAATAATTAAACTAAAGACAAACATTCGAGCTGGCTGGGCCAATTAAAGGCCGGCCGTGTAGGGCACGTTCGTAGCCGGCAACCAAGAACTACCGCCGATGAAGTTTGCGACGGTGAATTGAGACGCCACGGATGAGCTAGTGATAACATTGTAGCCACCCCACTTGACCCTCTTGGCAGTGGATGAGCCAGGCCCCGTGTTGGCATACTCCCCATAATACAACTTGTTAAGGGTGGAATTTGTAGACCACTCCATCCATCCTGCCGGAGCAATCAAGCTATCGAGGTACGTTTTCATGAAAATAGTGCGTGAGTATTCCGTCCATGGCCTTCCCAAGTATGTCTTAACCGAGCTTTGGGACAGATTTAGATCGGAAGCAGCCGTGACTTTGCTATTATGAATTGAAATCCCCGTGTTTTGGTTAGGGTCCATCCTACCTGTTACAATATAAATTAAATGATTCAATTCATTTACTCTTATATATCTCGTTGAGATTTTGAGAGAAGTTGGTGATCGATTTAGAGTCTCTTTGGGATTGCTTTGAAAAATAAAGCTTTTATCTATCTAAAAATAAATAAATAAAAATAAAAATAAAAATAAAAAACTCATTTTCAAGATTCTCTCAAAAGTAGGTTTTGAGCTTTTTTAGAGTAAAAAAGTTAAATAAGTATTTTGTGAGTTTTTTACCAAAGGAAATCATTTTTGTTTGGCACAGTTTTTTATGTATATATTAAAAACATTTTTTAAGTTCCTTAACGAATTCCTAACAAGTTAGACCATATTTAGGATTGTTTTGGAAAATAGAGATTTTGTCTCTAGAAAGCCTTAAGGAGCCTTTTAGAAAAATAAAAAAGAATAATAATAATAAAAAAAAAAACAAACAAACAAAAATGCCTAATTTTCATTTCAAGCTTCTCTCAAAATGTGGTTTTGGGCTTTTTAGAGAGGAAAAAAAAAAGTAGTAATTTTTTTTTTTAAAAAAAAAAAAGAAAAGATGATTTTTAAGTATTTTTACAAAACCAACATATTTTTGATGGTTACACATTTTTATGTACTAAAATCACTTTTTAAGTTACTTCATTAACACAACCCAAACATTCTCTTAATATAGTAGAATCAGAACAGAGATCTTGAGCTCGAACTCAAATTCTATCATTCTTAAATTTTTAGAATGAGTGATGAATTAATTAATAGTACCTTGAGCAGTGATAGTGTTGGTCTTGTTAGGAGGGTAACGTGGATAAATGTTGCAATTTTGAATAACAACGGCGGCGTTGCCGAAAATGAAGTCCACCGTGCCATATATGTCGCATTCCCTGTAGAATTGCCTTTGGGAATGGACGTAGAGGGTGTCTTGGTACCCTTCAAAGCTACACCTATAAAATACTGAGAAATCAGAGCCAGAACGCAGGGCTACAGCCTGTTGATTTGCCGCTCCAGCAGTGTTTTGGATTGTGATGTCACGGGCGATGAATCCATCCCCTACAACAGCTGAAAATTCCAAACAAATATTTGTGTCATTTTTTTTTCTAAATACTGTTGACAGATTCAAAGAAGTACTTAATTTATGTGAGTTCAAATCTGGAAAAAGTAAAAAAGAAAAGTTCAAATTCATCATGAAAAGCTAAATGGATAAATGTTCAAATAATTTGAGTACTTTAATTTCTTCGAAAACAATACAGTAAAAGAAATCATACCATGCATTCATCATGTAGAATATTAATTATAGAATAAAAAAAGTAACAACTATAATTATAGCTATAAGCCATATTTATTGGGTAATATTGCTGATTAAAAAAAATTAGGACCACGATTTTATTTAAATAATAATATTAATTGGTTAATGTTAAAATAATAATTAAATAATTAAATTCATTTTGGTAAGAGTGAATCTAAACATATAGAATATTTAATTGAAATAAGAAGTGAATGACGAGACAAAGTTCAGACTAAACCTTTGCTTTAAAAATATTTTAAATCATCACTTATTTCAAAGGCTTAAACGGATTGATTAGAATGAATGAATTTAATAATTTAATTATAATTATTATTCTAACTAGCTAGATTCTCAATTATTCAAATTAAGCAATCTCTTTAATCGAATAAATTGAACTATATGAAACTTCCTCCAAGTGGGCCATACCCTAATAAGAGACTTGTATCAATTGATAATCAACGTGGGATTTTGTCTTCAAAGAAAATTAAGGGAGTCTATTGGCTACCGGAAGGACCATCCGGCCAACAATTGTAGATGGAGTCAGTTTGGTCCCGTAAGTTACCGACAGGTTCAAACTGGCCGGTCAATCTTGTTGTTTCTAGATGACATAGACAGCTCAGCAGGTCTTCAGTTTTTTTTTTTTTTTTTACCACTTAAAAAGTCAATAATAAATATTATCTCCTGGCTCGAAACTGATCAGCAATTTGAACTCCATTAATTAATGTAAATCATGCTTACACGTACGACGGTTGTCATTCCTTTTATATATATATATATATATATATTTGCATGGTTACAAATAAATTAAACTATCATTTTAATCAATGACAACTGAATTTCAGGTTGCCCTTGTTCATTATCTTTTACGTATTCCAACTATTATAATAGTTGATGTAGCTACCTAGCTAGCTTTTATTAAGCAAGAAAAGCCTAGCCTCTTACCCAAGTAACTCTGCTCAAATTGTTTGAATAACTTGATGTGTAATGGATTGTGATTCTTTGTTATTGGTAGTTGGAATTTCATAAAAAAATAAAATAAAATAAAAAAGATGGGAAGCCTTTGTGAGGGGGTCGCATAATTAACTTGCTTCGAACAAATAAGCCCAACACCTTAAACTGTCTAGAGCAAGTAAAAATTAACCCACAACCTTCTTTTTTTAAGCTGCCAAAATTTAAAAGAAATTTAAACGGTGTAATAATAGAAATACTCGTCCGTATATGCATGTGTAATATTATAGTCATGATTTGGGCCATCCATGGAAAGCAAATCATTAGGTATTTTTCAAATTCATAAAAGATCACCTTTTTCTAATAAAAAAAGGTGGGAGAGATTAATTGTAGCTATTTTAGCTACTAGGAGACGCACAAAAGAGGCCTAGATGGTAGGAACTGTAAGAGCTCTCAAGTTCGACTGAATTATAGCATGACCCAATCTTATCAAGGCACGAGTATTGAGAGTACTTTAGACGGCTAATACTATTATAATTAAAGATTCTCATTTCAATGGTCGAACTCTCACCCTATAACATGGATACCCAACCACTTTGAGAATTTGGTTGAGGCCTCTTAACATCTCCATCACTTATGGTCTTTTCTACGTAGATATACTAAACCTTTTCTTTTGTTTGCAACAATTAGCTTTGAACTAGTTTTTCTTAACCCAAGGCAGCTAATCTATATATATATATATATAATAAAAGGTACGTACTTGAATTTTCTTACCAAGAGTGGCTGAATTGAAGGTTGTAGCATCTCCTCCGACACTTTTGCTCCCAGTGATAATAGTCTTTCCAATACCATCTCCCACCAACATAATATTCTTCAATTTTATCTCAACGTTTTCTTTGTACGTCCCTGCCTTCACGTATATCACATACCTTTCACTTCCTGACCGCTTCGAAGCGGCGGTTACCGCCTCCTTTATCGTCTTATAGTTCCCCAACCCGTCATTGGCCACCACGATATTCGGCTGAGACGCCGGAGAAAAAGACTGCAGGAGTTTCCGGTCGCCGCCCTTCACCCAAGTTGGGAAACCTTCTTTATAATTTGGTTCACCATACGGAACGTGAACATTGTTGATAGCCAAAGTGTTGCTAATTAGCTTAGAAACATTATTTGACATCAACGGCAAGACATAGTCGGAGACACCGAGCTCGATAAACCCGGTCCGGCAAGTCTCGAGGTTGGTCAGAGCCGTGCTGAGCCATGTCTGAGCATCGGTTTGCGTGCACGTGACGCTAGGGTGTACAGTTTTGTTGAGGTGTGAGATGGTTTGCTGATAGAGCTCAAGGCAATCCGCCCATGCAGCCTTTTCACGAGCATTCCGGCACTTGAGGCCAAGGGAAAACACGTGGTCTAGGGCTTTTGAGCCACGTTCTAGGGCAAGTTGCTTTGATAGCTTGAGAAAATCAGACTTTTGCTTGATGGGAGTTTTGCTAGGGTTATGGCTCAAGAAGTACTCGCATGGCTGAGGGTGCGGGGTTTGGCTGCACCATGTTTTCACATCTTCGGCAGGGTAAGCAAAAATGGTTGAAGAGAGGAAAAGAGACACAAAGAGAATTATCACCAAAGGTGACATGTTGGAAGGAAAATGGGCTTAACTAGAGATATATTGATCGAGAGGGGGTTTTGGGATTTGTATGGCCTTCATGCTTCCAAATGGCTGCTTTATATAGAAGAGGGAGCAACCTAGAAGTCGTTATAATAAAAGGTACTTTAGTGGGATGCACAACTTTATTTAGGGCTGGCAATTTTGACATGGCCCGATAATCCGACATGAAATTAGCGGGTTTGGGTTTACCTTAAACGGGTCGAACCGTTTATGACCCGTTTATCTTGGCTTGGTGGGTCGTGTCACGGGTCACCTACGGGTGACCCGCTAGACACGATTAGGTTTTTTTTTTTTTTTTTTTTTTTTAATAATTTTAAATTATTATTTAATAATTAATTAATTATTTTATTATTATCAATGAAAAGCAAAAACACCAACAAAAAAAAAAAAAAAAAACCCTAAACTTCTTCTTTACTTTTTTCCTTCAACGCCGCCCCCCCCCCCCCTCTCTTCTTCTTCTTCTTCTTCTTCTTCTTCTTCCATTTTCTTCTTCTTCTCCCTGTCTCTCTGCTGTGCCGTGGTCCTCGTCCAGTTCGTCGTCCATCGTCCTCGTCCGGTTCGTCGTCCTCGTCCAGTTCGTCGTCCGTCGCCCTCGTCCGGTTCCTCGTCTGTCGCCCTCGTCCGGTTCGTCGTCCTTGAAGCCCCAGTGCCCCACAGTCTCCCGACTCTCCCCAATGTGTCCGTATCTGCTAACTCCCCTCGCCAAGTCGTCGGTCGTGGTCTGTCCAGTGTCCTCGTCGAACTCGTTCAAGCTCGGGCCCTAGTCTTCGCATCTTCCGTCCCCACACCTGAGTCCGATCGCGCCATGAAGAGCTTGGAGGTCAGCATCTATTGATTCTACTTCAATATTTACAAGAAGCAGGTGAAGTTTTTGATGGATTTTGCGATCTGAATATCTGATTGTCGATTTGAATCATTTGATTTTGTTTTGATTGCGAAAGTGAAACATTTAGTTGAAATTTGATGTTCTGGTTGTGGATTTTGATTTGTTCTGAGATAATGGCTTGCCTTGGCTTTGAATGTTCAAACGGGTCGTGTCAGGTCGTGCTGACCCGATACGACCCATTATATTAAACGGGTTTCACAGGTCGTGTCGAGTGACCAGTGAAATAATCGTGTCATGTCGTGTCTGGAGCCCCGACCCGTTAACATAAACGAGTCTTGTTTGGGTCTAGCTTAAACGGGTTGCGGGTCTTAACGGGTCGTGTCGGGTACCCGTTTTGCCAGCCCTAACTTTATCCCTGCTTTTTGTTCTTAATTTATATTCAATAGTAATTAATAATCTTGAAATATTAACATATATATTAGAGCACGTAGCAAGTTTATGACATTACGTGCCAAAAATAAAAAGCAATTTTAGGGTATTATTTCACCTCCTTACATTATTTCTTTAAAAAATATTTGGGTTTTTTTACTACAATTTACTTACAAACTCATGTGGCAGTATTAAAAATTAGGGAAAACTTCACAAAAGGGTATCAAACTATCGCGCTTTTTCAATTAAGGGTACCGATGTAGCAAAACGTTCAATTGAGTATATGCATTTATCAAAACCGTTCAATGTCGGGTATTCCGTTAGCCTCCGTTCTAAATCGATGACGGAATACCTATCACATGCCACCCATGTGATTTTTTATCCAAAACTTCCTATTATGCCCCTCATCTAAACAAACGAGTATTTGATGAGCTGTCATTTTTTTCAACCTAAGCTACCCAAACTGCCCTCCTAACTCCCCAATCCATCTCTATCTCACTCCCCTCCACCCCAATCCCGGCCCCACCATCGACGAACTCACCAACCTGCCCTCCCAACTCGACATCCCATGAATCATGCAGTAAAATATGGAGGAAAACATGGAAACAATGAAGAGGAAGATGGGTGGTTTCTGACGAGAAAATCTGGTAACAGCAGGTTGCGGATCGGTGGATTTGACGCCGGAGAACACGCCCTTTGATGCAGAAGGTTGAGGAAATATGGGAACAGCTGAGATGTGTCGGACTGGGCGTCATTTTGCTGCAGAGTCTGGAGATGGAGATTGGAGCCATTGCTGTTGCTGCTGCTCAACACTGTGAGGAGTTGCTGGCTGACACGAGATGGGCTAGCTGTTGATAATGAAGAAAACAAGTGCTAACAGAGTTAAAAAGGAAGACTTGGAGAGTAAATCAAAGAGAACTTGGAGAGAAAGTGGAACGGTGGAGGAGCATGGCTCTATGGTGGATTTGTAGCTTACAAGACCTACATTCGTCGATACAGAGAGCAAAAGGAGCAAAGAAGGTTGCTTTTGTAAAATACAAATGGGTTCTTTTGGGGTGTGATTTGGGTGGAGAAACATAAATACAAAGAGAAGAAAAAAAAAAACTAAAAGGAAAGGAAAAAGAACCAAGCAAATAATCCTCTGTTTTGGAACATAAAAACAGAGTTAGAACAAAAAATCCTATGTTTTCTCCTAGCCTAGTATTAATTTCTTTCACTCCACCAAGCTGCAAAGGAAGGAGGAGGATTGTCTCTATTCAACTCTGTTTTTATGTTCCAAAACAGAGGATTTTTTGCTTCATTCTTTTTCCTTTCGTTCCCATTTTTTTTTCTTCTCTTTTTGTTAACTGCTTCATGCACCCTTCGTCACCACCTACAAGGGATTTGAAAGGGAGGTGGGAAGATTGTAAAAATCACCAATACCGGTTTTACCCGAATCTGGGAAGGATTTGTTAGGATTAAGTTTTCCTTTAACGTTTGCATCAACCAAGCTCCAGACTTGCCGCAAAGAAACGAGAATTTGAGCCGGACTTGACTCTCTGCATGGGGCACCACCTTCATGCACGCAGATCGTCCACGCCAGTAGCAACAAGTAGGAGTCCATGCCTGTTAAAAAAAAAAATTAACGTTCTCCACATGGTCTCTGGGAAGCTCTTTCCATGCGGTGAATGAGTGTGTCCTCCGCCGGGCCCAGTACTCGGTCGGAATTCTCGTCGAGCAGTGAGGTGTCCTTCTTTGGCGGACGCGACGACCGCGAAGCGCTTGCATATGGGATGAGGATGCATGGCCGAGCACCCAGGGATAATGCTCACCGTTGTGAAATTTGTGACTTTCGATAAATCATTGACATTTGGTGTCCTTTGGTTTGTCTAACTCCCAACAAGGCCAAGAAAATAACAGACGAAGCGGACAATGCCAACGAAGGAGTGAGGGGCATAATCGAAAGTTTCACTTAAAAAATCACTTGAAACTCACGTATTTTGGATTCCGTCATCGATTTAGAACGGAGGCTGATGGAGTACCCGACATTGCACGGTTTTGATAAATGCATACACTCAATTGAACGTTTTGTTACATTAGTACCCTTAATTGAAAAAACGCTATAATTTGATACCCTTTTGTGAAGTTTCCCTTAAAAATTAAGCAACAAATTTTTAGAGGTAAATTTTAATTATATTGTCCCATCAATTTAAAAAAAAATTGTAGTAAAAACTGTAGAAAATTTATTTATTTTTTCCTGTGGTCCTTCTCATGATCTCATCCTCCTATTTTTCAAAATAATCATTTATTCCAATATTGTGGTGGTGACAATTTTAGAGATATTATTCAGCTAATTCCAATATTAATGTTTCTTTCATGTACACCTCTCTCTTGGGATATATCCATCACATGAGAATTGAGAGATGAGAGTTGAGAGTTACTGAAGAAACAATTTTCAGAGCTGACATGACATTAATTGCCACTAATTTTTTATAATATTAGTGCATTAGTGGTTTGATATTTTCGATTGTTAAGAATTACTTGGGACCAGAATCTAACGACAAAAATATAAGTAGTTTTGACTGACTTTTGTTGTTGACCTGCGATGCATGATGACATGGTTGGAGCCTGGAGGCAAGAAACGCGTTGATGATGATACAATATTTGTATTCGTGCAATTAATATTGTGTGAATTAATGAGATTCTTCGTAATCGTTTATAATTGTTTATTTAAATTACAGATAATTAGGATAGATGATGGTAAAAAATTATTTATAAAACTTACGTGATCAAATAAAAATTAACTGTTTAATTATTCATTCGGTCAAATAATTTTCACTAGTAATTAACCTCCTACAATCATTTGTAGACTATCTTAATCCGAATGAGATTATATATATATATATATATATATATATATATATATATATATATTAGTCAACTTCCAACCAAATACACAAATGGAACAATCTCCCGGCGTTGGTAAACTGCATGGTCTGGGCCTTTGTTTTGGGTATTTTGTCAACACATGCATGGCTGGACCATCGGAAAAAGACGTCTCTCCCTCTCTCTCTCTCTCTCTCTCTCTCTCTCTATTATTTATTGTTGAATTACTAAACTCTCTCATCGAATCTCACGCCATTCTTATCACGGCTTTCTATTTCCGTGGGTTGAACGCGCATGCCTACAAAATGATCAAGCTGTAAGAAATTAAGGAATTGCTTAATTTTTCTTCGGAATATAAAATTTATTTAAAAATAAATAAATCGTATTTAATAAGAGTAAGATGGCTCTACTCTTAGATTTGGTGCAGATCACGTTGCCATATACATATATATGTCATTCTATACAAATTAGCTAGTTGTATAAAAATACCCCTGTTAATGAATTTTCACTTGTACATATATAGGAGCAGACTTTTATATATCATCAGTAGGAGGGCTACGACTACGTACATAATCCAGCTGCTATATCCTTTTGGTTAACCAAAAAGAATTCAATTTAAATAATAAAAGTCATAGCTGATAATTGTTTTGAAAAATACAAAAACTTTTTATCATTATTGTTCTATTATTGATGAATGAATCAAAAGGTGGTCGTGGTAAGAAGCTACGTCTAAAAAGTATATATAATCCAATAATTATGCAAGCTAGCTGGACGACTTTTCTTGGGCTTAGATTCGGAACCGGCCGGCCACTCACGACCTCTGTAATATATGGTTAATTAGGCAGTATTTTCTTTTATATATATATATATATATATATATATATATATATGAATATGTACGTGTATACATTGAACTTGATGGTTTATGATCACGGAATTAAAATCCATTCCCTTGGATTAAAGATTCATAAACGACAAGCTATGCCAATGGACGCGCGTGCATGAATTATTATTATATGTACATGTACGAGAATTTTGATCTTTAGATGAAAAGTCGTCGGTAATAACTTTTAACGACGACCGATCATTATTAATAGGTCATCAATCGCATGTTGCTTTATCGAGAAAGGTAATCAATGACGAAACTAATGCCGTCACTGATAATATTAGGAATCGTCACATAGCGTAAGAACCTAATTAATTAGCGGATCATTCAATTAAGTAGTTCTTAAGTGTACGTTACAGTTCATATTAATTACTTGTTCAAGTACTGTAATTAGTGAGTCTCCTAAAGCTTATTAATTATTGTTTTTCCATTACCTGTATATTAATGCAAACTAGCAAGGTTAATTAATTAGCACAAAACACAAAAGCCAAGTATGCATGCGTTATCTAATTAAATTTTTCCTCTTCCGGTGATTAATCATGCATCTTGGATGAGATAGAGATCGATGTTATTAGACTTCAATTCATACACGTTTAGGTGAGGTCAGATCGACTGACCACCATCCGTACCATGTTGTCGTAAAATACTACCTAGGTTAAACAATATTGTTCGATCGGTTCTTATCCAAAATTTGAATCATTTCGCTAACAACCAATAATGCCATCGATCTCCCAATCATCTTGCATTTACTAGGTGATTTATTCATATTGCATGGCCCATGAAAAGGAAGAAAATGAAAAATATAGAAAGAAAAAAACTAGCTCAAAAACTATAGGATTTTAAGTCTTAAATCATCACTTATCATAAAAGCTTAAACTGATAAGAAGATGTAAATTTATTTACTTAATCAATAATTTAACACTCTCCCTCACGTGTGAATTCAAACTATATACCTTTTAATAAGTGAGGCCCAACACATGAAATATTTAATTGAAATTGGGTAAATTAAATGACGGAGTCAACGTTCGAACTCAAGACCTTTGGCTCTGATACCATTTTAAATTTTTACTTATCCTAAAAGCTTAAGCTAATAGGAAGAGGTAAATTTAATCACTTAATCAATACTTTAATTAACATTAAGAGCAAACTATAAGGTACTTTTGATCTAGCTCAGAAACAATTAATTTCCTTTTTTTTTTCATTTGGATTTATAACACGCACGTACTAGAGAGGCAGATTATGTTTAATTTATAAATATTATTATTATTATTATATATAGTCTCCTTAGTCCTTAATTCTTTTAAGGTATTGTATCTGTAACCAGTTTTTTTTTTTTTTAAAAAAAAAAAAAACAAAATTTAGTGTCGATACAATTTTGTCAGAAAAATTCTAAATATAGGAAGTAGCAAGTTCAACAATTAGACAGCTTGAACTAATTAATTAGTGGCTAAAAATGCTCCAAAGAATGTATATTTCTTTACATGATGATCAATGTCATCCTATCCGATAACAAATTAAGGCTTAAATATTAAATAATATTCACATCTTTAGATTCGATGGAAACAAAATTTGTTATCTGCATGCTTCATCTATATATTTATATGGTTTCAATTAGCTTGACCATTTCTAAACTTGCTTACTTAAATTAAGAGTATGTATATATATATATGCTGGCCTACCTGATTTTTTTTCTTTTTCTTTTTCTAATCAGGCCTACCTGATCTTGCTTATTTATTAATCAGATCTAGAGTTACACAGAACAAAGATGAGGTGGCTCTGGTCGGTCAGTTAAAAATAAAAAATAAAAAAGCATTCCATTTGTTTCGACATAAAATATTTTTTAAAAATTTATTTATTTATTTATTTTAGTGTTTGGAGCAACGTTATATTTTTTTAAGAATTTCTCTCGTGCTGGTCGATGATGATCGATCTCTAACAATATATGACTTTTTTTGGTATATATATATATATTCTTGCTAGCTAGGAGAATTTGTTGCACGCCGCATGTGGTTAGCAGGTAATTGAAAAGTAGGCCGATCTCTTGCAATATTTGACCGTTAGGCTTATATTGACTGCATGCTGGTGTCTACCTGCTTTAGAAATTAAGAGAACTCTAAAATGTTTGGCAGAAAGAGCAAGAATGTTGCGAACGTGTATTAATCTAATTCTAAAATTATTGTTAATTTCCACATAAATTTTCTTCTTCTTCTTTTTTTTTTTTTGAAAAATGTTTTCAGTGGACATTATTAATTTTTGAAAAAAATGTAGCTATTTTTTTTTTGCAACTATGAAAATGGTTCGAAAAATATTTCTCAGTATTTGGTTCGTATAAAAAATTGTCCAATAATTCTTGGGTATATTTGGTAAATATTTGTGCAGAACAGAGTAGTGGGTTGTTAATTTTAAAATTAGTAAAAAGTGATGATGTGATATAAAGTAAAAATAATTTGTATAGAAAAATGAAAAAGTTTTGTATTGTAGTGAATTTTTTTATTTGAATAGTAATAAAAAATTATTTATGTAATATGAAAAGTGGAAAAAGTTGAAATATTTTGATGTTGATTGTTATTAAAAAAAAAAAAAAAAAGGGTCATAGCACTATCCTATACAGGCAATTAGGCAAAGGAATTGCCGAAAAACGCCCTTATATTTTCATATAATTGAAGGAGTTGCGAGAGAGAGAGAGAGACCATGAAATGCAGCTGCGAATGAAGAAAGTGTGGGAAATCATAAAAGGCCTTCCATGCATAATAGAATTGAGATCCAGTATAATTTCAAGCCCATACTGCTTTGGGAATGCAATTGTGAGAAAGCCCTTGTGATGCCTATCTGGCCGGGAAAGTATTCAAGCATTTTTAGACTTGCTCAGACAAATAGACCTCATAAGGTATCCTAGTACAATTGCTTACACGGGAGTGTGAGAGAGTGTTAAAAAATTGTTTACGCAAATAAAAACGTAAACTCTTTTCTCTAGTCAATTGAAAACATTTTTAAATTGATCAATTTTTTTTTTTTTTCCGGTGAAACAGTCAAAAATAAGAAAAAAGCTTTTAATTTGATTCCTGTTCATCGTGTCCTTTCCTTAACGTCGAAATTTTGGCTGAAATTAGTTGCTATATAAATAACCAAATTAAAGCCGATACTATACCAAAAAAAAAACAAAAAAAAAAACCCAAAAACAAAACAAAATTAAAGCCGATATATATAGGCCCTGTTTAGAAATTCTCCGACCCACTTTTCTCTCTCTCTGTGCACTGTACATTGTCCTTGTGCACAATGCGCAAGTCAGAAAAGTACAGCTCTAGAAAAAATAGATTTTTTACTTTCTCATTTTACCCCTAACAAAAATAAAAAAAATAATTAAAAAAAAGCTATGAAGTGAGGAAATACGCATCTTGACAAGGGTAAAAAATGAAAAAAAAAATGAAAAAAGAAAAAAAAAAGTTCATTATGGAGCACGTCATGTATATGCACATTTCTGACAAGGAATTTTTTACTTTCTAGCTTTACCCACCCGGCAAGAAAAAAATGAAAAGCGTTGAAGTTAGGAAATATGCGTCTTTTTAGAGGTAAAAAATGGAAGAAAAAGAAATAGTATAGCTCTCAGAAAAAATAGATTTTCCACTTTCCCATTTTACCCCTAACAAGAAAAAAATGAAAGACGTTGAAGTGAGGAAATACGAATCTTGACAAGGGTAAAAATGAAAAAGAAAAAAAAAAGAAGATTTCATTCTAAGGCCCGTCATGTATACACACATTCTTGACAATAGATTTTTCACTTTCCTATTTTTCTCCTAACAAGAAAAAAATGAAAAGCATTGAAGTGAGAAAATATGAGTCTTGCTAGAGGTAAAAAATTGAAAAAATTGAAAAAAAAAAAAAAAAAAAAGAGTAGAATTTTGTACATTTCTGACCTGTACAATGCGAAAAGAGAGAAAAAAGTGGGTGAAATAATTTTCAATCATGGCCTTATGCTCCGTTTGTTTCGGCGTAAAATGATTTTCGAAAAATGATTTCGCTATTTTACGGTGTTTGGTAAGGGCGAAAATAACGGTCAACGAAAACCATTTTCGGTTTGACGGTAAAACCTTCTTTAATTTCTGGAAAACAATTTACGGTTTTAAAAACTGTAAATCGTTTTCCAAAATTATATTCTTCGTCTTTACACGCACGTTTGATATCTGATTGGTCGAATCCGACAATAATCGGTCGTTCGAAAATAGGCAGCACCGGAATCCGGCATCATCAAGTCACTGGAATAATGCCGGCGTCGGAATCCGACCACCGGAATACTGCCGGCTGCCGGAATCCGACCGCCGGGAAACCGCCGGCCGCCGGAATCCGGCGACAGCCGGCAACTGCGCCGAATGCCGGCGGAATCTGGCCGGAATCCGGTCATGGACAGAACCGGCCGGATCTGGCCAGAATGGCCGGGATCCGGCCGGATCTGGCCAAAATGGCCCGATCCGGCCTGATCTGACCGGATCTGGCCACTGATCCTGCCGAGATCCGGCCAAAATGACCGGATCCGGCCGGATCTGACCGGGCCCGGAGGTGTCCTGCCGGAATCCGGCAATTTTGGCCGGATCCGGCCAAACATGCTTGCCGAATTCCGGCGACGGGGACAGATCGTCACCGGATTCCGGCGACATTTGCATTTTCAATTTTCGTAATTTTTTCGTGCGAACCAAACGTCGAAAAATATTTTCGAGAAAATAATTTCTTTTGAAATTGATTTCGTCGAAAATATTTTACGACGGAAACCATTTTACGTCGAAACAAACGGAGCATTAGTCTATAAATAGATTCCGAGTGAAGAAATTTTCAAACAGGCCTCAGTCTATTGATAGATTCTCCGTACCTACCATAACCAAAAATAGTCAAAGAAAGTACGTGTCCCAGAGAATCAGCAGTACAGGTTCATCTCATGCTGCGTGAGGAGATAGATACTTAGAGCATTACTAGCAGCTTCCCTACAAGGGATCTGTTCCCTAAATTTTAGGGAAAATTTTAAGAAAGTCAAAAAAACCATCCCACAGCAGCTTCCCTACAATTATCTGTTCCCTAAGAAGTGAACAGTGCTTCTCAATGCATTGGGAAGCACTGTTCACCTCTCATCCAATTGTTTATTCTAAAAATATAATCTCTCTCTTACTTTATCTCTTTCTTTTCTTACTTTTAATTAAAGTAAAAGTAACAAAATAATATTTTATTGATATAGGGAAAAATGAAGGGAAGCTGCTGTGGGGTGTTTTTTTATAGGGAAGTAAAAAGTAGTTTTATTCCCTACATTTAAGAAAAATGAAGGGGAAGGGAAGGGAAGCTGCTAGGAATGCTCTTACATGTTGGAAAATATATTTACATTCTTTGTCAACCCCAACTCCGTTTATTCTATTTTATAAATAATACAAGCATGAATGAAAATGTCAAACAATTCATCCACGATTAAAATGGGAAGAGTAATTCTACTTTTTACACTTATTTTATATCGGTTAATGTGATATATTTAAAATATTTTTTTTTATATTTTTTAAATAATTGTAAAAAAAAACTATTTAAAACACGTCACCTTAGCCGGTATAAAGAGTAACATTTATCACCTATTTATCACCTAAAATGTAGGTCATGTCGACGTCAATCGGTGTGAAATGAATATGAAAAGTAGAACATCTATTGTAGACTTGTAGTCATTCTCGTGTCTTTCTGTACTAACTTAGCACAGAAGAAAAGATGAATAAAGGGAGAACTGGTTTCAAGCTGTAGTTTTTTTTTTATTATTATTATTAAAAAAAAAAAGAATGCAAAATCAACACAGAAAAACACAAGAAATACCATAATAAATGCTCTACCATTTCTCATAACTTAAAAGATCAAGTGCTAATTTATTCGGGCCACATAGTTATATATAACAATCAAAGAAGAAGAAAAAGATGATTGATCTAAAAAATTTTTGTCTACTTGAAAATAAATATTGCTAGTGGGAAATAGGCCGGGTTGGTTGAGCAAGGAACCGTTTGGTGATAGTGGAAAGTGGTAAGTAATTTCATAGAGAAATTTGACATATATAATTAGGGCATGATTTCGTTGACAAACTATAGTCAGCAATTATTCGTCTTAATCTTAATGTGATTACATGTAAACATATATTCGTACGTGTAGTCCTTTTCTACAACTAAAATAAGCTTAATTTACCCGGAGAACAAGAAAACTTAAGTCATGATAAAATAAATTACGTTGTCATTATCTTTTGATCTGATTTTTTGTGTAAATAAATAGCATGATAATTGAACATAATTAAAACAAGAGATACGTTAGTTGCACAACAATTTTGTACAACAATTACACAATAATGCTGAAGTGTACAGCATTTTCATTTTTATTTATTTTTTTTTCAAAAAAAAATAAATAAATTGCTGAACAGATTAACATTATTGTGTAAGAGTTGTACAAATATCATATCTCTTCAAACAAAACAAAAAATATATAGGATGCTGTTGAACTTCATAAATTCATTTTTTTTATGCCCATTTTTTAGTTTTTCCATAAATTATACTTGAGATTTTATACCCAAAAAAAGTGCAAAACATTCACGTTAGAATATAAATGATTAATTAATTCACCTCTTCTTATTAATTTAAGTTTTTGTTGTAATTGATGATTTGATATGGTATCAAAGCATAGATAAGAATTGAAGATCACTAGATAATTAAAATGCTCGAATTAATATGTTGAGGAGATCACGTTCAATCTATAAAGCTTTGTCAGTTTCAAACTTTTTAATACCCGGAATAAATAAGAGATAGACGAAAATAGGATTAATAGACATGAAAAATAAAATAGATTGAAAAACTAAAAATAAATTCAAAATTCAACACTGCTGAGTGGCAGGTCTGCCACGTCAGTAAACCATGTTATCAGGCTTGTGCTAAATTTGATTTTACTTAATACTTCACAATGTTTGAAAATTGGAATCCAGATGATTTAGGGTCTATGTCATGGGTATGAGTAGATTTGATTAATCGTTAATTAATTTGATGTTTTAGGACTAATTAATTTCTTGACTTTAATCTACAAGACTACAAGAAGTAATTTGGAAGGCATAAGTAAATATATACTAATTAATTAAGCCGATTTCAAATTAGATGAAGCATCATTCTTTTTCAACCAGTTCAACCTTGGCACATCTTATATTAATGTTTTCTTTTCTTTTCTTTTAGTGTAAATAAAAATAGAAATACCTCAAATCGATCATGACATAACTCAATCATGTAACATAACAATATTTTGACTATATTACAGTTTTTTTTCAAGGGTTTTGATCTCTTGACCTCAGCTATATATAATACAGGAGAAAATTCATTTAATTTCACTAAATTTTCATTATATTTGTAATTACCTCCCTAAACTTCAAAGATTCTCAATATAGTGTATCAATTTTTTAATTTTTTTAATTTCACCATTCCGTTAGGATTTTTCGGTATATTCTAACGGAGAGATGTCAAAATTTTCAAAATACTCATATTTTTAATTAAATAAAAAAAAAGAAAATAGAAATTGCAAGGATGTATGCGCGTTGGTTTAAATTTAACGGAATTGCAAAAATACTCACACTTGAATCATATATTTTTCTTATAAAAAAAATATTAGTATTTTGAGAATTTTGACAGGATTTAACGAAATATTCTTACGAATGAGTGAAATTAAAAAATAAAAAAATAAAAGTTTTTGAAGTTTCAGAAATTAATTACAAAAAGGGCCACAATTTAAAAGAGTTAAGTAAAATTTCCTATAACATATGATCTGGATTTTTACGGTACCCCTTCAAATCCGAAAGATAAACACAAACACTAATTATTATAAACAAACAAATTAAGAATGTGAAGAAAAGATTAAACAAATAAATAAAGGAATTACTCGCTGATATTGGCTTTGACCAAATTAAGACAGACAGCAGCTTTGGCGTAATCAAAAGAACCACTGCAGTTAAAAAGCCAGGAAAACGAAAAAGGAAAAGAAAAAGAAAAGGAAAAGGAGCTTACGTTCATCAACATCCTCATCGTCACGTACATCATTAGTATGACCATCATCTGCCCTTTTGACTTTAATGACTTGTACTAAATCTAGCGATGAGTTTGGTTTTCATGATCATTCAAAACACGGTACCGCCAAAACCGTGGATGCATGGCAGATCACCGATACATACATACATTGCTTTTTGGACAATAAACGTGTGACCAGTTTCATTGCATTTTTTCTTCCTTCTCTTTTTTTTTTTTTTTTTTTTAATTAAAAAATTAACAATTAACCCAGCACTCAAAATGACCTTCATTTTCTATATCACATCATATATATATATATATATATATATATATATATATAACAATGCCTCTTTAAGTTCCTAAATAATAGATCAATCGGTTAGGAATCACGTCTCATGAAGCAGAAGTCAGTAGTTTGAATTTTCCTTCCCCCTCTTATGTGAACATGTCAAAAAAAACATGTCCCCTTAAACTTTTAGTTGGGAAAATGTCTCATAAACTACTAAAAATTGTCAATGTTCTCCAATGACTAAAATATCCTTAATAAAATAAAAATTAAAGATTCTAAAGATTCTATATATATATATATAAAAGAAAAAGAAAAACTAAAATTAAAAATTAAAAAAAAAAATGAAAAACCAAGGGTGGAAATTTAAATTTTTTTTTCCTTTTTTTTAAAAGAAAAAATTAAAATTAAAATTTTTGTTTTGTTTTTTCTTTTGTTTTCAAATTTATTGGGGGTATTTTTTGTCTTATGAAAAAAAAAGAGGGTTATTTTAGTCTTTTGGCTGACCCTGGTGATATTGAAAAAAAAAAATAGAAACAACACAAACAAGTTTCCACGTCAGCCGGACGTGTTTTTTGGCGCAGTGTTATGCGAGGTACTGGGCATCTGGCTACTACGATTTCTCTTCAGGTACAACACATTTGTGTCTCTTTCTTCATATTTATTAAACAGGAATTATTCTAGTTTCCCTAGCTAGTTTATAAAAAAAAAAACACAAAAAAATAAAAACTTTACTTACCAGCTAAGCATTACGGGTTTCACAATCATAACATCGAATTATCAAAATTTTTAATTTTACTCCTTTCGTTAGGATTTAAGATTTAATCAAACGTTGAACATATGAAATATCTCTTATACTCCTTTAAAATTTAGTTTAAATTTTTTTTAAAAAAAAAGGAAAAAAATAATAATAATATATGTTAGATGTCGTAAATCTTTTACTAAGAGATTGATACTAAAATGATGTGGAGCTTATTTATTGAAGATGATCAAAATAATTAATTAAAAAAATGCTACAGGTACTAATGAATAAGTTTCATATCATCTTAATATCTATCTCTTAGTAAAAAATTTAGCATCTCTAGCATTTCTAAAAAACACTAAGTTAAATGCATGTGAGCCACCGTAGTCAGCCGTGGGTTGGTGGGTCACCATGGAACTTTTAATTAACTTCTTAATTTTAAAGGCAAGAGTAATAAGTGAATTAAAATGGGCTGAAACATCGTATACTGACATTAATAATTTTGATAATTCAAAATTATTATTGCAAAATCCGTATATTTTGGGGGTAAGTAAAGATTTCAAAACGAAAAAAAATATTAGTACAAATTTTTCTTCTTTGTATTTTGTCCTCTTTAAAAAGAGCCACAAATTAGGTATTGCGAGCCTTGTGCCAAATGGTAAAAAAAAAAAAATAATAAAAAAAAAAAAAAAAAAAAACTACATACTTTAATTTACTTCGGGGGGGGGGGGGGAAACAGTGATCACCATTTTAGTTCTTTCTAGAGAGGGAGAGAGAGGGAGATTATTTTTTTTTTCAAAAGCCAATTGTCAACAAGAAGTCTTTCTATAAAGTAAAGCATTTATGGGGCACTAGAACTTCAGCTGTCTTTTTGGGAACCTCCATTCTATGTGCCATTCCCTCGATCTCTTTCATCTTTATGCTTTTAAAATTTAAACAATTTCTATTATGATCTTTTTGTTTCCATCAAAGCTACTTAGCTACTTATTGTTTTTGGAACCAAAAGTTGTTCTTCTATTATTAAACTATCAATGAGTCAATCCCACCCTTTAACACTATATATTATTAGCCATTTAAATAAAGAAAACATAATCATTCCAATCCAAATACTGAAAGATTCAGATTCTTCCTCAACTTCTCAGTGACCAAATGGATCAAATAAATTAATTGTCTCCAAATTTTTTAATTATTTTTAAATATATAGCACTAGTTGATAATAAAAAAAATGGCGAGAATTTCGCTTTATATATACGAAACAGTCATGTGATAGTGGCCTCCTTGCCTAACCCTCTTTCCGGGTCTCTTTATACACAGTACTAATTCCCACTTATTTCCAATCTCCATCTACCCACCTCTCTTTACAGCACTTTCTTTTTCTTGTCATGATTTGTGTCTTCACAGCAGCAGCCCTTGTCCTCTACCTTCCACCGTGTCTACTGTAATTTTTGGGATCGAGTTTTATTTCAATTTTTCCGTTCTAGATCTATGCTCTTTTCCCAACCTCTACATGACACGCTCCTCACCACCGGATTCATCGGCGTCTCCGTCATCCACCAATAGTTTCCGTTCACTCCACCGCCTTCTATAAGGTCGTGCGTGGCGCACACACTCCAGAGAAATTTATGCTCTCTTCGGCGCGTGAATGCCATGTTTGGTCTCTCTACTTTCAACCACGACTTCCACCGGTATTTTATGGGTTTGCCGGCGTTTCTGGCCTCTGAGAGGCTTTCCCTTGGAGGCGCGTGTGTCTCATGCGCCGTCAGGGAAAGTTCCCACACCGCCTTCTGCTTCTGGATCTCTGCTGTGTTTGTTTTTATTTTTTTGGGCTTACTTGTTTTACTTTCTCCATGGTCACCCCTGTAATCAAGGTGTTTGGGTCCTTATGACTCAATACACTCTTCAAATCACCTTCAATGGTGACCTAGGCTTTGTGGCATCCGTATCTCGAGCCAAAGGGCTCGCATTTTTGGAAGCATTGCCCCCGCGTACTTTCGTTTTTAGGTTTGTTCTTGGGTTGCCCAGCCCATTCGTGTTTTATTTTGTATTTTATCTTTTGATGTAATCCGTTTACTTGTATCTAAAAAAAAAAAAAAATTCCTACTTTTTTGCTTTGATTATTTGTGTAGATTCCTCTAGCGAAGACCAAGTGGGAAAAACAGTAGCTATTATCGTCGGCGTGCTTGCTGGTGTAGCCGTTCTGATCGTTCTTCTCTCAGTTTGCCGGAAAGCAATGGGTAAATTTTCTTTAATTATATATATTATATAACCTAATTATATTTTGACGAAATAATTATATATATCTCACAGTTACGCAGGGTAATTAAGAAGCTAGACTGAAGATGTGCAAGGACTGCGAGGGTTTGCTATGATATATATTCTACATTTTAATACAAAAGAAGGTGCATGGATGATTCTATTCCCTTCATGCTGTCCAACAAAATCGATCCACTCACTTGTTTGAATAGAAATTGTTCTTCTATTTTTTGTTTTTTCAAAGTCCACTTTTCTTTTTGTTAATTTGCTAGTTTTTTTTTTTTTTTTTTTTTTTTTTTAATCTTTTCATGTGTCATTCTTAGTATGATCAAGCACGTATATAGCCACCACGGACAGTAAGATGCTTATGTTCATCTGACAAGTTTGGAATTTTATCCAAGGAGTTGGATTTGTCAAATTACTACTTGTCTTAAAATTTTACTGTAAATTTTTTAAGTTAAATAGTAATAAAAAGTTATTGATGTGATATAAATATAAATATTAATATTAATATTCAATGTTTTTATTGTGTAACTTTAAAATTGATGTGCTTTTTAAAATCACCATTTAAGTTATCTTAAATAATTATTGGTTTTTTATTTAATAATGATTTTAAAATACACATTAGTTTTGAGGACAAGCGAAACACAATGAAAACATGTAGCATTACTCTAAGGTGAAAAAATATTTGAATTTTTTGTGAGAGAATAGTAAAAAAAAAATTGTTTGGTAATAGGTTGACCTTTTTAGGAGAAATAAATAATTAAAAAAAAAGGAGTTTGTTGCCAAACATACCTGGTGTTTCCCCTATATTGTCTGAATTGTAAGAGCAGTATTACAACTTTTATTACAAATGCCTTACAAACTAATGTGGGCATCAACGACTAAAATGTAGACTGCAACATGATAGTCCATGTGACACTTATGACGTTTACAAATTAGTGTGGTAGTTCAAGTAAAACTTAGTGGAAAATAAGTACTTAAATCTTCAAGGTATGGCCACTTTTGCGTTTTAGCCTCAAAAGTTTTAAAAAATGACTTACAACCCATGCAAACTACCAAACTGTGACCAGCTAGCCCCTCCGTTAAGTTTTTCTGTCTTTTGGGACAGAATGTCAGTCATGTGCGACCACCTTCGAGCCCTACAAATTACTAAATTATGACAAGTTAGTTTATACGTTAAGTTTTTCTGTCTAAATGCCAGTCTCGTGCGTCACACGTAACTTTTAGCAACCTAAACTTTCAAAAATGCTCGCAGAGATAAAATGTATAAAAAATAAATTAAAAAAAAAAATGATGTATGAAAGTTACACTAAAAATTGTAGTAGTATATATCAAACATTTCCAAAAATATCAAGCCATCTCAAAGCTGAAGTGCTAAAGCAGCCGACTGTAAAATTCAAAATTGGTAGTATTTGCCTTGCTCTAGTGGTGAACGTCGAACGAGCCTTTTAAGACTAGACCGCAGCCAGTTTC
Source organism: Alnus rubra (assembly GCA_028654335.1). NCBI lineage: Eukaryota > Viridiplantae > Streptophyta > Magnoliopsida > Fagales > Betulaceae > Alnus > Alnus rubra. Next base: position 227,863 of record JAJPGS010000125.1, on the reverse strand, counting down.
CAGTCCAAAACGTCTGATTGTCTAGTCGTTTCGGTTAGAGCGCGCATAGCCCAATACGACAACGAACTGAGCTTTTCGTCGAAGAAAGATTTGGGCCACCGGCTATAAGCCCGACTCTACTATATCTATTAGCAACAGGAAGAATGGGAAGCTTTTGCCGCCTTTGATCTTCTTCTTGCAATTTTTGATTTGCTGCCATTAATTGTAGGATAAACGGCTATTTCATTTGTAAAGAACTTTTCTTTTATCTGATTGTATTTTTGTATTTGTAAATGAAAATGGAAATGAATTGGATGATGAAAATAAATGGGAAAACTGGATCCATACTTTTCAATGATCTTTACACGGACCGCCAATCAGCTAACCTACTAACTATAAAAGTAATGTTATAAATCTCTCTTGTATCCATCCAATAGTAATGCAGTTTTTTAAAATCACCATTGAATTTGTGATTAATTATTATTAGAGAGATACAAGACTCAAGAGGAACTTGTAGCTAGAATTACTCATAACTACGATCCATCCATCACTCACTCAGGAGCGGAGCTACCTTAGGAGCCCGAAGGTTTTCTAGAGTAGTCTTTATAATTAATATGCTTGTGCAATAAAATAACCTATTGTGATATAGGATAACTTTTATTTTCCTCCCATAAATTATCACTCAGGTGACAATTTCAGCTATAAAATTGGACAGAAAAATAAGTGAAATGATTATATTACCCTTAACAAGCATGTTTAGTTTATATTTTAGTAGTTTTAGTATACTATATTACGATTTTGAAAATTGACATATGGAGTATTTGACACTGCCACTGGGGTTATAAATGATATTTGTTTTTTTAAGACTCTTTGTTCACATAGAATGATAATTTAGTTATTGCACATGTTTCTCTATATATTCAACTCAACGACTTATTTGGACAAAGTAGCTAGGCAAATTAACACCGAAACTTTTAAATAGGACCCAAGTTGCAGTGAATTAAAATTTAGGGGAATAAATGACACAAAGATGATAGTTTATAGGAGAAAAGTGTAATTTGACTTTTGATATATATACAAGTTAAAAGAGTACTTTAAAAATAAATGATTTTGATAAAATAAAATAAAATTAAAAAAATAAAGTTAAATAAAATTGGGTTTTTTTTTTTTTTTAAGTACATTGTAGAAAAAAAAACAATAGAAAAGGAAAAACTAACTTATGGAACAAATAAAGTGGAGGGGGTGTCTTTTCCAATACATGGAGGAAAAGATGTGGATAAAGGGGAAATGATAGGAATGCAACCAAAAAGAATTCTGGTTGTGGTCAATTTGCCACATAGTGAGTAAAGAAGTTTGCATTTCGGTTAACATGACTAGCTTTCCAGCTAGTTGTTGGTGGGATGATGGAGAGAATGTTGGAAATGGTGGAAGCAATTCTCCAATCTGTAGTAGTTGCTAGATGTTGAAGCGCCAAAGTGACATTGAGGAATCACCTTCTAAGATAAAAGAAAATCACCCTAACGTAGTTGCCAATCAAGCAGCTAGAAGAGCAGTAGTAGCCTTACCATAAAGTGCAGAGTAGGGTGAGATAATAAGGGAGATACATTTGATTATAGAACTAGTAGAGTTTCTGTAGACTGCAGCATGAGCAGAAAAGGTGGCTCTGATTGCAGTATCATAGTTTATCTTGAAATAGGGAGGAGATGGACTCTTCCATACTTCAGGAGTTTTATCATATTTAGTTGCCCACGCAGAGTAGTACTCCAGAGTAATCTTGTTGATTGTAGTTGATATGATAAGAGCATTCAAGATAATGCCATCATGATGAGCTTTATTCCTAGTAAACCAGAGGTAGTCACATGCAACAACAACAAAAATTTGGAACCTATAAGTCTCTGCTGGAGAGAAGCCAAACATATAGTGTGGATGGAGAATGATAAGGAGCCAATCTGTCATGTTAGTAATATTTATTGCAATAGTATCCAAAGGCCAAAAAGATTGGCGCCAAACCACACATGCAATGTGACAAGTGAAAAAGATATGAGAAAGAAAGTCTGTGGGATAAGAGCAAAGGGAGCAACTGGTGTCTGATAGGGAAGAAGGTATGGATTGAGAAATTCAAAATTTGGTAGGAATAATATTCCATACCATTTTCCAAAGAAAAAGTTTTAAATGATGGTTCAGCTTGAGTTTCCAGAGTGCTTTCCAACAAGATTTAGGGAAAGGTGAAGGTGTAGAAGGGAAGAAGGTGCTAATAAGGTAATGGGCGGTTTAGTCGAGAAAATACTGACGATGGATGGGGTCCAAAGAAGGGAATTAGAGTGTGGACGAATATTGATTTTTAAAATTTCAAAGATGGTGGGATTGAACAAGAAATGCAAGACATTTTGCTTCTAGGACATGGTAGGGGAGTGAATTAAATCAGAAATGTCCAAGGGGTAGTTGGAAGGGATAGAAGGCAATCTCGGTATTGGTGTAAAAGATGGAGCAGTAAGAATCCATGGTGAGGACCATATAGGAAGGCTTCAGTTACTATGAAGAATAAAACAAACTCTAGCAAATATGATAGGGAGAGTTGCCTTGATACCATTCCAAATCTAGGAGCCAGATGTAAGAGAAGATGATAAGAAGTTACCATACCTGATGTACTTTTACTGAAAAAGAGAAACACATAGGCTATTATAACTGGAGAGTTGTTTCCGTCCCAGTTTTGATATCAAAGATAAGTTCACATCTTTCATAAATTTGAATCCAAGGTCACCCTAGTCTTTTGGAGAAGATAAAGAACTCCAAGATTTGAGTGAAAGGTTGCGGGTTTTATCATTTGGGAAACCACACCATAAATTTTTAAAAGCCCTATCCAATTGTTTATAAAGACCATCCTAGAACAGAAAGGAGCTCATGGCATAGGAAGGTATGGCAGAGACCTCTGATTTTATTAGTGTAGTTTTACTTGCATGAGACAAATTTTTGGATCTCCAATCTTCGATTTTCCCATTAACCTTGTCTAAGATTTTGAGAAAACTGTTGCTTTGGATTTGCCATACAGGATAGGGAGACCAAGGTGTTTTGCATTAGCCAAAGTAATCTAGTAAGGGAGAATGTTCTTGATAGCTGAGATGTTGGAAGGAGCTGTGTTTTTACTAAACAGAATATTTGATTTGTTGGCATTGACAGTTTGTCCAACCAAGAGCTATATTTATTAAGAAAATCCTTAATAATAATGGCTTGACTAGAAGTTGCAGTGGTGAAAATGACTAGATCATCAGCAAATAAAATATGGTTTAAGGAAGAACAGGATCTAGCTATTTTGAAACCACATAGGCTTTGGTGAAACATACTGGACATAACTTCAACGCCAATAATAAAGAGAAAAGGGGATAGTGGATCACCTTGACGAAGATCCCTAGATGGGGAAAATAACCCAAAAGGGCTGCCATTTAGTAGCACTGAAAATGAGGATGTTGAATGCAGAGTCTGATCCAGTTGATCCACTTTGGATGAAAACTAAGTTTTGTAAGAATTGTTGTAACGACCCATCTTTTACAAAAAAGCGTAAGTGAAAATTTTCAACTATTGCATGCCATTATGACATTATCAGAGTTATAAAATAGCAGCAGAATATATTTATATATATAACTATTTGACATGAATAATACATCAGAGCTTCTAACAAAAATACTTCAAAATATATAGGAGGAGTGTTATTGAATAATTACACATAAGGATAGACTTATGCCACATAAGGCACATATAATTTACAAACATTATATTCGTAGCATCATTATTACATAGCAACAAAAATATAAATATTGTTCTCCGAATGTTATGATAATGGACTAAACACAGTAGTCCACAAAATGAGAGGCGACCTAGCTTCAAACACTACCATCAAGATCACCTAAGAGTCTGGATAACCTTGACACTCCTTCTCCTCATGACCTATATTAATATATAATACAGAGAGAAACAATAATAGAAGAATACCTAAGTGAGTTCACTATTTTCAATAATGATATGATTACTGATTTAGTTAAGTACATGCAACACAATGTAATAATATAAAGTAATGGTAGTTTTATATGCACAATCATATTTATTCAAGTAATCATGACTATCTTGCATTCAATCCTATAAAGACGTAACTCTAACAAATAGATTCAAGAAAACGTAATTCCATTTAATAGAATCTAGGAGATGTAACTCCCGTTTAGCAAGTTCTAAGGAAAAATCACTCCTCTAACAATTTGTTATCTCTTTGGCACAGGTAGACGTCACTCTCTATTCCTTAGGCAGACATAACTCCCTACTCTTTTATTTATTAAGATCTTTGACTCAGGCAGACGTCACTCCCAACTTCTTTATAATTAAATTCATTAATAAAATAACAAAATATGCAAAATTTATATGCGCAAACAATTAAATAAAGCAGAAACCATAACATTTTGGAAATTCAGCATCACCCTCAATGAGTAAGAAATACTTACAATTCTTTTTTCAAAAAAGTATTTACAAACAAGCGTTCACTGCAATATAATTTAGGGTTAAATACAATTTAGCCCCCCAAACTACCACTCGTTTTCCAGATGGCCCCCCGAACAACCAAAGCTTGCATTCTGGTCCCCCAAACTGCCAACTTCTTTGAAAATGGCCCACTCCGTCAGTTTTTGCCGTCAATATGGATGGAAAATACTACATGTGCCGTGCACATGACTTTAAAGGATCAAAAAATTGAAAATGCCCTTCTTTTTAAACATAAAATTACTAAATTACCCTGTAAAAAAATAACACCGTACTTAGTGGTATAAGACCACAATATTACGAAAATGCCATTGTAGATCATAATAGATCTGCTTCACCTTCACAGTACTTCGTCCTCTTTCCGCGTCTCCTCTGAACCCATAAACATGCTCTTCGCCACCAGCCCGTCTCGACCGAGCATGGGAACGAGTACTCCGAGCCGAACCGGAACTCGTCGCCCGCACGATCCGGTCCACTTCGCCCTAGATTGTGTAGTCACTGAGGGTGAAACCGTAGTGACTCTTTGGCTACACATTGTAGGTATGGGAGGGTAGTAAAATCGGCTTCTGTTATCACGCGTTCCCATTCGATAACACGGTCTAGCTCCTCCTGAGCCTTGTGTTGCACCCTTGGGTTCTTAAATAGCTCAGCCATAGCCTATTTTACAGAGATTGTTGTGGTGTCCATTCCCGCTGTGATGATGTCCCGCAGAAATCATTGTATATAATTTAATTTGTTCGTAATTCTGAGTCCAATTAAAAGCAAAATAAAATGAAGTTATATATATACACACTTACGCACCCAAAGGAGCCCAATGAATAATGATGGTTTCCTCGCTAAGCTCATATTGGTCCTGCAATGTAAGCAAGGCATCAACAAAATGCAGCTTGGCACCACCACTCTTCTCATGTGCCTGAGTGGTATAAGATCACAAAATAGTTAGATCATGCAATGCCTCAAGTGGAAGGGTGTTCACCTCTGTTTTTATGTTCTAAAACAGAGGTAAACAGAGTATCTATGGCTGGAGAGTGGAGCACGTATGGAAGACGTGTTGAGTGGGGCAGTTGGATCAGGACATGTGGAAGGTGGAGCACTAGGAGGCAGTTGAGGTGCTTCAGAATGATGGACATGATTTTTGGTTTAAATCGTGATGTTAGTCAACAAAAAAAAAAACAGATTGGAGTCATTTTGGGTTATAGTTCCGGGTGGCACAGCTGAGACTTTCACGGACCACGCGTGTGCTCGTGTTCGTTGTGTTACATGAAAAAAGTGTAATTAACTATAAGTCTATAAATATTTAGAGGAATTAAGGTTGTCGGATTCACATTTGGTCCCATGCTAGCTCCTTATGAATACAAATATGCCGTTTTTTCAGTTTGATGCACAAAATATCCTTAAATTGTCTAAGGAATCAATCATTGCACCACAAAATAACTACATGCATACCACAAATACAAACAAATTGGTATCATCTAAACGTCTCTGCAGCTTTCTTGCTGATAAACATAAATACTCCAACAAGAAAATTAAATATTAATTTGACCTTGATTGACCAAAGATATGGGGAATGATATATATATATATATATATATATATATATCTCATCTCCCCCTTAATGTCTCTCTGTCTCTCTCTGATGAAGTACGTACCATGCAATTAACATTTAATTAAGTTTAATTTACAGGGTTGTTGGTATATGAACTCTGGATTCTCACAGGTTAACAACTCCACTGGTTTGAAGGTTTAGATCACATGCATAGCTCTCACATGGGGTTGTGGGGGCGGCGTGCATGTGATTGATAATTTCATCCGACTTGATAGTCAAACAATGGCTAAATTGACCAGACACGGACTAAGGTGATCGACATTAAAATACCCAGGACCATCCTTTTGACTCTTCCCATGCGTGCATGGCAAACCATTTCCTGTAAAATTGTTTTTTGTACAAATAAACTGTAGTTGCATTTGAGCAACTACATTATTATTATACTTTAGTTTTGTTTATACGTTAATGACTTAATTTCAATGTTCTAGGCTACTTTGGCATGGACTCTGCAACACAGACTTTCCAACACCGCGCATTGCCCATCAAATTATGGCCCCCTAGCCAAAGTACAAGGCTAATGCTTGTAGATCGAATGATCAAGAATTTTACGAATCCATCCATTTTCTCTAGGAAGTATGACCTATTGAGTAAAGAAGAGGCAGAGGAGGATGCCAAGGGTATAGAAGAGACCATGCTCTATTTTAAACCTCCAAAACAGAGCACAAAGACTAAACCTCCAAAATAGATCTCTCTCTTTCTCTCTGTTTTGTGCCCCACCGGCAGCTATAATGACTTGGTGAAAAACAAGTATTAATCGCGAAACCACAAGTGTACCTCGTACAGAACCTACAGACGAAACCAACAAACTTGAATTATTAGAAACAAAAAGAAAACAAAAATGAAAAACTTGAAGTATTAAACGCGACTCCAGGTGTCGAAACCTCAGGGTTTTTACGGTGTCCTCCTCCGAGCCCCTACGTTGGAAGGAGTCGCCGACGTGTGGGGAGATGACGGGTTGCCGGAAGGTGAGGTTGAGCGGTGTTGCCGGCATGTGGGGCGACGACCTGCTACAAATGAGTGAAAAACAAGAATAAAAAATGATACATGATGAATTTATGTGTAGGGAGAGGGGTATTTTCAGGCTTTTAGGCTAAAAGACTCACCTGCTGTGCACATGACTCGGTTTCCATCCATTTAGACGGCACAAAGTGACGAATGAGGCCAAAAAATAAGCAATTGGTAGTTTGGGGGGCCGGACTGCAAGCACTGGTAGTTCGAGGGGCCATCTGGAGAATAGGTGGTAGTTTGGGGGGCTTTTTTGTATTTAACCCTATAATTTAATATAAGCAAATAGTGAATCAGTACAATTCACTAAACATACGGTTTACTCCTATAACCATTTATGGTTTCTTAATTCTAACTTAATTTCAACATAGTGACGGTATATAAAATCCTTCAATTATAATGCTACATATTTTATGCGAACATTATAACAATATTTATTAAATTACCAAAATACCCTTTTTTATAACAATTATCAAAATACCCTTTTCATAACAATTACCAAAATACCATTTTTATTGAAAATGATTCTTTTTATGCAACAACATGATTTATACTTCAAACACTCCGCTTTTGAAAATCCTTATTTTAAAACATAATTTATAACATCAAATGATAAGAATCTTATCCAAAATATCTTTAGGACATTTTTGTAAAATATCCCAAAATATCTTGATGCAGGATGAAACAAGAATAAATTCGTCGTTTTAGTTTATTTAGATTATTAGTTTTATTTGAATTTAATTATGGGTTTAGCCTAAAGTTTTAAGTTATTTGTTGTTCAATAATGGGCTTTGCCCAAAAGTGAGTCACATTAGCTTAGGATATTTGTTATTTAATAATGGGCTTGACCTTTGCCCAAAGTTAGTCATATTAGGGTTTGGATTAGGGTTTAGTTCAATGAAGCTATTTAAGCATATTGTTCTGTTGTAATAGATAGATTATGATTTTATAAAAAAACAGATGTTTTGTTTTGAGATGTAATTTCTCTTCCTTTTTGGTGGTGAGACGCTGTCAATATCAGTGAGACTCTGGATCAACCTATCATCTTCGTTATTTTGGTGAGATTCTAAATTAACGTAGATTTATTTTTATTTATGTTATTTTCCTATCCTCTGCTGCATCATATCTTCTCGGATATTTTGCGAAATATCTCAACATATCTTTTGAGAAATTTTGTAAACCTTACTAAAAATAATATTCATTTTCTCTTAATCTTTTCTTCTATCCACTTATCCTTTAAAACATAAATACCAACTTAAGGCTTTAGAAACCTATCTCCAAATACCCTTAGGATATCTTGTGAGATACACAATACTCCCACACCCTAGATCCAGCCAAGGGAGAGTGATGGAGAGGATTCGGTTTCCTAATTTCCTTCTTGTGCCAATCTGAGAGGTAGAGAGAGAGTTAGAGATATCTATATATGTTCATGAAGAAGAAAAGATAGTTCTTCTTCTTTTCAACCAAAACTAAAAGAGAAAGAACAAAAGTTCTTCATGCTACTGCATCCATGGAGAAAGTGATGCAGAAAGGCATGAAAGAACTAGAGAAATCAAGAGAAGAGAAGAGAGAACTGAGAGAGTTTTGAGAATTCTTAAAAAGAATTGTGAAGGAGATTGTCCTCTATTTATACTGATTTGAACGATCTAGATCTCTCCATTTGGATCTGATCTAATGGCCAGAAGACCAACTTGAAGGGCAAGTTTGATGATTCATCAAACAATCATTACATTTCATAATATCTTTTTATCTTATCTTCAATCCTATCTTAACTAAGCAAGATGATAGGGTTTGGATGGCTAAGATTGATCGCAAACTAATCAATGGCCATGAAGGTGTTGAGTTGTACCATAACTCATCAAAAGAAATGATGAGAATTTGATAAAAATCAAGGGACAGCTGATTCGGACGAGATTCTGCATTACTGCAGAAAGTCGATCGATCACATTTTTACACTGAAGAATAATCAATCAATCCATTTTATAATCGATCAATCGATTATACTTGGTCGAATTTCCATCCATTTCATCACTTATATAACTAAATCGCTCGATTGATTATTTAATCAATCGATCGATTTCTAGTTCTATCAATTGGTCGATTCTAACCTCGCACGATCAATTCTAAGTTAATATATAATCGCTCGATCGATTCCATAATCGATCGATCGATTACACTTCAGCTAGAATTCTAATCCATTTTAAACTCCAAATATATTGTCACTAAGTATTTGATTCCTCTAAACCTAAATTGATGAATATTTATGAATAAATATTCATATTTAGTTTATTAGGCCTTCAATCCTATTTTAAGATATTTTATTCAATATCTTAAAATATCTTAAAATGCGGGGTAATACAATCGCTAGCAAAAAAGACCATTCAATTTTGTCTAAAGCTTTCTCCATATCAATGTTAATATAGCCATGAGGCCCCATCTACCCCGCTTAGCTTTAAGAATGTGGAGCATCTCATGGGCCAATATAGAATTATCCTGAATATGGCGATTAGGTACAAAGGTTGTCTGAAATGGAGATATAATATTGTTGAGTAAGGGCTTCAGCCTATTAGCAAGTAGCTTGGAGATGATCTTGTAAAAAATATTGTAGAGGCTAATGGGTCAGTAGTGATGCACATGATTCTGTTCTTTGAGCAAATTGTTATTCTTGAAAAAATTTCAGACAGCTTGTAGAACAGTCAGTTTAATACTATCCCAATATTTCATGTAGAATAGAGTTGTAAATCCGTCAGGACCAGAGGCCTTGGAAGTACCTAGGCTGGCTAGTGCAACATGGATTTCTGCTTTAGTTGGAATCGCACATAAGATATTTTTTTTTTAGCAGATACAGAGCAATGAAAAAAAAATCTAGTAACTCATTCCTTGCAGTTGGATTTGTAGAGGCAAATAGATTCTTGAAATTTGAAACAAAGCAGTCACCTATAGATCTCATATCTGTAATCCATCCATCGGTAGAGGATTTTAGAAGATCAATTGTAATGTCCATGACATTTTGTAGTAATTAAAATACGAAAACTGAGTAAATAATTGACTAAGGTTAATTTAGTTTTATTAAAATGCAAGAAAATATTTTTAGGTTCAAAGAAAATAAAATAAATTAGAAAAGAAATTGGAAAAGAAAATAAAATAGAAAATGAAATTTAAAAAATAATAATAATAAATGTCAAAACAAAAGTATATATATATTAAGAGCATCTGCGCCCCACACTCAAACAAAATGGCCATTTGGCTTCTTGGTGGTTTGATGAGTGCCAAATATTGTGTATTTGGACCCCTTGAATTGCACTAGTTAGACCTTTAGCCTTGTTATTTTCTAATGTTTTGGTTAGTTTTTGTGTTTTCTGTTTCTGTAGGACAATAAGAGAGGAATGGCAAATTTCATAAGAAGATAGCTGGAAATTCGGAGACCCTGACAAGTCGATCGATCGAACTTAAAATTCGATCGATCGAATATTTTCCCGAAGTCGATCGATCGAAATAAAAGTCGATCGATCGAAATTTCCCAGAAACTGCTTTTGCAGAGCGCGCCAGAACGCCCAATCAGAAGCCAAAAAGCAGTCCTCCCTCTGATTTCCGCTGCAGAACACGCTGGTTTCGTGTTTGGGGTTGTCTCTAGCTGCAGAGGAAGGGTAGAAGAGTCATTTCTTGCCATGGCTTCCTTCTATAAAAGCCATGGCCATCCCCTTGTTATAGACTAGTAGAGAGAGTGGTAGAGAGAGTAGGATAGAGCAGAAACTCTGTAGTTAGTTTTAATTTCGTGCTTATTGTAGTGTAATTCAGTAGTTTATTTTCAGAATACTTTCTCTTTGTAGAGTTTTTCTTTCATTTCCATGGTTGTTCATCATTTTATTGTGGTGTTTTTAGTCATGGAAGGCTAGTAACCTCAACTAGGGTTGAGGATGAAACCTTTCCATTGATGACACTCACAACCTTGCTGTACCACTTGCACATTTAATGATATATCATTTTAGTTGTTCAAGTTCCATTCATTTAATGCTTCATCTTTTGCAATGAATGTGGTTAGTAGTGGTTAGAAGACATTTTATGTGTTTCAACCGACCAATACATTGTTTTATCGGTTCGGATGATGATATCCATTGTGATTGAATGATACATTGGATGTTTTGATTTCAATCGGTACTCTTTGTGATTTGTCAATGTGTTGGATTCATTTAATGGTTCTTGGGTTTATGGTTAAGAAACTTGAATAACACCCTAAGCTTAATGTTCTTTGGGTGTTCAAGTGGAAACCAAGAGTGTGAGTTGTAGTATTTGGTTTGGTGGATTCCTTAACCTTAGTTCCTTTTAATTTACATATTCCATAACATCTCTTTAATTTAGTCTTTTGTTCTTGAATCAATTCTCAAACCTTTGGAACTAGGTTAAAATGAGGTTGATTAAGCAAGGTACCAATATTTGACCATTTCCCTGTGGGATCGACCTCGCACTTGCATAACACTATATTGCAAAATGATTCGTGCACTTGCGAGTACTATTTAAAACACATCAAGTTTTTGGCGCCGTTGCCGGGAAAATCGGTTCAAAAATTGGTTTTTGTTTGATTGATTTTGTTTTTCTACTAGTTAGATAGATTTTTGTTTCATTTTTACTGTTGTTTAGCTTCTGTTCTGCATTCTAAGTCTTTTCTTTGTTTTTCCCGGACCTGTTCTGTAGTTTCTGCAACTTACTGGGTGCCCTGAAGAATCGATCGATCGAAACTAAATTCGATCGATCGAAAATATTTTCGATCGATCGACTTTCGATCGATCGAAATATACTTCGATCTAACGACTTTCTGCACAGCAGCAGCTCGGAACTAGGTGAGTATCACTGTTCCAGTACTTTTTTTTAGTCCATTTTGTTCATTTTTTGTGCATAATTTGTTTCTGTTTAAAAGTATTTTGCTGTTTGTTTAAATTTTCTTTTTAGTTCACTATAACTTAGTTCAAATTCTGTTTAGTTTGTGTTTTATATTATCCTCAATTTTGTTTTATACTGTTCTAAAAAAAAAAAAGAAGAGATTTTTCTTTTCTATTTTTTGTTTCTGTTCCCGGCCCTGCAAATTTCGAACATTCGATCGATCGAGTATAAAGTTCGATCGATCGACTTTCGATCGATCGACCATTACATTCGATCGATCGACCTCAACTCAGAAGGCAGCTCCTGGATAAGATCAGTAGCAGAAAATTTTTACCAAAATTCTTTTTGGTCCCAACTTGTAAGTATTCTTATCTTTACTCTTACTGCTGTCTTAGTGTAAATTGTATGCATTTGTTTTAGTCTTTACAATTTATCTTAGTTGTGTTATTTTTCTTTGTCATAAAAAAAAAAGAGAAAATATTTTGCTAGTAAGGATACTTAGCAATCTAAAGGCAATGTCAAGGTAAATTCTGGCAAGGATTGGTCTTGGGATTTAAGTGTGTCCATTGAGACCCCCCTCACCTACCTGGGAATTAGCCTAGATTGTACTTTGGAGAACTTTGTCCCCTGTTAGCAACTTATTTTCTTTATTTTTTTTTGTTTGTCTTTTGGTTGAATATTTGTGTATGCTTGGTGTATGCTTGGTAGAAGATCATTGAACTTAGACTTGACATCTTTAGATCCCGAAATTGAAAGAACTCTTAGGAGAAATCTTAGAAATTCTGTTGAGATGGGAGATAACATGCATGCAAATGAAAATGAGAGGAATCGGGGAGAAAACGTGGATCATACTAGGACACTTAGGGATTTGTTTGCACCCGTGGCAACAAATTCTCCTTCATGTATCGTATTACCCCCAACCAATGCCACTCATTTTGACCTCAAGCCTCATGTCATTCAACTCCTACCCGCATTCCATGGCTTGGACCTCGAAAATCCTTATAGCCATGTGAAGAAATTCAAGGACATCTGTGCCACCTTCAAATTTCAAAATTTTTCTGAAGAGTCTGTGCATCTTAGGCTATTTCCTTTCTCACTCCATGATAGGGCCAAAGCATGGTTGGATTCAAACATGCCTGGTTCCATCACTTCTTGGGAGAACTTGCTCAACAAGTTCTACAACAAATTCTTCCCCATGTCCAAAGTCAATGAGTGTAGGAAAGAGATAAGCTCATTTACTCAAGAAGAAGATGAGAAATTTTCTGAGAGTTGGGAGAGATTTCAAGATATGCTGATCAAGTGCCCTCCACATGGATACGAGAAATGGAGACTGGTGCAATTTTTCTATCAAGGATTAACTCAATCCAATCGTAGCATGATCGAGTCGATGAACGGAGGCGCATTTCTAAGTTTAACGGGAGAGGAAGCGTATAGGACCTTAGATCAGTTATCCGACAATTCCCAACAGTGGGATTTTTCTAGCTGTCGAGATAGAGCTGCTCGCATTCAGAAAAAGGGAGGCATCTATGAGGTTAAGGAGGATATAGAATTAAAAATGAAGATAGATGCCCTTACCAAAAAGGTCGAAGCCCTAGTTGTTAGCAAATCCATGAATGCTGCCAACCCATTCCATGTCGACTGCTGTTCCATCTGTGCTAGTCCCTTGCACGTAGCACAGACTTGCCCATCATTGCCAACTTTTGTCGAATCACCAATGGAGCAAGTGAACGCTTTCAACGATTATCGAAAGCAAGCCAGTGGACCTTTCTCCGAATCGTACAATCCAGGGTGGCGGAACCACCCTAACTTTTCTTGGAAGCAGAACCAGCCTTTGACTCAAGGGGGAGCTCCTCACCAATCTCATACTCAATACCCCCCTGGTTTTCATCAGCCGGTTCACCATCAAAGCCGTCCAGCCCAGCCAGCACCATCATATCAGTCCCCCACTCAAGCCCCTGCCTCTTCTTCACAATCATCGTTGGAAGACACTCTTAAGGCCTTCATCCAGATTACCGGCCAATCCATCAGTGACGTGAAGAATGCTACCATGGTGAACACCCAAGCTATTGCCAAGATGGAAACCCAGATCGGGCAAATTGCTAGTCACCTAGGGGAGAGAGAGAAGGGAAAGCTCCCTAGTCAGCCTGTGCCGAACCCGAAGTTGCAGTTTCATGAGGGAGGATCATCAAATGCAGTGCATGGGCAGGAGCATGTGCAAGCCGTTGTCACTCTTAGATCAGGGAAACAAGTGGACAACCAAGTGGTTCAACCAGAAGAGAACCTTGCTGCACAAGGAGAACAAGGAAGCAGGAGCATCGAGAAGAAAGATGCCGAGCCATCTACATCAGCTCCGACCATAGAGACTCCTCCTAGGCCGTTTATACCTAGGGCGCCTTACCCTGATAGACTTCTCGCGCCCAAGAAAGGAGGAACATTCGAGGACATTCGGGAGGTATTCAAACAAGTGCAGATCAACATTCCATTCTTGGATGCCATCCAGCAAGTGCCGTCTTACGCCAAGTTCTTGAAGGACTTAATCACCGTCAAGCGGAAGAACAATGTCCCGAGAAAAGTTTGTTTGACCGAGCAAGTCAGCTCAATCCTCCAATATAGGCTGCCCATCAAGTACAAGGACCCTGGATGTCCTACCATCTCTTGCACGATAGGAGTCAGCCACATTGAGAAGGCCCTGCTTGACCTTGGAGCCAGCGTCAATCTCCTACCCTATTCAGTTTACCTGGAATTAGGTTTAGGAGAATTGAAGCCCACCTCGATGACATTGCAATTGGCTGATCGGTCAGTAAAGATACCACGGGGAATAGTCGAGGATGTTTTGATCAAGGTGGATAAATTTTACTTCCCCGTGGATTTCATAGTGCTTGACACCGAGCCGGTACAGAACGTTGGAGTTCAGATACCGGTAATCCTAGGGCGACCATTCTTAGCTACGGCTAACGCCCTGATCAACTGTAGGACGGGGGTAATGAAGATCTCTTTCGGCAACATGACGGTAGAGCTGAACATTTTCACCATCAGCAAACAGCCGAGGGAGTGTGATGAGATCAACAATGTCTGCTTGATAGAGGAAATCCTGGAGGAAAGCATTGAAGAATCAAGCATACAAGACCCCTGGAAGCATGCCTTGCTCAATTTGGAGAGGATCTGGACTTGGATGTCCTACTTGAGCAAGCGAATGCTGTTTTGGAGTTTGCTCCTCTGGAGAGCAAGAAGGAAGAGGAGGCAGCAGTACCTGAGCCTCCAAAGAAGGAACTTAAGCCCCTACCGGACAATCTTAAGTATAAGTTCCTCGGTCCAGCAGAGACTTTGCCTGTAATCATAGCTTCAGATCTTCAAACCGCTCAGGAGGAGAGGTTGTTAGATGTCTTGAGGGAGCATAAGGAAGCTATAGGCTGGACCATTGAAGACATTAAGGGAATCAGCCCCTCGGTGGTGATGCATAGGATACACTTGGAGGAAGACACCAAACCATCGAGGGAGCCACAGAGAAGGCTCAACCCAACCATGCAAGAAGTCGTCAGAGGAGAAGTCATCAAGTTGTTAGATGCTGGCATCATCTACCCCATCTCTAACAGCAAATGGGTGAGCCCTATTCATGTCGTGCCCAAGCGAGCTGGAGTTACAGTCGTGCAGAACAAGGAAGGCGAGTTGGTTCCAACTCGAGTACAGTCTGGATGGAGAGTCTGCATTGACTACCGCAAGCTGAACACCGCCACCAGGAAAGATCACTTTCCTCTTCCATTCATTGATCAAATGGTGGAGCGGTTGGCCGGGCACGAGTATTATTGCTTTTTGGACGGTTATTCTGGATATAACCAGGTCCCTGTGGACCCTGAAGACCAAGAGAAGACGACCTTCACTTGTCCGTTCGGAACGTTCGCTTACCGACGCATGCCCTTTGGCTTATGCAATGCACCCGCTACTTTTCAGCGGTGCATGATCAGCATCTTTTCTGATATGGTAGAGCGTTTCTTGGAGGTTTTCATGGACGACTTTTCGGTTTTCGGGTCATCTTTTGAGGAATGTTTGCACCACCTCACGTTAGTTTTGGAGATGTGTAAAGAGAAGAACCTAGTGCTCAATTGGGAGAAGTGCCATTTTATGGTACAACAAGGAATCGTGCTCGGGCACGTCATCTCTCGTCGGGGGATCGAAGTCGACAAGGCGAAGGTAGATCTGATATCCAACCTTCCTCCCCCACGGACGGTGAAAGAGGTTCGCTCTTTTCTAGGCCATGCAGGATTCTATCGGCGATTCATCCAGGATTTCAGCAAGATCGCCCGGCCCTTGTGCAAACTGTTGGTGAAAGAGGCCCCTTTCATTTTTGACGAGGACTGTAAGAAGGCATTTGGGGCCTTGAAGGCAATTCTGACGTCCACACCCATCATTCGGCCCCCGAGCTGGGGTACACCTTTCGAGATCATGTGTGACGCGTCAGATTACGCCGTTGGAGCTGTGTTGGGGCAGCGCATTGACAAACTTCCCCACGTCATTTACTATGCAAGTCGAACTCTGAACGACGCCCAGCTGAATTATTCGACCACTGAGAATGAGCTGCTGGCAGTCGTGTTTGCTTTGGATAAGTTTCGATCCTACCTTCTAGGATCGAAAGTCATCATCTACTCGGATCACGCGGCATTGAAGTATCTTTTTTCCAAAAAGGATGCTAAATCACGCCTCATCCGGTGGATTTTGCTCTTACAAGAGTTCGACATTGAGATTCAGGACAAGAAGGGTTCCGAAAACGTGGTGGCTGATCATCTCTCGAGGATTACCGTGGACTTCACGGAAGAAGCTGCGCCCATTTCTGAGACCTTCCCCGATGAGCAGTTGATGCATATTGCTCATGCTCACTCACCATGGTTTGCTGACATAGTGAACTATCTTGTCACCGGTCAAATGCCTTTGCATTGGGGACGGCAAGATAAGTCCAAATTTATGTCCATGGTGAAGAATTTTTTTTGGGACGATCCTTACTTGTTCAAGTATTGTCCCGATCAGATCATTAGGAGATGCATTCCCGAGCCTGACCAATCCAGTGTCATCTCCTTGTGTCATGATCATGCCTGTGGAGGCCACTTCAGTGCGAAGAAGACCGCTGCAAAGATTTTGCAGTGCGGTTTCTACTGGCCCACCATCTTTCAAGACGCTCACACTTATTGTGTTGCATGCGAGCGCTGTCAGAAGTTAGGGAGTATTTCACGTCGAAATATGATGCCCCTCAACCCGATTCTTATTGTTGAGATTTTCGATGTATGGGGCATTGATTTCATGGGACCTTTCCCAAACTCCTTCGGCTATCTGTACATTTTGGTTGCTGTGGACTACGTGTCCAAATGGGTAGAGGCAGTTGCCTGCAAGACCAACGACCACCGAGTTGTGGTCCAGTTTTTAAAAGACACTATATTTGCTCGTTTTGGTACTCCCCGAGCAATTATTAGTGATGGAGACACTATATTTTGCTCGAGGAGTACCAAAACGAGCAAATATAGTGTCTTTTAAAAACTGGACCACAACTCTGTGGTCATTGGTCTTGCAGGCAACCTCCTCCACCCATTTGGACACGTAGTCCACTGCAACCAGAATGTACAGATAACCGAAGGAGTTTGGGAAAGGTCCCACGAAATCAATGCCCCATACATCAAAAATCTCAACAATAAGAATCGGGTTGAGGGGCATCATATTTCGACGTGAAATACTCCCTAGCTTTTGACAGTGCTCGCATGAAACACAATAAATGTGAGCGTCTTGAAAGATGGTAGGCCAGTAAAATTCGCACTGCAAAATCTTTGCAGCGGTCTTCTTCGCACTGAAGTGGCCTCCACAAGCATGATCATGACAGAAGGAGATGACGCTGGATTGGTCAGGCTCGGGAATGCATCTCCTAATGATCTGATCGGGACAATACTTGAACAAGTAAGGATCGTCCCAAAAAAAGTTCTTCACCACGGACATGAATTTGGATTTATCTTGCCGCCCCCAATGCAAAGGCATTTGACCGGTAACAAGATAGTTTACTATGTCAGCAAACCATGGTGAGTGAGCATGAGCAATATGCATCAACTGCTCATCGGGGAAGGTCTCAGAAATGGGGACGGCTTCTTCCGTGAAGTCCACGGTAATCCTCTAGAGATGATCAGCCACCACGTTTTCGGAGCCCTTCTTGTTCCCGAATCTCAATGTCGAACTCTTGTAAGAGCAAAATCCACCGAATGAGGCGAGATTTAGCATCCTTTTTGGAGAAAAGATACTTCAATGTCGCGTGATCCGAGTAGATGATGACTTTCGATCCTAGTAGGTAGGATCGAAACTTGTCCAGAGCAAATACCACTGCCAGCAGCTCCTTCTCAGTGGTCGAATAATTCAGCTGGGGGTCGTTCAGAGTTCGACTTGCATAATAAATGACGTGCGGAAGTTTGTCAATGCGCTGCCCCAATACAGCTCCAACGGCGTAATCTGACGCGTCACACATGATCTCGAAAGGTGTACCCCAGCTCGGAGGCTGAATGATGGGTGTGGACGTCAGAATTGCCTTCAAGGCCCCAAATGCCTTCTTGCAATCTTCATCAAAAATAAAAAGGGCCTTCTTCACCAATAATTTGCACAGGGGTCGGGCGATCTTGCTGAAATCCTGGATGAATCGCCGATAAAATCCTGCATGGCCCAGAAAAGAGCGAACCTCTTTCACCGTCCGTGGGGGCGGAAGGTTGGATATCAGATCTACCTTCGCCTTGTCTACTTCAATCCCCCGACGAGAGATGATGTGCCCGAGCACAATTCCTTGCTGTACCATAAAATGGCACTTCTCCCAATTGAGTACCAGGTTCTTCTCTTTACACCTCTCCAAAACTAACGTGAGGTGGTGCAAACACTCCTCAAAAGATGAACCGAAGACTGAGAAATCGTCCATAAATACCTCCAGGAAGCGTTCCACCATGTCAGAAAAAATGCTGATCATGCACCGCTGAAAAGTAGCACGTGCATTGCATAACCCAAAGGGCTTGCGTCGGTAGGCGAACGTCCCGAATGGACAAGTGAAGGTCGTCTTCTCTTGGTCTTCAGGGTCCACAGGGACCTGGTTATATCCAGAATAACCATCCAAAAAATAGTAATACTCTTGCTTGGCCAACCGCTCCACCATTTGATCAATGAACGGAAGAGGAAAGTGATCTTTCCTAGTGGCAGTGTTCAGCTTGCAGTAGTCGATGCAGACTCTCCATCCGGACTGTACTCGAGTTGGAACCAACTCGCCTTCCTTGTTCTGCACGATTGTTACTCCAGCTCGCTTGGGCACGACATGAATGGGGCTCACCCATTTGCTGTTAGAGATGGGGTAAATGATGCCAGCATCCAACAACTTGATTACTTCTCCTCTAACGACTTCCTGCATGGTCGGGTTGAGCCTTCTCTGTGGCTCCCTCGATGGTTTGGTGTCTTCCTCCAAGTGTATCCTGTGCATCACCACCGAGGGGCTGATTCCCTTAATATCTTCAATGGTCCAGCCTATAGCTTCCTTATACTCTCTCAAGACATGTAACAACCTCTCCTCCTGAGCGGTGTGAAGATCTGAAGCTATTATCACAGGCAAAGTCTCTACTGGACCGAGGAACTTATACTTGAGATTGTCCGGTAATGGCTTAAGTTCCTTCTTTGGAGGCTCAGGTATTGCTGCCTCCTCTTCCTTTTTGCTCTCCAGAGGAGCAAACTCCAAAACAGCATTTGCTTGCTCGAGTAGTACATCCAAGTCCAGATCCTCTCCAAACTGAGCAAGGCATGCCTCCAGGGGGTCTTTGGTGCTTGATTCTTCCTCTATGATCTCCTCAATCAAGCAGGCACTTCCGATCTCATCACATTCCCTCGGCCTTTTGCTGATGTCAAAAATGTTCAGCTCTACTGTCATATTGTCGAAGGAGATCTTCATTACCCCCGTCCTACAGTTGATCAAGGCGTTAGCCGTAGCTAAGAATGGTCGCCCTAGGATTACCGGTATCTGAACTCCAACGTTCTATACCGGCTCGGTGTCAAGCACTATAAAGTCCACGGGGAAATAAAACTTGTCCACCTTAATCAAAACATCCTCCACTATTCCCCGTGGTATCTTAACTGACCGGTCAGCCAGCTGCAGTGTCATGGAGGTGGGCTTCAATTCTCCTAACTCTAATTGCAGGTAAACTGAATAGGGTAGGAGATTGACACTGGCTCTAAGGTCAAGCAGCGCCTTCTCAATGTGGCTGATGCCTATTGTGCAGGAAATAGTAGGACATCCGGGGTCCTTATACTTGATAGCCAACCTACACTGGAGGATTGAGTTGACTTGCTTGGTCAAACAAACTTTTTTCGGGACATTGGTCTTCCGCTTTACAGTTACTAAATCCTTCAAGAACTTAGCGTAAGACGGCCTTTGCTGGATGGCATCCAAGAACGGGATGTTGATCTGTACTTGTTTGAACACCTCCAGAATGTCCTCGAACTTTCCTCCCTTCTTTGGCGCGAGAAGTCTATCAGGGAATGGTGCCTTAGGTATGAACGACCTAGGAGGAGTCTCTATGGTCGGAGCTAGTGTAGATGGCTCGGCATCTCTCTTCTCTACACTCTTGCTTCCTTGTCCTTCTTGTGTAGCAGGGTTCTCCTCAGGGTGAACCACTTGGTTGTCTACTTGTTTTCCTGACCTCAGTGTGACAACGGCTTGCACATGCTCCAGCCCATGCACTGCATTTGACGAACTTCCCTTATGGAACTGCAACTTTGGATTTGGCACAGGCTGACTAGGGAGCTTTCCCTTCTCTCTCTCCCCAAGGTGACCAGCAATTTGCCCGATCTGGGTCTCCATCTTGGCAATAGCTTGAGTGTTCACCATGGTAGCATTCTTCACGTCATTGATGGATTGGCCTGTGAGCTGGATGAAAGCTTTAAGAGTGTCTTCCAAAGAAGACTGTGAAGAAGAGGCAGGGGCTTGAGTAGGGGCTTGGTATGATGGTGTTGGCTGGGATGGACGGCTTTGATGGTGAACCGGCTGATGAAATCCAGGGGGGTATTGAGTATGGGATTGGTGAGGAACTCCCCCTTGATTCATAGGCTGGTTCTGCTTCCAAGAAAAGTTAGGGTGGTTCCACCACCCTGGATTGTATGTTTCGGAGAAAGGTCCATTGGCTTGCTTCCTATAGTCGTTGAAAGCATTCACTTGCTCCATTGGTGACTCGACAAAAGCCGGCAATGATGGGCAAGTCTGTGCTAAGTGCATGGGACTAGCACAGATTGAACAGCAGTCAACATGGAATGGATTGGCAGCATTCATGGATTTGCTAACAACTAGGGCTTCGACCTTTTTGGTGAGGGCATCTATCTTCATTTTTAATTCTATATCCTCCTTAACCTCGTAGATGCCTCCCTTCTTGTGAATGCGAGCAGCTTTATCCCGACAGCTTGAAAAATCCCACTGTTGGGAATTGTCGGATAACTAATCTAAGGTCCTATACGCCTCCTCTCCCGTCAAACTCAGAAATGCACCTCCGTTCATCGACTCGATCATGCTACGGTTGGATTGAGTTAATCCTTGATAGAAAAATTGCACGAGTCTCCACTTCTCGTATCCATGTGGAGGGCACTTAATCAGCATATCTTGAAATCTCTCCCAACTTTCAGAAAATTTCTCATCTTCTTCTTGAGTAAATGAGCTTATCTCCTTCCTACACTCATTGACTTTGGACATGGGAAAGAATTTGTTGTAGAACTTGTTTAGCAAGTTCTCCCAAGAAGTGATGGAACCAGGCATGTTTGAATCCAACCATGCTTTGGCCCTATCATGGAGTGAGAAAGGAAATAGCCTCAGATGCACAGACTCTTCGGAAAAATTTTGAAATTTGAAGGTGGCACAGATGTCTTTGAATTTCTTCACATGGCTATAAGGATTTTCGAGGTCCAAGCCATGGAATGCGGGTAGGAGTTGGATGACATGAGGCTTGAGGTCAAAGTGAGTGGCATTGGTTGGGGGTAACACTATACATGAAGGAGAATTTGTTGCAATGGGTGCAAACAAATCCCTAAGTGTCCTAGTATGATCAACGTTTTCCCCCCGATTCCTCTCATTCTCATTCGCATGCATTTTATCTCCCATCTTAACAGAATTTCTAAACCTTCTCCTAAGAGTTCTTTCAATTTCGGGATCTAAAGATGTCAAGTCTAGGTTCAAAGATCTTCTACCAAGCATACACAAATGTTTAACCAAAAGATAAACAAAAAATAAGGAAAATAATTTTAAAATGGGGAACAAAGTTCTCCAAAGTACAATCTAGGCTAGTTCCCAGGTAGGTGAGGGGGGTCACATTGGACACACTTAAATCCCAAGACCTTTCCTTGCCAGAATTCACCTTGTCATTGCCTTTAGATAGCTAAGTAGACCCACACTAGCAAGAAATGTTTTTTTTTTTAAATCTTTTGTTAAAACAAATTTAGGGTAATATGAAATACAAACTACACAGAATTTGAACGAAATTATAATGAACTAAAAGAAAATTAAACAAACATCAAACTACTATTAAACAGAAACAAATTATAAACAAAAATGAACAAAATGGACTAAAAGAAGTACTGGAACATAGATACTCACCTAGATCCGAGCTGCTGCTGTGCAGAAAGTTCGCTCGATCGAAGTCTATTTCGATTGATCGAATATATTTTCGATCGATCGACTTTATATGAGGCAGATGCTAACTCGATCGATCGAAATTCGATCGATCGAATTTATTTCTGATCGATCGATTCTTCAGGGCACCCAGTAAGTTGCAGAAGCTGCAGAACAGATCCGGGAAAAACAAAGAAAGGACTTTAGAATGCAGAACAGAAGCTAAACAACAGGAAAATGAAACAAAAATCTATCTAACTAGTAGAAAAACAAAATCAATCAAACAAAAACCAATTTTTGAACCGATTTCCCCGGCAACGGCGCCAAAAACTTGATGTGTGTTTTAAAGAGTACTCGCAAGCGCACGGATCGTTTGTAATATAATGTGTCCAAGTGCGAGGTCGAATCCACAGGGAAATGGTCAAATGTTGGTATCTTGTTTAATCAACTTCATTTTAACCTAGTTCCAAAGGTTTGAGGATTGATTCAAGAGTAAAAGACTAAACAAAAGAGATGAAATGAAATGTGCAAATTAAAAGGAACTAAGGCTAAGGAATCTACCAAACCAAATCCAACAACTCACACTTCTTGGTTTCTACTTGAACACCCAAAGAACATTAAGCTTAGGATGTCATTCAAGTTTCTCAACCACATATTCTTAGACCATTGAATGAATCCAACTCAAAGATAAATCACATAGAGTACCCATTTGAAATCAAATCATCCAATGTATCCATTCAATGAACAAATCACAATGGATATCATCATTCAAACCGATAAAACAATGTATCCATCGGTTGAAACACATTAAATGTCCTATATCTACCAACAATCACATTCATTGCAAAGGATAAAGCATTTAAATGAATGGAACTTGAATAACAAATATGATATATCATCAAATGTGCAAGTATTATAACTAAAGTGTGAGTGTCATCAATGGAAAGGTTTCATCCTCAACCTTAGTTGAGGTTACTAGCCTTCCATGACTAAGAACACCACAAGAAAATGAAGAACAACCATGGAAATAAAAGAAAGGCTTTACAAAGAGGAAGTGTCTGAGAACAAAAGCTACTAAAATACACTACAAAATGCACGAAATTAAACCTATCTACTGTTCTCTCATCTTCCTACAAGGAGGCATGGCTATGGCTTTTATAGAGGAAACCTAGGGCTAGAAACCCATGTAAAATGACTCCTCTACCCTCCTCTAGGGTTCCTCTCTTGCTAGAGACAACCAAGAACACGAAACCAGCGTGTTCTGCTGCAAAAATCAGAGGGAGAGCTGCTTTTTGTCATGGAGGAGCTTCTGATTGGGTGTTCTGGCGCGCTCTGCAAAAGCAGGTTTTGGGAAATTTCGATCGATCGACTTTTATTTCGATCGATCGACTTCGGGCAAAGTTTCGATCGATCTACTTTTAAATTCGATCGATCGACTTTTCAGGACCTCCGAATTTCGAGGCATTTCCTTGTGAAATTTGTCATTCCTCTTTTATTGACCTACAGAAACAGAAAAACACAAAAACTAACCAAAACATCATAAAATAACAAGGCTAAAGGTCTAACTAGTGCAAATCAAGGGGTCCAAATACACAATATTTGGCACTCATCAATAGCCATGACAGCTCTCCAAACTCGCCGGCTAAAACTGCAACAAAAAAATAGATGGTCCCTATCCTCCATACAGCCATGACAAAAAAGACAATTAGCAGCCCTTATATAGCCCCAACCAAACATTTCATGTTTAGTAACAATAGCATCACAGCAGGCTAACCAAAGAAGAAAAGAATGTTTGGGGATAGCTTGGGAAAACCAGACAAGCTTCCACCATACTACCTCTGGATTTCTTACTCTCAATTTATCCCAAGTCTCTGAACAAGAGTAGGTACCTCTCCTGGAATCCCAAATAGGAGTATCAATACCTCCAAGACCAATCTTCGGGAGCTGAATTTGAATATCAACCAAACCATCGGATCGGGCACTAGGCCAGAACCACTCCCCATGAAGGATAATAGAAGAAAGTTTAGACTCCAAAGAAAAGCCTGAATCATAAACTACTCTATATCCAAAAGTATCCAACAAATATCCGGATGGGTGCCAATGGTCAAACCAGAGAAAAATTTTACTACCATCACCCACCGTAAACCGGATAAACTTCTTAGCAATGTCTCTCAATTTCAAGATCTTCTTCAAGCTCCAAGAGCATGCCTTCGGGATAGGAATCTACACGTCTGATGAGAAATTCTACTTACCATTGAGTCATTGACGATAATTAGATCATGAAGTTTAGGCTCATATTGTCTAAAGTTGGATTTCTATTATCTTTTTTATAAGGAATTTAGTTCCATTACATGTAGGGTTATATTCTGCAAAGAGTAGAAGAACCAGGAGTTAAAGCACTCATTTGCCAAGATAAATGGCTTTTTTGGTAAAGAACTTTCAGAATGGCAGATTTAGTTGATGGTAGTCCACTGCCACCTTATTGATCTGCCTGATGTCAATGCCATCATTCTTTTCAGTAACTGTATTTGCAAATTTCTGTAAATCTCCCAACTTCAGGAGACCTAACTGCTTGGATAACATCAGAAAAGCCAGAGAGATTGGCTAAAGTAGTGGCTTATATTTGTAGTTTCAGAACTGCTGCCTAAATTATATGGGCATGGCCATGTTTTGAGCATCTCTAGAAGTTAATTTTTGTGATATTGGGGAGGGAACATAATTGAGCGCTACAAGATGATTGTGAGGGAAGGAACCAGTAGCTCTCATTTTAGATTACAGTCAATTATTCAGTTTTAGTTAGATTTTTGCTTATTTTTCTTTTTAAACTTTAGCTACCATTTGATTCCAGTGCGACAGTGTGATGTCTGCAACATTTGTATATGTAATTTTGCTAAATTATTCTCCTTTTGTTTTCTGGGAATTGTGGTCTGAATTTTTCTTCGAGCAAATGCATTTCTTTCCTTCAATAATCTAATTTCAATTAATATTGTTAACTTGTTATATTGGTGTAGGTAAGGGTGCTGTGTGATAAGGCTAATGAGATATTAATGGAAGAAAGCAATGTCCAGGTGTCTTTTTTTTTAATCTATTCTATTGTGATGTCTCCATACTTATATACTTTATGAGTTTGCCTTTTTGACCAGGATTTTTGATATATTGGCTTAATCCTCTTCAAATAAGTTTCAAATTGTTTGGTTGCTTAATCTTGCTTCAAATTGTTTGGAATATACACCTCAATCTCAAGTAACAAGAATCTTGATGTGAGATAATTAAAGAATAAGAGGTTCATGTCGGCTTGTGGGGATTGTTAAAAAGCATGTAAACAGTTTCTGTTAGTTCCTTTGAGTTCATTGGTGGCAAATTAACTGACTTAGGAGTGATCTTATTCTAGCCATGATGTTTTAGAAGTTAGGGGTTTTATTCTCTTATTGATTTCCCCCCTTTTCTTTCCATGGACAATTTGTTTTAGCTTGTAGAAGCTTTATATATATATAATTTTTTTTTTTTTTTTAACTTGAGTGGCTGAAATTATAGGTTGAAATTTTTATTCTGCATTTCTTCCTTTCTATATAGAAGAGAATATATTTGTAACTTCCCAAGGAATGAACCTTATGCTCTGAGGATGTTTTCCACAAAATAATGGAAATTGTTAATTGATAAATTGCATTATAGTAACAATTCCTTCTGCAGTACTTTTTTTTGACTTATAAGCTTCTGAAAAAATTTAAGATCTCTTTCATAACCATAATTGGTATGTTCAATAAATTTCGTACAAGGGAGACAAAATGCAGTAGGTATGTGTAAATCCTAAATGACATTGGCAATGAAAAATATTGCTTATTTAAAAACAGTGCAATTACGGGGCTGATTGTAGGATATTATTGGATGTGTGTGTAATTGGAAAGGATCTTCACTTTCTGTTTGGTTGCTGAGAAAACTGAAACAAGAGGACAGGATTAGGAAATTGATTTATTGATTTTCTGTAGCAGGCTCTATATTTGGAAATAATAATGTTTTGGGTTTGCAAAATTATTATCAAACTCTAATTTTAGTACGATTAGCTTAAGCATGATTTGTTATTTCCATATATGAAAAAGAAAAATGAACCAAGTACATCCTTGATGTTGTGAGCCATGCTTTATTGCAGGGATATCATTCTTTGCAAGTGTATCGAGTAGCACATGCATTGTGGAGACAAGGACGCAAAGTATTGGCCTTGGCACTACAAAGCCGAATCAATGAGGTAGTTTTGTACTTTCTTGTATAATCCTTGATGAGTTATTTATCAACGAAAAAGTGAAAACCCTGATCCCTGAAGAGCATATCTACCTCCTCCCCTCTTTGTTTTCTATCAGCTCTTAATTGTCAACAGTTTTTCCTCATATTTTTGGAGTTGACATACATCTAGGTATGCTCATTTGTAGTTGTTACATTTTCTAAGCTATTCTAATTCTCTAAACCTTCTGATATTGAGGCTGTCAATATTAGACTAGATAAATCTTTATCATCTGATAAAGATTAATCTATCTAGATTTAAATAAGTTCTAGTTTATCTAAACTATCTTGATAGTTCATGTATACTTTCAAGTTTCTACTTCTAGTTTTACTAAGCTTATCTTTGATAAGCTTCTATCTTGTAAAGTCCTACTAGAGAACTAACTCTTATTTGCTATAAATGAACATCACTGACCTACGGTTCAGGGAGGCAGAAACACCAAACAATTTTAAACTCTTTATGGCAGAGCCTATCAAGACAAACGTCTATGGCTACTCCTCCTCCCATCTCCAAAACTACCTCCTCCCAAACACCGCCTCCTATTTCACACCCACATAAAACCAATTCTTCTGCAAACCCAACAGCACTTCAACATGTGCATCACCATATTTCTGAAAAGCTCAACCAAGATAACTACATTTTATGGCGATTTCTTATGGTCCCTTTTCTTGAGGGCCAAAACCTCTTCGGTTATGTCGATGGAACTCATCCACGACCACCCCAACTTATTCCCGATTCCACTTCCGGTCTCTTCCTCTCTAATCCGGAATATCAATCATGGTACCATCAAGGCAAAATGATCTTTAGTGCCATCATCTCCACCCTTTCGGTTGAAGCCTTACCGCATGTTATTGGTCTTTCCACCTCTCGGGAAGTCTAGCTCACCTTGGAGACCCTGTTCTCCGCTCAGTCTCAATCACGAATCATGCAGCTCAAACAAGTTACTACCTTGAAGAAATGAGCCCTCTCAATCTCCGCTTACTATCAAAAAGCATAGGGATTCTTTCACCTTTTGGCTGCTATTGGCAAGCCCATTGAAGCCTCGGAAATTGTCTCCCACATCCTTGCAGGTCTTGGTCCAGAATATGATCCTCTTGTCACCTCCGTGACAACCCGCCAAGACTTCATATCTCTCAACGAACTCTATGGTTTTATGCTCTCATATGAGACACGTTTAGAGCAACACAAATCAACCATTGATGTATCTATCTCCACTGCTAACACTGCTCAGCGTCAAGGCCAATCTTATCCTCGATTCAACCATGGCTCTTCCACTGTCCAGAGCAACAGCTTCTCCCGTGGCAGAGGCCGTGGCAGAGGACAATTCTCACCTCATCAATTCTCTGGTCCAGGTGCTTCTCAGCACCCCACTTGTCAGGTTTGCCATAAACAAGGTCACACTGCCTCAACCTACTGGTTCCGTTTTGACCAAGGGTATCACACTGAAGCTTCTTCGCTGCATGCCAACCTTGCATCTGCCTTTGATTCTTCCTGGTATCCGGACACTGGCTCCAACGTCCATCTCACCAATGACCCTCCAATCTCAACTTAAATGCTGAGGAATAAACTGGAATTGACAAGATTCGAGTCGGCAATGGCCAAGGTTTGGAAATTTTACATTCTGGTCGAGGTATCTTGCCTACACCTTCACACAACTTTCTTTTACCATCATTATTTCATGTCCCTAAAATCCAGAAAAATCTTATATCTGTTAACTAGTTTACACATGACAAAAAGGTTTTTATTGAATTTCATCCCACTTTTTTCTGTGTCAAGGATCTCCAAACCCGCCAGCTACTCCTCAAAGGCCCGAGTAGATCCGATCTCTATCCATGACCCTCATCTCGAGATCATTTTTCCAAGCCTCTTGTTGCCCTCATTGGAGAGAAAGTTTCCTTGGATCAATGGCATCACCGATTGGGTCATCCAGCTTCTCCTATCGTCAGTCAAGTTATCAAGTTCAATAAATTGCCCGTGTGTCCATCCAAGATCAATTCAGTTTGTTTTTCGTGTCAACAAGGAAAAAGTCATCGTCTCCATTTCAGTTTAAGTCCTATTTCTAGTCGTCCTTTGCAATTACTTTCCCTTGATGTATGGGGCCCTGCTCCACTAAATTCTGTAAACAATAACCGGTATTATGTCAGTATTGTGGATGATTTTAGTAAATACACTTGATTTTATTCTCTCAAACTCAAATCTGATGTTCTTGACACTTTTCTACGTTTCAAACAGCTTGTTGAAACATACTTTGGAACAAAAATAATATCTGTCCAAAGTGACAATAGAGGTGAATTTTACCCTCTTCAAACCTCTCTCACTACAATGGGAGTCTCCTATCGTTTTAGTTGTCCACATACTCACCATCAAATGGGGTCTGTCGAAAGAAAGCATCGACATATTGTCGAAACAGGCCTTACACTTCTTGCTACTTCTAGTGCACCAATTTCCTTTTGGGATTCGGCTTTTGAGACTACATTTTATTTAATTAATCGAATCCCATCCAAAGTCACAAAACAGAAATCTCCCTTTGCAAAGTTATTCCAAATCTCCCCTGATTATAAATTGTTGAAAATCTTTGGCTGTGAATGTTGGCCATTCCTTCGTCCCTACAATTCCACCAAACTTGCTTTCCGATCTCAATCTTGTGTCTTCATTGGTTATAGCAAGAATCACCTAGGATATAAGTGCCTTCACATCCCTTCTGGCAAAGTTTACATTGCTCGACATGTGGTATTCAATGAACACTTTTCCATTTTCATAGTCTGTTACCACCTGGTCTCCACCTCATCAACTCTCTTCCTATGTCTCTATCCCCCTTATAATTCTAGCAACCAATCATATTCTTGAACCATGCAGTTCCACACCAGAAAATTCCCACAATACTTTACCACATTACTCCCCTCAACCTCTAATTCCCTTCCACTCTTCAACACCTTCCTCCTCATCTACACCAACCGAAACCTCCCCTATACAGGCCCTAGTTCCTTTAAACCAACCCCCTCCTTCAAGAGTGCATGGCATGACAACTCAATCCCAGAATCAGATTTTCAAACCTACTCAGTTCACAGATGGCCGAATAAGATATCCTACTCCTCAAGCACTCACGGCTTCACTCCAAAGTAAGGAAGTTGAGCCTACTTGCTACACTCAAGCTAGCAAGCATGTTGAATGAAGAGAGGCGATGAATCAAGAGTTTGATGCACTTCTCAAAAATGGTACTTGGTCATTTGTATCTCCATCTTCTTCTATGAACATAGTTGGGTGCAAATGGGTTTTTTGGATAAAGAGAAAGGCTGATGGGTCTATTGAGCGCTACAAGGCTCGTTTAGTAGCAAAAGGGTTTCATCAACAACCCGGAATTGATTTTTCAGACACCTATAGCCCTGTAATCAAGCCTATAACCATTAGAACAGTACTATCTCTTGCTGTCTCTGCAGGTTGGTTAGTCCATCAAGTTGATGTAAGCAGTGCATTCCTCCATGGCAACCTCCAAGAGTCTGTCTACATGGAACAACCTCCTGGATTTCAGCATCCATCTCATCCTACAGCAGTTTGCAAACTGCACAAAGCCTTGTATAACCTAAAACAAGCACCAAGAGCATGGTTTTCAAGACTTAGTGCTCGGCTTACAGCACTCAACTTCAAGAGCTCCAAGGCTGATTCATCACTCTTCATCTACAAGGCTAATGGCATTCACATTTTTGTGTTAATCTACATTGATGATATTATCATCACTAGTTCACACTGATGAGCTATATCTAAACTTATACAAGATTTGCACTCCTCTTTTACTCTAAAAGATCTGGGTCCTCTAAACTTCTTTTTAGGTGTTAAAGCTTCTTGGAAATCAGATGGACTTCACCTATCTCAGCAAAAGTACATTCTGGATATCCTCAAGAAGACTAATATGGAGCTTGTTAAGCCTGCTTCTACTTTGTTGTCCTCATCTAATAAACTCAGCAAGTTTGAAGGATCAACCATTACAAACCCTACACTCTATCGCAGCACGGTTGGGTCTCTTGAATACCTATCTCTCACACGTCCAGACATAGCATTTGCTGTCAACAAGGTCTCTCAATTTATGCAAGATCCCCACGAACCTCACTGGACTGCTATTAAACGCATCTTGTGTTATTTGAAGGCCACTATTGAGTACACTTTTTGCATCCACAAGCTCTCATCTCATCAACTAATAGCCTTCTTAGATTCAGATTGGGTTGGCTACCCGGATGACCGCAAATCTACTTCTGGCTATTGCGTCTTCTTGGGTAAAAATCTTATATCTTGGAGTTCCAAAAAGCAACCCACTGTGTCACGTTCTAGTACAGAATCAGAGAATAAAGCCGGAAGCCCTTGCAAATGCTTATGTAGAACTGGTTTGGATTCAGACTCTACTAAATGAACTTCAGATCTCAACTCCATGTGCACCAACTTTATTTTGTGATAATATAAGGGCTACCTATCTCACTTCCAATCCTATCTATCATGCGCGTACAAAGCACATTGAGATAGACTATCATTTTGTTCGTGATCAAGTTACAGATAAGTTATTAAATGTTCGTTTCATCTCTGGAAAAGATCATATTGTTAATGCTCTCACAAAGCCTTTACCTGCTAGCCGGTTTCTTCACCTTGCTTCCAACCTCAACGTTAGGCCGCTTACGTCAAGTTTGAGGGGGCGTATTAGACTAGATAAATCTTTATCATCTGATAAAGATTAATCTATCTAGATTTAAATATGAGTTCTAGTTTATCTAAACTATCTTGATAGTCGTTGTATACTTTCAGGTTTCTACTTCTAGTTTTACTAAGCTTATATCTTGTAAAGTCCTACTAGAGGACTAACTCTTATTTGCTATAAATGAACATCACTGACCTACGACTCAGGGAGGCAGAAACACCAAACAATTTTAAACTCTTTAGGTAAGAGCAAGACTGGCATTATTTAAATGTAAAGGGATGTTAAGATTTTGGACACGTCGCTGAATGTAGCTTAGATCATGGGACATGTGGTTATTGGTGAAACTACAGTTGTAGGAAGCAGAGTTTCATTGATGCATGCAAGTCAATTTCATTCTCTTTTTTGTTCCCATTATTTGATGGAAGGGTTGTTTGGTTATCATTGTTTCAAGCTGCCAAATACTTTGAAAACACATTACTAGATTTTCTTTTTATACTTCTTTCATTTGTTTGTTTGTTTAATTTCTAAACAATTATTTCATCAGAACTTCTGGGTGAGAAACAATATAGGATGATATGCATTATGCTAGTAGAGATTAAATTAATGCTCTCATGTTCAGAGCTTAACTGACTAACTAGTGTTCTCAACAAATAATTTTTACCTTGGCAAGTTGAATACGTCTCATCAACGGGCCATCAACTTATTAACTTTGTAATACAATTTTGCTTATGAGATATACTTCTTTTAGAATATTTGTTCTCATTCTGAATTTCTGCAGTGCAATATGCATGTAGAGATTTAATTAATGTAATGAGGATGGGTGGATATGAATTTTTATATATATATATTCATTTTTTAATAGTATTATCTGCATGTGGAGATTTAATTAATGCAGTGAGGATAGGTGGATCTAAATTTATTAATTTTTTTTTTTTAATAGTATTAGCGGTCACACTGGGTGTATCTAAATTTATTAAAATATATATATATTTCATTTTTTAATAGTATTAGTGGCGACTCTTGGACTCAGTTAACAAAAAATTGCGGTAAGTAAAATAATTTTTAGCAACCACCAAGTTCGCCGTTATAAAACAATTATTAGTGACGAGTCAAAAATGTGGCTGCTAATAGTCTTTAGCATCGGACTATTAGCGGCCAAATTTGGCTGCTGTTGATCAATAGTGGCCAAAATAATATTATTAGCAGCCAAATTTGCTAGCCGTTAATAAGCAAATTTTTTGTAGTCTCTACTTTAGTTGTTTTTTTTTATATTCTCTCTAATAGATTCTCTATTATACTCTTTATTTTCTTTAAATATTATTTTGTGTGAAAGAGTGTGAAAGAAAAAGGGATAGAGAGTGTGAAAGAAGAGCAAGAAGAGAGAGAAAACAATAAAAAATTGATTGTAGTGTAAATAGTGAATAGCCTATTCTATCTATTTATTATTTCCATCAGAAGGAAAAACTCTATTCTACCAATTCTGTTGGAGACAAAAAATTGTTCATAATAGTTAAATTTAACTATATGAGTTATTTGCTTATTCTGTTGGAGATTCCATGATGTTTAGTTGGGTTTAAGAAAAGTTTAAAAAAAAAAAAAAAAAATTGAACCAGTTCTTACGACGTTATCCCTTTTAGTATTAATTACCTATCACTTTGTTTTCAAAGATATATTTTGACCCAGACATATAAGAGTGTTGAACAGAGCAATATATTATTCTTTTTCAATGGGTCAATTATAATGTTGATGCCTTAACTAACCATGGGCAAAAGTTCTCAGCCACAGGAATTGGACAAATTGAAAAAGTATGAACTGAAAGCGATGAGTATTTGATAATAATCAAACTATTTCTAATATTTATAAATGGAATAATTTAATCTCCAATTATCGTACGTAATAAAGTCAAGTGTGATCTAGTGGTAGCTAGGTTTGACAACATTTTGGTCCACAAATGACATTAAATGACGTGACATAAATAATAGAGTTATCCAAATTAAAACTTGAATAATAAATCATGTTGACATGAATAACAATAAGTTTAACATTCATCTTTCACTAATGAATTTTTTTATATATATATAGCGAGTATATATCTATGCAACTGTCGTCGTTCAGAAATTCTTCTCCATGATCAATTTTCTCATATATATAATATTAGCAATTCCTTGAAATAATAATATTCTTAGTCAAATTTGATTAATGATGAATATATACCTTAATCAACTTGTCTATCTATTTGTAGGTAAAGTAAAAGCTCTTTATACCTACTTTCTAGATGATCCCTTGTCGACAAAGCAACTAATTAGTCGTATTATCCAAAAGAACCGTGTTACACAAAATAAAAGATCTTCAGATTGGTTTGATAACGTAAAAATGTAAAAGTATTAACAAACAACTTTAAACATTTAAAAAAAAATGAAAAAGAAAAATTACTTTCCCCTTTGTATATATATATAACATAACAAGAATTTTTCAAGCAAAAAGAAAAAAGCATCCTCTAAAAAATTTTATGAAACGAACCGTATCATCGAATTTATTTATTATAATTATAATTCAAGTATAAATCACATCTCTATGCAGATCAGAAGCACTGAAACACAATAATAAAACAATTTAAATGCTTTATTTTTCGTTTTCCAGCAACAATAAACTTATTGATCTCAAAGCAACCTAGTGATCATATTCTTTTTGAGATCAGTAAAAAAAAAAAAGTATTAACAAACATTTAATTTTATATGTTTTTTAATAATATGACCAAAAAAAGCAATTAGCCATTTTATATATCTAGAAGAACCATGCTACACAAAACAAAAGATGGCCGGTAAAGTTAGGGTGCGTTTGAGATTGCGATTTTATAGACAAAAAGTACGATTTTAAACCAAATAGTAGAAACTGAACTGTTTGGAAATTGCATTTTTTAAAACGCAGAATTTGAAAGGTTAAACTATAATTTGAAAGGCCAAACTGTGATTTTACCAAATGCTTAACTGTGTTTTTAATAATCACTTTTTCAAATTGCAAATTTTAAAATCGCTATTTTTAAATTATACTTTTTGAAATCGCAAACCCAAATAGACCATAATACATTTTGGGTTTGCTTTTTTACTTTTTAACTATATATATATTAACAAACAAGTCTAAACATAAAACATTTAAAATTATTTTTACATTTATATCACATTACAACATTTTTTCAAACAAAAAGCAAAAAACACACTTTAAAGAATTTTATTAAACGAACCCAATTTTATTCAT
The DNA here is from genome assembly GCA_028654335.1 of Alnus rubra. NCBI lineage: Eukaryota > Viridiplantae > Streptophyta > Magnoliopsida > Fagales > Betulaceae > Alnus > Alnus rubra. Next base: position 193,023 of record JAJPGS010000125.1, on the reverse strand, counting down.
TCTAATTACAATTCAATAAAAATGACAACTCTATAAATTTAGAAAGCACTGTGACACAATAATGCAAGAATTTAAATGCATGCCTTATTTTTATTTTTTGGCAACAATCAACTTACTAATCTTACAACCCCACTGGTAACTACAAAATTACAATTGGAAACAATTGAAACAAATAATTAAATTGAAGACAAACATTCGAGCCAGCTGGGCCAATTAAAGGCCGGCCGTGTAGGGCACGTTCGTAGCCGGCAACCAAGAACTGCCAGCGATGAAGTTTGCGACGGTGAATTGGGACGCCACGGATGAGCTAGTGATGACATTGTAGCCACCCCACTTGACCCTGTTGGCCGTGGATGAGCCAGGCCCCGTGTTGGCATACTCCCCATAATACAACGTTTTAAGGGCGAAATTTCCACTCCACTCCATCCATCCCGCTGGAGTAATCAAGCTATCGAGATACGTTTTCATGAAAACAGTGCGCGAGTATTCCTTCCATGGCCTTCCCAGGTACGTCTTAACCGAGCTTTGGGATGACTTTAGATCGGAAGCAGCCGTGACTTTGCTATTATGAATTGAAATCCCCGTGTTTTGGTTAGGGTCCGTCCTACCTGTTAGAATATAAATTAAATGATTAAATTCATTTATTTCTATCCAGTTGAGATTTTGAGATAATTAAGTTGGTGATTTAAAGTTTGTTTGGGATTGAGTTGAGAAATAAATCTTTTATATATCTAAAAAAGTTTTTTTTTTTTTTTTTTTTTTTGAAAAAGAAAAAGAAAAAGAAAAACTCATTAATAGTACCTTGAGCAGTGATAGTGTTGGTCTTATTAGGAGGGTAACGTGGATAAATGTTGCAATTTTGAATAACAACGGCGGCGTTGCCGAAAATGAAGTCCACCGTGCCATATATGTCACATTCCCTGTAGAATTGCCTTTCGGAATGGACGTAGAGGGTGTCTTGGTACCCTTCAAAGCTGCACCTGTAAAATACTGAGAGATCGGAGCCAGAACGTAGGGCTACGGCCTGGTGATTTGCCGCTCCGGCGGTGTTTTGGACTGTGATGTCACGGGCGATGAATCCATCTCCCACAACAGCTGAAAATTCCAAACAAATATCAGTCATTTTTTTTTTCTTAATACTGTCGACATATTCAAATAAGTACTTAATTTATGTGAGTTCAAATCTGGAAAAAGTAAAAAAGAAAAGTTCAAATTTATGAAAAATATGAAAAGTTAAATGGATAAATGTTCAAATAATAATTTCTTTGAAAACAATACAATAAAAGAAATCATACCATTCATGTAGAATATTGTAGAATAAAAGAAGTAATTAACAACTATAATTATAGCTATAAGCCATATTTTTTGGGCAATATTGCTGATTAAAACAATTTAGGACCACGATTTTATTTAAATAATAATAATAATTGGTTAATGTTAAAATAATAATTAAATAATTAAATTCATTTTGGTAAGAGTAAATCTAAACATATAAAATATTTAATTGAAATAGAAAGTGAATGACGGTGACAAAGTTTGAACTTAGACCTTTGCTTTAAAAATATTTTAAATCATCACTTATTTTTTAGACTTAAACGGATTGGAAAGAATGAATTTAATAATTTAATTATAATTATTATTCTAACTAGCTAGATTTTCAATAATTTTAACTAGATTCTCAATTATGCAAAAGCAATCTGTTGGCAACCTTTTAATTAAAACTTTAATCGAATAAATTGAACTATACGAAACTTCCTCCAAGTGGGCCATACCCTAATAAGAGACTTGTACCAATTGATAATCAATGTGGGATTTTGTCTTCAAAGAAAATTAAGGGAGTCTATTGGCTACGTACCGGAAGGACCATCCGGCCAACAATTGTAGATGGAGTCAGTTTGGTCCCGTAAGTTACCGACAGGTTCAAACTGGCCAGTCAATCTTGTTGTTTCTAGATGACATGGACAGCTCAGCAGATCTTCAGTTTTTTTTTTTTTTTTTTTTTTTTTTTTACGACTTAAAAAGTCAACATTAATATTATCTCCTGGCTCGAAACTGATATGCAATTTGAACTCTATTAATTAATGTAAAAATCATGCTTACACGTACGACAGTTGTCATTCCTTTTATATATATATATATATATATATATATATTTGCATGGTTACAAATAAATTAAACTATCATTTTAATCAATGACAACTGAATTTCAGGGTGCCATAGTTCATTCTCTTTTACGTATTCAAACTATTATAATAGTTGATGTAGCTACCTAGCTAGCTAGCTAGCTTTTATTATGCTAGAAAAGCCTAGCCTCTTACCCAAGTAACTCTTCACAAATTGTTTGAATAACTTGGTGTAATGGATTGGGATTCTTTGTTACTGTCGTTGGAATTTCATAAAATAAAATAAAATAAATAATAATAATAATAAAATAAAATTGGGATGCCTTTGTAAAGGGGTACAAAATTCACCTATTCCGAACAAATAGGCCCTACACCTTACACTGTTGGAGCAAGTAAAAATTAACCCACAATCTCTTTTTTTAAGCGGTCCAAATTTAAAAGAAATTTAGACAGTTTAATAATAAAAATATTCATCCACATATGCATGTGTATTAGTCATGATATTGTGACATCTTTTAGTCATCATCTGGGCCATCCATGAAAATTTAAAATAGATCATTAGGTATTTTTTCAAATTCATAAAAGATCACTTTTTCTTTTTCCTTTTTTTTTTTCTAATAAAAAAAGGCGGAGAGAGATTAACAATAACTATTTTAGCTGCTAGGAGATGCACATGAGAGGCCTAGATGGTAAGAATTGCAGGAGCTCTCAAGTCCGATTGAATCATAGTCTGACCCAATATTATCAGGGCACGAGTACTAAGACTTAAAAGACGACTAATACTAATAATATTAAATATTTCAATTTGAAAAGTAGAACTTTCACCCTAATAGATGCATGCCCAACCACTTTGAGAATCCTTTTTCTTTTGTTTGCAACAATTAGCTTGGAACTAGTTTTTCTTAACCCAAGGCAGCTAATTATAATTATCGCGCAGGCAAGCCAATATATATATAGATATATACGTACTAAAATATATTTAATAAAAGGTAATTGAATTTGCTTACCAAGAGTGGCTGAATTGAAGGTTGTAGAACCTCCTCCGACACTTTTGCTCCCAGTGATAATGGTCTTTCCTATTCCATCTCCCACCAACATAATATTCTTCAATTTTATCTCAACGTTTTCTTTGTACGTCCCTGCCTTCACGTATATCACATACCTTCCACTTCCTGACCGCTTCGAAGCGGCGGTTACCGCCTCCTTTATCGTCTTATAATTCCCCGACCCGTCTATGGCCACCACGATATTCGCCTGAGACGCCGGCGAAGAAGACTGCAGGAGTTTCCTGTCGCCGCCCTTCACCCAAGTTGGGAACCCTTCTTTATAATTTGGTTCACCATACGGAACGTGAACATTGTTGATTGCCAAAGTGTTGCTAATTAGGTTAGAAACATTATTTGACATCAACGGCAAGACATAGTCGGAGACACCAAGCTCGATAAACCCGGCCCGGCAAGTCTCGAGGTTGGTCAGAGCCGTGCTGAGCCATGTCTGAGCATCGGTTTGCGTGCACGTGACGCTAGGGTTTACAGTTTTGTTGAGGCGTGAGATGGTTTGCTGATAGAGCTCAAGGCAATCCGCCCATGCAGCCTTTTCACGAGCATTCCGGCACTTGAGGCCAAGGGAAAACACGTGGTCTAGGGCTTTTGAGCCACGTTCTAGGGCAAGTTGCTTTGATAGCTTGAGAAAATCAGACTTTTGCTTGATGGGAGTTTTGCTAGGGTTATGGCTCAAGAAGTACTCGCATGGCTGAGGGTGCGGGGTTTGGCTGCACCATTTTTTCACATCTTCGGCAGGGTAAGCAAAAATGGTTGGAGAGAGGAAAAGAGACACAAAGAGAATTATCATCAAAGGTGACATGTTGGAAGGAAAAATGATCAATAATTTGATTGATGAGCTTAACTAGAGATAGATTGAGAGGGGGTTTTGGGATTTGTTTGGCCTTCATGCTTCCAAATGGCCGCTTTATATAGAAGAGGGAGCAACCTAGAAGTCGTTAAAATTAAAGGTACTTTAGTGGGATGCACAACTTTATCCCTGCTTTTTGTTCTTAATTTATATTCTATAGTAATTAATAATCTTAAAATATTCACATATATATTAGCGCACGTAGTAAGTTTAGGATATTACGTGCCAAAAATAAAAAGCAATTTTAAGGTATTATTTCACCTCCTTAATTACATCATTTCTTTAAAAAATATCTGGGTTTTTTTACTACAATTTCCTTAATTACAAACTTACGTGGCAGCACGAAAAATTTAACAACAAATTTTGACAGGTAAATTTTAATTATCACATCAATTTAAAAGAAATTTATAATAAAAACTGTAAAAAGTTATTCATTTTCTCCCGTTGTCCTTCTCATGATCTCATCCTCCTATTTTTCAAAATAATCATTAATTCCAATATTGTGGTGGTGACAATTTTAGAGATACTTATTCAGCTAATTCCAATATTGTTTCTTTCATGTACACCTCTCTCTTGGGATATATTCATCACATTTTCAAAAACAATTTTCAGAGCTGACATGACATTTGCCACTAATTTTTTTATTATAAGATCACAATCCCGTTAGCCTTATAATATTAATTTGTGCATTAGTGGTTTGAAATTTTCGATGGTTAATAATTACTGGGGACCAAAATCTAACGACGAAAATATAAGTAGTTTTGACTGACTTTTGTTGTTGACCGATGCATGATGACTTGGTTGGAGCCTGGAGGCGCATGAAACGCGTTGATGATGATACAATATTTGTATTCGTGCAATTAATATTGTGTGAATATTTAATGAGATTCTTCACAATCGTTTATAATTATTTATCTAAATTATAAATGATTAGGACAGATGATTGTAAAAGATCATTTATAAAACTCATATAATCAAATAAAAATTAATTGTTCAACTATATATTCGGTTAAATAATTTTTACAAATGATCTCCTACGATCATTTGTAAACAATCTTAATCCGAATAAGATAATATGTATATATATTAGTCAACTTCCGATCAAAATACACAAATGGAACAATCTTCCGGTGTTGGTAAACTGCATGGTCTGGGCCTTTGTTTTGGGTATTTTGTCAACACATGCATGGCTGGACCATCGGAAAAAGACGTCTCTCCCTCTCTCTCTCTCTCTCTCTCTCTCTATTATTATTGTTGAACTAATTAAACTCTCTCATCGAATCTCACCCCATTCTTATCACGGCTTTCTGTTTCCGTGGGTTGAACGTGCATGCCTACAAAATGATCAAGCTGTAAGAAATTAAGGAATTTCTTAATTTTTCTTCGGAATATATAATTATTATTTTTTTCCAAAATTTTCGTATTTAATAAGAGTAAGATGGCTCTACTCTTAGATTTGGTGCAGAGCAAGTTGCCATATACATATGTCATTCTATACAAATTAGCTAGTCGTTGTATAAAAATACCCCTGTTAATGAATTCTCACTTGGACATATATAGGAGGAGACTTTTATATATTGTAAGATTTTATCTCCATATATGGCCTATATGTCACATAAGGAAGCATTTATTAATAATTTAATAAATGAATAGTATATACAGTATTACGGTTAGGTAATTTAATTAATTAAATTACCGTAATGGAATCGATTAATTGATTTAAAATCAATTAATAATATTGTTTCCTTGATGGGAGGAACAATACGGTACTTACCATATTTGAGGGTCCCTGACCTAGCCTATAAATAAACAGCCTGTGTACACCATCAGTACGGCAATACAGTCATAGGCATAGGTTAGAAGATCCCTCAAATAATATTTTCTTGTTCTTCAGATGGATCGTGGAGACGCTTGAGCAAAATATGGCTAGAGGTAAGCTTGAATCCTGTCTTATTCATTTTCCCGTTGCGCATGTTAGTTTAAGCAATATGTTAAATATTTCTAACATGTGGTATCAGAGCCACCTCTATGCTATTTTGCTTAGCATTAAATTCATATTGAATCGATAATATTTGTGAATATAAGTTGTTGTTCACGTATGGTTGAAAAGCACATTGGTATCTTTTTAAATATGTTATTTGTTCTAAGTGAACCAATGTTTGCCTAAAAAGTTTATGAGAATAGCAGTAAAACAATTTTTTGTTCTTTTCATATATTCTGGAAAGTGACTCGACACTTAAAAAAAAATATATATATATATATAAATTTACTGTTGTGCCCTTGTGAGACCTTCTGCCTTCGCCGTGAATCCCATTGAGAATCCAACATGAAGGATCCAGCAGTGATTTATCACTGCATAAGGGAGGATCTAGGCCCCGGCACAAAGACCACCGCCCGATCTCTCCTCTACCACCGGCAGGAACGCCACTGGCATACAGTAGGCGCCGGCCCGTCGTGGCCGGCGTCGTTTGTCGAAGGCGAGGCCGCTTCTAGCGGTCTCCCCCTTCATCGGAACTGGCGGCCCTCACGGGTCGCCTGGTTCCTGGAACGAAGGGACCGGCCCGTAAGGGCCGGCGTTGTTCTGGGTAGAAGAAGCCGCTGCAAGCGGCCTCTTCCCCGTAACAGGTTACGGGCCGCCTGGTTCCTGGGTAATCGGCGACCCCTCTGGGTCGCCATGGCTGCTGAGCAGCGGCCCCTCGTGGCCGCTGCATAAGGTGGCAGTGCTAAGGGCGACGGCTGGCGTTCATGGGGAGAAAGAGAAGGCGGCGGCAGAAGGGGTGGCGGCTGGGTTGATATTTAGGGTTCCAAATTGAGGAAGAAGGACACGGCGCAGGGTTCTACACTTTCGGGTCATTTTTCGGGTTAACGGGTTAGGGTTTCAAGTGTAAAGGGTTCGGCCCATTTAGGAATCCGGTTTGGGTTGTGAACCGGGTCGTGTGGGTCATGGGCCCATAGGCCCGCCCGGTTGTTAAGTGGGGTTGACCCATTCGGGTCAGCCCAATCCAGAATAGGCCCAATCCAGTTCTAAAAAAAAAAAAAAAAAAAAAGAAAAAAAAAAAAAGGGCCATTAAGTGGGCTGCCCTTTGGGCCAGCCCAGTACCGAGAACTGATCCGAAATCGAACCGGCCCAATGCAGTACTCCGCCCGTTTTTAAAGGTTGACCCAGTAGCCCATTCGGATTTTGTGAAAATAAGGAAAAATAAGGCTTAGGTAGAGATTTGAACATAGGACCTTTGAGTCCATTGAGCTACAAGATTCAAACCATTGAGCTAAGCCTAGTTTATGCTTTCATATTAAGGTTTTATTCCTTTTATGATTTACATAGTTCTGTATTAAGATTATTGTTTCTTTAATACATATATTGAGGAATATATTTTAATCTATATTGTTATATATAAATTGTTTGATGCCTAGACCTAAGAATAATCAACAATACCATATATACTGGTGTGTTTACAGTAATATCTAAGAATGCAATGTCGGGGAAAGTTCTGGCAAGGAAAGTCTTGGGATTTAAGTGTGTCCGGTGTGACCCCCCTCACTTTCCTGGGAGCTCATCTGCTTGCACCTTAGAAAATGTTGTTTACCCCATTTAAGTGTTGGTTTGTTATATTCCTAGGGCTATTAAGGGGGCATCTATAAAGTTGTTAGATGTTAATGAAGTCGCAATTATTATGATAATTTTGGGAGAGCCAAAGCATCCCAATTTTTGAATAATAATTGCATCAAGATTACACACACGTAATTTTCATAATAATTATGGGAGAGCCAAAGCATCCCATTTTTTGTATGATAATTACATCAGGATTACACGCATGAACCTCATAAAGATATATTAGATGTTCATGAATTACAGCGTGATTATTATAATTTTGGGAGAGCCAAAGCATCCTAATTTTGTAATAATTGCATAAGGATCGTACACATGAACTTCATATAGAAAAATTAACATTGTATTGTAATTAACTCATAAATTTAATTACCTATCCCCAAAGGGAAGTTTTTATTTTTATGACTTAATTAGAATGAGATAACAAATTTAGTATTAAAAGTAAAATTTCTTTCGGTTGCCCAAAGGTACGAAGAATTTTATTTATTAATATTTAAATTTGCTTTAGTCTTATTAATAAAGAGTAAATTTCATGCGTGATGCAACCTTTGCCCACAGGTAGGTTGAAATTTACTATTTAAATTGGCATTGGCTAATTTAAAATAAAGTTACTTCATAGCATTAAAGTATTTTTATTTTAATATTCTTGGTGATTGCAGCTATTCCTGTCACTCTACCTTTTGGTAGTTTTATATTTTAATACTTTATGGTAATATTTTTCTGACTGGAAAAAGATTAATATACTTTTTCATTTGAGTGTTTCTAATCCCATTATGGGAATGAAGGATATTATACCTTAGATTAAGTCCCTAAAGATTGACATTTTTTGAGTCATTATTGGTCTATTTCATTTTTTTGAATTCTCTCTTTTAAGTGTAGAATTTTATCTTGTAACACACGTAAGGATAAATGGTTAGTAAATAAACTACTAATCATGTGTGTTCAAGGATATGAGAGAATTCATAAAGTGTTCACATGATTACCCATGTCAAGGGAAAGACCAATAAATGCAATCATGTCCAACATTTAAAGCATGAGAATAAGGTGCCAATAAAGTATTATGGCAATCAAGATACCTATTTCTCATGCAATAAGGAAAATTAAGGGCATATAAAGAAAGATTGCATGAAGTAAAAGAAATGACTTAAAATAAAGATAATCTCATATATCCAGTATGTCGTGAATCTCTTGTAGTGACTCATTCAAATATGTTGTGGATTGATTATGGTTTAACAATCCACATTGTCAACACAAATGCAGATCTTTTTAAAATGGATAACACGTGTTTACAATTTGAGCTTGTTGGGATCTATAGGTTAATTTTAAATTTCAGTTATAATTTTGACCTCAAAAATGATATATATTCCATAATCTTTTTGAAATCTATTTTCTAGTTTGGCTTATTAAAAATTTCAATTTTTATTTTAAAACTTGAAATTTTTCTTATTTTTGGTGGAATATTGGTTGGGGTTTATTTAAAGTCTATTTAAAATTGACCTACATCCCAATTTTTGAAACAAAATTATTTGTTTATTTCTGCATACTGATGTTGACGTAAAGTAGAGTCTTTGAGAATTTAAAATGCTCTGGTTATGGCTTTGGAGATTGAAATATATCTCCATACAGTAAATAAAAGTCGGTAATTTACTGACTTTGGTTCTTGTGTGGGCTGCATAAGGGAAAGCATACCGACAAGACCACTAGAGGTGCCAAAGAGAGCATTTTGAGATTCTTGAGATCATGTACATTGGAAGGTGTTGACCTTTTCATACTCACTGCCTAAATTGTCAGAGATATTTTTTATCTCTTTTAGTGATGACTATATAAAGTTTATGTATTTCTATCTTCTAAATATTAAAGCTGAGGTATTGAATGCTTTCAATACCTATAAGGAAGAAGAAGAGAAACAATATGAAGATCAGAAGATCTAATGTAGGCATAGAGTATTAAGGTAGGTACACACAAAAGGAAATGATTAGTAATACTAATCTGTTATTACCCTTATAGAGTAAAGCTTTGAAGACCGTTGTGTATATGTTAAACAGGATTCCATCTAAGGTTGTCCTTAAGACACCTTTTAAAGTATGAAATAGATGGAAGCTTAGTTTAAATTATTTACACATATGGGGTTGCCTTGCTAAAGAGAGGATTTATAATCCTCGCCTTAGGAAATTAGATTCAAGGACAACCAGTGGATCTTTTTATAAGCTATCTAGTAAACTTTAAAGGGTTTTAATGTTTTATTATCCTTCATATAATCCTAGAGTTCTTGATTGTAAAATTTCTAGAGGATGCAGAACCTAGTGGGAGTGCTCATTCACACAAATTGAAATTTGAGAAAGCACTAGAGTTGGCCAAATCTTCTCCTCATAGAGGATGATTGATTGTATTCAGGGAAAATCAGATTGATTATCCTAAGCCACAATCATTTCTAGGACAACCAACTCATACAGAACAGGTTCAAAAGTCTATTCTCCCATTGCAAAAATGCAGAGGAAGTAGAATTAAGAAAATCCTATAGAATAAGGAGATCAACAATTCTTAGTGATCATGTTGTATATCTCCCAGAGTCTGATATTAACATTGGACATAAAGATGATCCAAATTTGTTTTCACATGCTATGAGTGGAGAAAACTCCACATTGAGATTCAGTGCCATGAAGTGAGAGTTAAGTCCATGGCTGAAGGGTCGAGCTAGGCTCGTAGCCAATGGTTTTACTCATAAGGAAGGCATTGATTATCGTGAAACATTCTCTCCAGTGTCTAAGGATGGTTCATCAAGATGATCATAGCATTAGTAGCTTATTTTTTGATCTAGAGCTACATCAAGTGGATGCGAAAACAACTTTTCTGAATAGAGATCTTAAAGACGAGGTTTACATGAAACAATCAAAAGGTTTTATAAATAACAGTCAGAAAGCTTGCAAATTAAAGAATTTTATTTATGGGCTGTGATAGATCTCTCAATGGTAAGATACTTTTTACAAGGTTATTGTTTATAGAAAACCTTGTTGATTAGTATATATACCTTAAGGTCAGTGGGAGTACAGTAATCCTTCTAGTCCTATATTTGCAAGTAGTGATTTTGGTTTGCTACATAAAGTTCACAAAAACTTTGAAATGAAGGATTTGGGTGAAACCTCTTATGTCTTTTGACATAGAGATTCACAGAGACATAAAGAATATTAACATTGTCTCGGAAGGCCTACATTGAAAATTTTTTGGGAAAATTTAGAATGAAGGATTTGTACCTTCAGTAGCAATTAAGAGGGACTAATTAAATACAGATTAATGTCCCAAAAGGTATTGGAATAAGGGCAGATGAAAAGTTTTTAAGTGTCTGCATTATACATAACCATATGACTGACAATAAGTATATTGAGTCAATAAAGTGCTGCAAATAAAGTCTTGCGGTATATGCAAGGAACCAAGAAGTACAACTTAACCTAAGGATACACTTTCTATTTGAAGGTGGTTAGTTGTTCAGATTTGAGTTTTGCTGATTGTGTAGATAGTAGAAAGTCTACTTTAGGGTATATATCTTTTTATTGAAGGATATATCCTAGAGATGCAGTATGCAGACTATAGTTGCTACGTCTACCAAGAAAACTAAAAGTCTAGCGTGCTATGAATTTAGTACACAGGCATGATGGTTGAGACTTTTGTTGAAAGTCTCAATCTTGTCGATTTTACAGTTAGACCATAAAGATACTCTGCGGTAATTCTACTATAATCTTCTTTTATAAGAATAAAGAGTAGAAGCAGAAGTAAATCGACATCAAGTATCTCAGTACGAGAGATAACATTAAGAGACATAAAGGGTCTATTGAGCATATAAGTACTGAATTAATGATTGCGGATCCCATGACTTAAAGTTTACCGGTAAAGAAAGAATGAAGTCATGCGGAATATATGAGACTCATTAATTCATTTTTTGCTTGGTTTGTCTCTTTTTGGTCTATAGACATAAAGTTATTATAATAAAGATTTTTTGTGCACATTTGTTATTTTATCCATGAGGATAAATAAAGTTGGACCCGAATGACTTATAGGAAGTTCATTCATAAAGCTTGATTATCCATAAGGTACTCATGTAAGGAGTGTTTTACATCGTGATACATGGAAGGGACGACCTAATTTTATAATGGTTTTACCGCCATGATTCGTGTGAAACATTTCTTATCTGAGTGGGAGGATTCCATAAGTGATTGGCCAAACTAAGGAACCTAATACCATAAAGTCATGTGTCATAAAGGCCAAGTGGGAGAATGTAAGATTTTATCTCCATATATGGCCTATATGTCACATAAGGAAGCATTTATTAATAATTTAATAAATGAATAGTATATACAGTATTACGGTTAGGTAATTTAATTAATTAAATTACCGTAATGGAATCGATTAATTGATTTAAAATCAATTAATAATATTGTTTCCTTGATGGGAGGAACAATACGGTACTTACCATATTTGAGGGTCCCTGACCTAGCCTATAAATAAACAGCCTGTGTACACCATCAGTACGGCAATACAGTCATAGACATAGGTTAGAAGATCCCTCAAATAATATTTTCTTGTTCTTCAGATGGATCGTAGAGACGCTTGAGCAAAATATGGCTAGAGGTAAGCTTGAATCCTGTCTTATTCATTTTCCGCTGCGCATGTTAGTTTAAGCAATATGTTAAATATTTCTAACATATATATCATCAGTAGGAGGGCTACGACTACGACTACGTACATAATCCAGCAGCGCTATATCCTTTTGGAACCAAAAAGAATTCAATTTAAATAATAAAAATCATAGCTGATAATTGTTTTGAAAAATACAAAAACTTTTATCATTATTAATTGTTCTATTATATTGATGAATCAATCGATCAAAAGGTGGTCGTGGTAAGAAGTTACGTCCTAAAACTATATATAATCCAATAATTATGCAAGCTAGCTGGACGACTTTTTGTGGGCTTCGATTCGGAGCCAGCCACTTATGACCTCTGTAATATATGGTTATTAATTAGGCAGTATTTTCTTTTATATATATATGAATTTGTACGTGTATATATTGAACTTGATGGTTTATGATCACGGAATTAAAATCCATTCCCTTGGATTAAAGATTCATAAACGACAAGCTATACCAATGGACATGCATGAATTATATATTATTATTACATGTACAACACAAGAATTTTGATTTTGAGATGAAAAGTCGTCGGTAATAACTTTTAACGACAACTGGTGATCATTAACAATAGGTCGATCGTCGCATGCATGCAGTTACTTTGTCTTGAAGGGTTATTAGCGACGAAACTGATGCCGTCACTGATAGTATTAGGAATCGTCTCATATATATAGCGTAAGAAATTAAACCAATTTATTAGCAGATCACTGCAAGTGGTTCTTTTTTTTCTTTTTTTTTTGTAAACACACTCAAGTGGTTCTGAAGCGTACGTTACAGTTCATATTGCTTGTTCAAGTACTGTAAGTGAGTCTCTTAAAGCTTATTAATTATTGTTTTTAATTCCATTACCTGTATATTAATGCAAGCAAGCAAGGTTAATTAGAACAAAACACAAAAGCCAAGTATATATATATATATATATGCATGCGTTATCTAATTAAATTTTTCCTCTTCTGGTGATTAGTCATGCATCTTGGATGAGATAGAGATCGATCGATGTTATTAGACTTCAATTCATACACGTTTAGGTGAGGTCATACACGTTTAATTAGGTGAGGTCGATCAGACTGACCATCACCCATTCCATGTTGTCGCAAAATAGTACCTAGGTCAAATAATTTGTTCGATCCGTGATGATCTTAAATATCCAAAATTTGAATCATTTCGCTAACAACCATTAATTAATGCCATCTCCCAATCATCTTGCATTTACTAATCGATTTATTCATATTGCATGGCCCATAAAAAGGAAGAAAATGAAAAATATAAAATATATGGAAAAAAAAAAAAAAAAAAACTATCTCAAAACTATAAGCTAGGTTGTTAAGTGTTAAATCATCACTTATTCTAAAAGCTTAAGCTGATAAGAAAAAATAAATTTAATCACTTAATTTATACTTTAACACTCTCCCTCATGTGTGAGTTCAAACTATATTCATTTTAATAAGTGAGGCTTAACACGTGAAATATTTAATTGAAATTGGGTAAATGACGGAGTCAAGGTTTGAACTCAAGACATTTGACACTGATATCATTTTAAATTTTCACTTATCCCAAAAATTTAAGTTAATACAAAGAGGTAAATTTAATTACTTGATCAATACTTTAACATTAATAGCAAACTATAGGGAGCTTGAACTAATTAATTAGTGCCTAAAAATGCTCCAAATAATGGATATTTCTTAACATGAGGATCAACGTCGTCCTATCCAATAACAAAGGCTAATTAAATGTTAAATAATATTCACATCTTTAGATTCGATGGGAACAAAATTTGTTATCTGCTTCATATAATTAAATACATATTGTTTCAATTAGCTTGACCATTATTTTTCTCAACTTGCTTGCTCAAAGAGTATGCTGGCCTACCTGATTTTTTTTTTTTTCCCCTTTTTCTAATTAGGCTTACCTGATCTTGCTTGTTATAAATCAGATCTAGAGCAGTTACACGGAACAAAGACGAGGCGGCTTTGCTCTATCGGTCAAAAAAAATAAAGACTCCATTTGTTTCGGCATAATTTTTTTTTTTTCTTTTTTAGTGTTTAGGACAACATAAAATACTCTTCAATTACTTGAAAACATTTATAGTTGTGTACTAAAGAAAATAACTTTCATGAAGAGGCGTAAAATGGTTTCCGCTTATCATAAAATGATAATCCTATGAATAAATCGATTGCCTTCTTTAGGGATAAATTGAACATCGTTAATTGCCTTCTTTCCAACAGGGAAAATGAAGATTAATCTAAACCTTTTTATTTTCTCTCATGCTGGTTCGACGATGATCGATCTCTAACAATATATATATATATAGTCTATATATAGATTCACAATTCATTCACAATTAAAATATAGAATAATCCTACTTTTCGCACTTATTTTGTATCACTTAACGTGACATATTTTAAGTTACTTAATTTTTTTTCTGTACTTTTTAAGTAGTTGTCAAGAAAAACCACTTAAAACATGTCACCTTAACCGGTATAAAATATGTGTGAAGGGTAATATTTATCATTTACTTATCACCTAAAACATGTCACATCAACATCAATCCATGTGAAATAGGTATGAAAAGTAGCATTATTCAAATATAATAAGACAAATGCAATATGCATGCAAGTTCAAATTAAAAAATCAGTTCCAATATAACTTAAGAAAAATGCTAGAGTATCGACCGTGGTCGGTGGTCCTTCTCATGTCCTTCAGTCCTTCTGGGCTGATTTAACACAAAAGAAAAGAGGAACAAAGAGAGAACCGGTTTCGAACTGTAGTTCCTTTTTTATTAAAAAATGGTGCAAAGTCAACACAAAAGAACACAAAAAGGATCAGAATAAATGCTCTAACATTTCTCTTAACTTAATTAAAGATCAAGTGCTAATTTATTGGGGCTAGAGAGTTATATATATATAATAATCAAAGAACAAGACAAAGATAATTGATCTAAATTTTTTTTGTCTACTTGAAAATAAATATTGCTAGTGGGAAATAGGGTTGGTTGAACAAGGAACCGTTTGGTGATCGTGGAAACTGGTAAGTAATTTCATAGACAAATTTGGCATTAACATATATATATATATATATATATATATATATATGGGGCATGATTTCGTTGACAAACTATAGTCAGCAATTATTCGTCTTAATCTTAATTTGATTACATGTAAACATATATTCGTACGCGTACGTAGTCCTTTGACTCCTTTTCTACAACTAAAATAAGCTAGCTTAATTTACCCGGAGAACAAGAAAACTTAAGTCATGATAAAATAAATTACGTTGTCATTATCTTATGATCTGATTTTTGTGTAAATAAATAGCATGATAATTGAACATAATTAAAACAAGAGATATGTTAACTACACAACAATTTTGCACAATAATTACACAATAATATTGATGTGTCAAACATTTTCATTTTTATTTATTTGTTTTTTATATATATTAAAAAAAAATACTAGACACATTAGTGCTATTGTGTAAGAGTTGTACAAATAACATATCTCTTAAAACAAAACAAAAAATATATAAGATGCTGTTAAATTTCATAAAGGGATTTGATTCTTGTACAACACCAATTAATACAACAACTGCACAACAACTCCTCACATGAGGGTGGGCCCCAGTATGTGGGACTCACCCTCATGTGAGGGATTGTTGTACAGTTGTTGTATTGGTGTTGTAAATCTAACATTTTCCCTTCATAAATTCATTTTTTTTAGGTCCCTTTTTTTAGTTTTTCCATAAATTATACTTGAGATTTTATACCCAAAAAAAGTGCAAAACATTCGTGTTAGAATATAAATGATTAATTAATTCATCTCTTCTTATTAATTTAAGTTTTTGTTGCAATTGATGATTTGACATGGTATCAAAGCATAGATAAGAATTGAAGATCACTGGAGAATTAAAATGCTCGAATTAATATGTCGAGGAGCTAGATCACGTTCAATCTATAAAGCTTTGTCAATTTCAAACTTTTTAATACCCGGAATAAATAAAAGATAGAAGAAAATAGGATTAAAAGACATGAAAAATAAAATAGATTGAAAAACTAAAAATAAATTCAAAATTCAACACTGCTGAGTGGCAGGTCTACCACGTCAGTAAACCATGTTATCAGGCTTGTGCTAAATTTGATTTTACTTCATACTTCACAATGTTTGAAAATTGAAATCCAGATGATTTAGGGTCTATGTCATGGGTATGAGTAGATTTGATTAATCGTTAATTAATTTGATGTTTTAGGACTAATTAATTTCATGACTTTAATCTACGTACAAGACTACAAGAAGTAATTTGGAAGGCATAAGTAAATATATACTAATTAATTAAGTCGATTTCAAATTAGATGAAGCATCATTCTTTTTCAACCAGTTCAACCTTGGCACATCTTATATTAATGTTTTCTTTTCTTTTAGTGTGAATCAAAATAGAAATACCTCCAATCAATCATGACATAACCGAATCACGTAAGATAACAATATTTTGACTATATTACAGTGTTTTTCAAGGGTTTTGATCTCTTGACCTCAGCTATATATAATATAGGAGAAAAATCATTTAATTTCGCTAAATTTTCATCTCATTTGTAATTTCCTTTCTAAACTTCAAAAATTCTCAATATAGTGTACCAATTTTTTAATTTTACCATTCCGTTAGGATTTTCCGGTATATTCTAATGGAGAGATGTCCAAATTTTCAAAATATCCCTATTTTTTATAAAAAAAGAAAAAAGAAAATAGAAATTGCAAGGATATATGTACGTTGGTTTGAATTTAACGAAATTGTAAAAATACTCACGCTTGAATTTTATATTTTTTTTTATAAAAAACATAATAGTATTTTGAGAATTTTAATAGGATTTAACGAAATATTCTCACAAATGAGTGAAATTAAAAAATAAAAAAATAAAAAATAAAAGTTTTTGAAGTTCCAGAAATTAATTACAAAAAGGGCCACAATTTAAAAGAGTTAATTAAGTGAAATTTCAATAATATATGATCTGGATTTTTACAGTACCCCTTCAAATCCGAAAGATAAACACAAACACTAATTATTATAAACAAACAAATTAAGAATGTGAAGAAAAGATTAAACAAATAAATAAAGGAATTACTTGCTGATATTGGCTTTGACCAAATAAAGACAGACAGCAGCTTTGGCGTAATCAAAAGAACCACTGCAGTTAAAAAGCCAGGAAAACGAAAAGGAAAAGGAAAAGAAAAAGAAAAGGAGCTTACGTTCATCCACATCCTCATCGTCACGTACATCATTAGTATGACCATCACCTGCCCTTTTGACTTAATGACTTGTACTAATTAAATCTAGCGATGAGTTTGGTTTTCATGATCATTCAAAACACGGTACCGCCAAAACCGTGGATGCATGGTAGATCACCGATACATACATACATTGCTTTTTTGACAATCAACGTGTGACCAACTTCATTACATTTTTTCTTCCTTCTCCTTCTCTTTTTTTCTTCTTCTTTTATTAAAAAATTAACAAATAATTCAGCACTCAAAACAATTTTCATTTTTATATCACAATATTTATTTATATATATATAAATAAAGGGAAATGTCCACCCAATCAACAATGTCTCATCAAGTCCCCAAGAGGTAGATTAATCGGTTAGAGATCATGCCTCATGAAGCGAAGGTTACTAATTCGAATCTATTATTCCTCTCTTACGTCGACATATAAAAAAAAAAAAAAAATGTTCCCTCAAACTTTTAGTTGGAAAAATGTTTCATAAACTACTAAAAATTGTCAATGTCCCCCAATGACTAAAATACCCTTAATAAAATAAAAATTAAATATTCTAAAAATTCTCTATATATATATATAAACTAAAATTAAGAATGAAAAAAAAAAAGAAAAAAAAAGAATGAAAAACCAAGGGTGGAATTTAATTTTTTTTTTCCCTTTTTTTTTTAAAGAAAAAATTAAAATTAAATTTTTTCTTTCTTTTTGTTTTCGAATTTATTGCAGGTATTTTTTGTCTTATGAAAAAAAAAACAAAAAAAAAAACTAGAAACAACACAAACAAGTTTCCACGTCAGCCGGAGGGGGGGGATCAACACAAGTTCCACGTCAGCAAGTAATTTGGTCAACCAATTAAAGATGTTTACGAGTCATGAGCCCTTTTAATATGCCTAACCTTTTGAATTCTGATGTAACATAGTTTTACCCGTCATTAATGCGTACGTTGAAGTCGAGTATTCTCCCCTCGATAAAACGTCCAATTCAATGAGCTCCATTAATTTGGTCAATTAATTTGACATGTGAGACTATCAAATCTTGAAAATTATGACCTCGATCGATATCTTTGTCGTTAGGATGCATTTTGCTAGAATTTAAATCTTTGTATTTAAAATCTTTTTAATAATCTCATGCATACCTTTTCTTTTCTTTTTTTTTTTTTTTTTTAAGTACGAAATAAGGAAACTAAACATACTTAGGGAACTAAAAAAGAAGAAGGGGAAGCATTTCCAAAACATGGAGGAGAAGGTCCAACCACAAGAGAGGAAGAAATGGGAATGCAACCAAAGTATAGTCTGGTTGCAACCCAAGATGCCACATTATGGACACAGAGGTTTGCACTTCGATTAATATGACTAACTAATCAACTAGTAGAAAATGGGATAATAGAGCAGATATGGAAGATCATATGCAATCATAGAAGTTTGCACTCATGCATACTTATTTAGTATTAATAATACCCTTTATAATATATATATATATATATATTTCATAAATTCACAATTTGGTGATTAATACCAAAATGACGTCCTTTTAGATTAGGTATAAGTTATATTTACATTGCTTTGATTTGTTGTGTTACTTTTTCGTGTAACACTTGAACAAAAGGACAAAAGTAATGTGAAATTAATGTATTTTCAAAATATTAAGGCTTCAAGAAATAATAAAAACAAGCTCAAAATCCTAAAAATTAGCTTAAATTATTTTTAAAATCATTTAAAATATGCCATAATTAATAGAGATATAAAGAAAGCCCAAAACACTAAAAAAATAACCACACTTAATAAACGTAATAGCCGAGTGGATGTGGTTAGTAAAAGCATGATGCAGATACAGATATCTAGAAATGATTTTCGCATTTTGCGGATTTGGCCTCGGATATATATTGCAAATAACTGCATAAACATCCTCATGTACACCCCGAGTATATAGTTACTTTTTAATAAAAATAAAAAATAAAAAATAAAAAAGGGAATAATTTAAATGTTATGGTAGTAATTCCACAGTTACAATAAACGTGAGAATTGACATTTTATAATTGAAAGGGTGGCAATTATAAGAAGAGAGCCCCTCCTATTAGGATGGACGGTAAAACTAATGTTTTACAGCTTTCAATAAGGAGTTGACACATCATTTAAGAGAGACTAAATATAATCCTCCTGAAAGCACAAAATCTTTTTTTTTTTTTTAAAAAAAAGTCGGTACAAAGAAAATCACAGTTTCCCTTTCAAGAGCCCATCCGTCACTTAAAAACCGCCGCCTCCTCAGCCCAACGAGATTCCGCCGAAAGCCACCGCCACCCACAAACAGAGCCACCTTTGCAACGTTCACCACTGATGCTGTCATCCTCGCAACAGCACAAGAACTTGGTGTCCTCGATCGCCTATACTGTTGAACCCACAATACCCACCGGAGCTCTTACAGGTACCGCAATTTTTAAGCGGCTTCCAATCAAGCACAAACCCATTTTTCATGGCCCCAATAAACCCACCACTCAGATTGCCAAGATCGATCTTCGTCCTCATCACAGTCGCCACCACTTTCTCCTTGCAAATACTTTGCCCATTCAAACCCCGTCGCTGTCTCTCCCCCCTCCACAAAAACAAAAGACTGGTTCCCATTATATGATCCCCCCAAGCACCCCATGGAAGGCACATATTTCTCAAGGGCAATACACGTGTACTTGGAGAGTGTAGTGCAGTGTAGATTGTTCAGGTGTATTCCAGAAATTGTTTCACCGCTTAAAATTATTATGCAGTCCGAACAACAGTCAAATGAATTCTAGAGAAATCCACCGCCTAGCTTTTACGAAAAGACCAAAGGAGTCCCAAAAAATTTGCGTAGGAGGAACTGCAGTTAAATTAAAAACTGAGGTTCAGATCCCCACCGGGAAATTTCCATGGCAGCGTGCCGAGAGTAAGTTGTCACCTTATTATCGGAGGCTGTAAAACCTCAGTTTTACGGCCCATCCGGATTGGAGGATTTCTCTTTATTAATATCAAATACTCATCGCTTTTAGTTCATACTTTTTTCAATTTGTCCAATTCCTGTGGCTGAGAACTTTTGCCCATGGTTGTTAGTTAAGGCATCAACATTATAATTGACCGATTGAAAAGGAATGATTGCTCTATTCAACACTCTTATATATCTGGGTAAATATATATATATATTTGAAAACAAAGTGATAGGTAATTAACACTAAAAGGAATAACGTCATAAGAACTGTTCATTTTTTTTTTTTCCTTTTTCTAAACTCTTCTTAAACGCATCTAAACGACCTGGGGTCTTCTTATCAAGTAATATCAGAGAGAGCATCTCTAACAAAATAAACAAATGACTCATAATAGTCAAATTTGATTATTATGAACAATTTTTCGTCTCTAGCAGAATAGGCAGAATAGAGTTTTTCCTTCTAGTGTGAATAATAAATAGGCAGAAGAGTCTATTCACTATTCACACTATAAATAGTTTTTTATTCTTTTCTCTCTTTTCATTTTCTTCTTTCACGTGCTCTCTATCCCTCTTTCTTTCACCGGAAATGCTTGTTGCACATTAGGTTGTGCAAATATTAAGGCCCTTCTTTCGTATTCTCTTCCACACAAAATAATATTTAAAAATAAAATAAAAAGTACTATAATAGAGAGTTGTACTTTTTTAATAGCTATTTTATCTATTATTGCTGGAGATTCTATGAGAACTCTTGAGTTTGGAGAAAGCTGAGAGATTTAACTCGTGACCAAATTAAATTTGAAGATTTAAAATAGAGTTCTTTGGATGAAAAATTCTCAATGGCCGGTAATTTTATTTTTAATTTTTGTTTTTTTTAAAAAATCAACGTTAGCATTCTTTAGAATAACTTAGGAAACTAGATGCATCCATCGCGCCTTTTGTGGACTTGTATTAAACAGAAGAATTAACCAATTGTTTTTTTTAAAAATTTTTTTTATCAAATATAATTTTTTTTTTTCAAATTACACACTCTTTTAACTATATATCAAAAGTCAAATTACACTTTTTTCCTTGTAAACTATCGTCGTTGTGTCATTTATTTCCCCGCCCACTACAAAAAAAAAATCACCATTTTTGAACAGTAAAAAACAGTTTGAAATTAAAACCGTTCAAAATATTCCGTCAAGAAATTAAATTCTAGACGATTTGAGGAAAGCTGTCCGGAATTCTAGATGATTTTGCTCAAACCATTCAGAATTAATAATTATTTGGTTTTTTATTTTTTAAATTAATTATTTTTATTTATATTAATTAGTTTTTTTAACATTAAAACTAATTAATATGGTTTGATTCGAGCCATATGTTGGATCAAATTTGGTCGAAGATCTGAAGGAATCCAGCCGTCTGACACATTCATTTCTCCAGATTCTGGTCTTGCATGGGAGAACTGGCGTGGAGCAGCTGTCAAGAGATCCGAGATCAGGTCCAGTATTTCTGAAGATTCCGGTGATGGGCAACTGGGAGGTTGTTTGAGGAGGTAATGAGTCCTTGAGCGTCAGTTGTTTTTTTGTTTTTTGTTTTGTTTTTTTTCGGCCGGATCCGGCAGAGCGTGGGCTGCGTTTGGATCTGGCTGGAAATCCACTTATTCCGGCCAAATCTCTCTCTGTATTCGGCCAGAGATCCAACCGAGAAACCGGCTTCTTCTTCGGCCCCCCACCACCTCTTCTTCTCCCGGCACCCTTTTTCTCCGTCGAAACACTAACAATCCCACACCTCTAGAGACTGCTCTTGCAGCTAGACTAGAAAAATAACCGAAATGAATGAATTTGATTTTTGTTTTAGGGCAAAATGAGATTGAGGGAGTTGGGGGAAGATGGTTGCGTGGGATGAACTGGGTTGCTCATATAGATGGGTGCCATGTGCGAACCCATGTGGGGCGTGGCTCGTGAGGAAATGGGAGTGAGAGGATGGTGGCCGTACGATTGGAGCCTTATCGACGGCTGTGAGGGGTGTGGGGGAGTTCCTGCCTCATCCGTGTCAATTGAAATAGACCAATGGGCAGAGATAAGGAGGAAAACAGGAAAAAAAAAAAAAAAAACATTATAAAACATAAATCTGTAAAATTTGGTTTGTAAATTTTCATTTCCAGACGGTTTACTGAAACTGTCTGAAAATTATTTTTTACAGATGATTTTCAAAAAACCGTCAGTAACAATTTATTTTTAGACAGGTTTTAAAACCATTTAGAGAAAAAAAGTCCAGAAATGATAATTTTTTGTAGTGCCCTAAATTTTAATTCACTGCTACTTGGATCCTATTTGAAAGTTTCGGTGTTAATTTGCCTAGCTACTTTGTCCAAATAAGTCGTTAAGTTGAATATATAGAGAAATATATGCAATAGCTAAATTATCATTTTATGTGAACAAAGAGTCTTAAAAATATATATATATATCATTAACCCCAGTGGCAGTGTCAAATACTCCATATGTCAATTTTCAAAATCATAAGATAGTCTACTAAAACTACTAAAATATAAACTAAACATGCTTGTTAAGAGTAATATAGTCATTTCACTTATTTTTCTGTCTAATTTTATAGCTGAAATTGTCACTGAGTGATAATTTATGGGAGGAAAATAAAAGTTATCCTATATAACAATAGGTTATTTTATTGCACAAGCATATTAATTATAAAGACTACTCTCGAAAATTACAGCACTTTTTTTTTTTTGTTTTTCTTGTTGTTGTTGTTGTAAGTTTTGTTGCCTTCAATAGACCACATCTATTTCTCTCCTCTAATTACCTAGCAAAGAAAGTAGAGTATTCACCGCCGCCCGGTGGTGGTTGTGGCGGTGGCGGCCACCGACAGTAGTTTTTTTAAAAAAAAGATCTTTGTTCTTTTTTTTTTAACCTATTGGGTGTCTATTAAACCTAACCCTCCCCATTCAATAAAATCATTCCTCTTGTATATTGGGTATGATGGGATCCCTTTCCCTTTGGTAGGCCATATAATATTAATGTAATGAATCTAATAGGACACGTATAATAGTTGGTAGCATCCATATAATAGTTGGTTAGTGAGTCAGGAGCAGAGCTAGCATCTGAAATTTGGGGTGACAAAATGGCAAAACTAAAAAAATAAAAAGTTTAGGAGTAAAATTATAATTAGATATTTTTTTTAGGGAAAACCTTTGGGCTTGTGGGGCCCAAGTCCCCCAAGCCCCAAGGTAGCTCCACCTTGAGTGAGTGATGGATGGATTGTAGTTAAGAGTAATTCTATAAGTTCTTCTTGAGTCTTGTATCCCTCTAATAATGAGGCAGCTTTTAGAATCACTATTTGATGAAAAATTAATAATGATCAATTACAAACTCAATAGTAATTTTAAAAATTACATTACTATTAAATAGACACAAGAGAGACTTTTAGCATTATTTTTGTAGTTAGTAGGTTAACTGACTAGCGGTCCGTGTAGAGATCATTGAAAAATGTGGATCCAGTTTTCTCATTTATTTTCATCATCCAATTCATTTCCATTTCCATTTACAAATACAAAAATACAATCAGATAAAAGAAAAGTTCTTTACAAATGAAATAGCCGTATATCCTACAATTAATGGCAGCAAATAAAAAATTTCAAGAAGAAGATCAAAGGCAGCAAAAGCTTCCCATTCTTCCTGTTGCTAATTATAGATATAGTAGAGTCGGGCTTATAGCCGGTGGCCCAAATCTTTCTTCGACGAAAAACTCACTTCGTTGTGTGATATTGGGCCCTGCTCTAACCGAAACGACTAGATAATCAGACGTTTTGGACTGGAAACTGGCTGCAGTCTAGTCTTAATAGGCTCGTTGGACGTTCACCACTAGAGGCAAATACCACCATTTTTGGATTTTACAGTCGGCTGCTTTAGTACTTCAGCTTTGGGATGGGTTAATATTATTGGAAATGTTTCAGATATACTACAATTTTTAGTGCAACTTTCATACAAAATATTTTATTCTCTTTTTTATTTTTTATTTTTATTATTATTTTTATTTTACATTTTATCTCTTGGGGCATTTTTAAAAGTTTAGGTTGTTAAAAGTTACGTGTTACGCACAAAATTGACATTTAGACGGAAAAACTTAACGTATAAACTAATTTGTCATAATTTAGTAATTTGTGGGGATCGAAGGCGGTCGCACATGACTGATATTCCATCCGCAAAGACGGAAAAGCTTAATAGAGGGGTTAGCTTGTCACAATTTGATAGTTTGTAAGAGTTGTAAGTCATTTTTTAAAAAAAAAAACTTTTGAGGCTAAAACGCAAAAGTGGTCATACTTTGAGAAGTTAAGTACGTATTTTCCACTAAGTTTTACGCGAACTACCACACTAATTTGTAAATGTGGTAAGTGTCACATTGACTACCATGTTGCAGTCTACATTTTAGTCGTTGATGTCCACATTAGTTTGTAAGGCATTTGTAATAAAAATTGTAATATTGCTCTAACAGTTCAGACACTATAAGGGAAACACCGGGTATGTTTGGCAACAAACTCCTCTTTCTTTCTTTTTTTCCTTTTTATTTTTTTTATTTTTTATTAATTAATTAATTATTTCTCCTAAAAAAAAATCAGCCTATTACCAAACAATTTGTTTTACCATTTTTTACCATTACCAAGGGTAATGCTACGTGTCTTCATTGTGTTCCTCTTATCCTCAAAACTGATGTCTTTTTTAAAATCATCATTACGTAAAAATTTAATAGTTATCTAGGATAATTTAAATGATACTTTTAAAAGGCACATCAATTTTAAGGTTACACAATAAGAACATTCAATATTATTGTTCATATTTATATCACATTAATCACTTCTTATTACTATTCAACTCAAAAAATTTACAACAAAATTCTTTACCAAATGGCCTCTCGTTAATTCTGGCAATAATAATAATTTTTTTTAAGTAAATATTTTGGCAATAAACCAAAATGTCAGGCGTCGGAAGTTTTTGGCGCCATGGATAAAGTGTTTTGTTCCTTTTTCTGAAAGATTTGCACAAAAGATAAATGATTTGCACAAAAGACAACCGACAAGCCACCCAAGAAAAAGAAGATAAATGATTCGCCAACATTAAAAGAAAATAATAATAAAAAGAAAATTAATTTCAACTGTAAATGTACTCGAGTTTCCTTTAATCTCTCTTTGACAACTCTTCATTACTTTTTTAATTAACTGAAATAAACGCCCAGTTGTGGCATGACGTCTAATCATTACAAAATAACGACAGAACAAAAAGCAAAAGGCAATGCGAATGTTACATTATGTAACGGTAGATATTATATTTTATTTTATAATTGTTGAATAATATTGATTTGGTACTTCAAATTAATTATTGGATTTTTTTTTTTAAATTAATCCAAAAGTAGATGGGAGTGCCACCACTTTTTAGTATTCTGCTATAGATTTTGTTGCTAAATTGGAAGAAAAAGAAAAGAAGAAGAAGAAGAAAAACATTGGGACTTTGTACGTGAAGTACTTTTCCAATGAAAATGATCAGTAATTAAAAATTGTCCTATTTAAGTGATTGTATGCATTTACTTGAATATTGGTTTCTTAGGTTTGAATTTTGTTTTGTTTTGTTTTGTTTTTTTTTTTTTTTTCCCCTTTATGCACTTGTTAAATGTTAATTATGTGCATTGAATACATTGTTTAGATTTATTTGAGAATAATATATCCCGTTGAAGATGGAAAGATTCTCTCCCTAATTAGATTATGATTTGATTGCAATATTTTATTATTTATTTCCATCGTAGGCCGGTTCTAGGTTCTTCCTATTTAATCAAGGGAAATGATAGGCAACCGTCCCATCCTACTTTTAATAATAAAATAATATTTATATAAACAGAAAGTGAAAAAATCAGAAAGAATAAATGAAAAAATATATATAATATATTATTTTATTATTAAAAATAGGACAAGGGACGGACAAGCCTATCATTTCCCTTTAATCAATGCATCCGTGATCCGTATGACACAATATGTAATCGAGTAATCATAATATTTTTCCTTCTCTATTTATTTTTTTACATAATATCATAGCAAAAGTCTTGATTTCGAACTTTATCTCATTTATTTACCTTTTATATTTTTAATTACATATTTTACGTGTTAGATCTCACCTATTAAAAGAGAATTTGAACCCAAACATAAATGTTAGATAGTGTTAAAGTATTAATTAAATAATTAAAATTTATTTATTCCTATCAGCTTAAACTTTTAGGACAAGTGGTGATTTAACAAATCTGACCCCTTAGATAAAATTCCAAACTTGTCACATGAACATAAGCCTCGTACTCTCCGTGTAGCTATATATGTGCTTGATCATACTCATTAAGAATGACACATGAAAAGATTTAAAAAAAAAAAAAAAAAAAAAAAAAAAAAAAAAAAACTAGCAAATTAACAAAAAGAAAAGTTGAGTACTTTGAAAAAACAAAAAATAGAAGAACAATTTCTATTCAAACAAGTGAGTGGATTTTGTGGACAGCATGAAGGGAATAGAATCATCCATGCACCTTCTTTCGTATTAAAATGTAGCATATATATCATAGCAAACACTCGCAATCCTTGCACATCTTCAATCTAGCTTCTTAATCACCCTGCGTACGTGTGAGATATATATAATTATTTCGTCAAAATATAATTAGGTTATATATATATATATATAATTAAAGAAAATTTACCCATTGCTTTCCGGCAAACTGAGAGAAGAACGATCAGAACGGCTACACCAGCAAGCACGCCGACGATAATTGCAACTGTTTTTCCCACTTGGTCTTCGCTAGAGGAATCTACACAAATAATCAAAGCAAAAAAGTGGGAATTAGTACTGTGCATAAAGAGACCACGAAAGAGGGTTAGGCAAGGAGGCCACTATCACATGACTATTTCATATATAAATATATATAAAGCGAAATTCTCACCAGTTTTTTTTATTATCAACTAGTGCTATATATTTAAAAATAATTAGGAAATTTGGAGACAATTAATTTATTTGATCCATTTGGTCACTGAGAAGTTGAGGAAGAATCTGAATCTTTCAGTATTTGGATTGGAATGATTATGTTTTCTTTATTTAAATGGCTAATAATATATAGTGTTAAGGGGGGTATTGACTCATTGATAGTTTAATAATAGAAGATCAACTTTTGGATCCAAAAACAATAACTAGCTTTGATCGAAACAAAAAGATCATCAAAGAAATTGTTTAAATTTTAAAAGCATAAAGATGAAAGAGATCGAGGGAATGGCACATAGAATGGAGGTTCCCAAAAAGAGCAGCTGAAGTACTAGTGCCCCATAATGCTTTACTTTATAGAAAGACACTTGTTGACAATTGGCTTTTGAAAAAAAAATAATCTCTCTCTCTCTCTCTCTAGAAAGAACTAAAATGGTGATCACTGTTTCCCCCGAAGTAAAGTATGTAGTTTTTTTTATTTTTTATTTTTTATTTTTTTTACCATTTGGCACAAGGCTCCCAATACCTAATTTGTGGCTCTTTTTAAAAGGAAAAGAAGAAGAAGAAGAAAAATTTGTTCTAAGATTTTTTCTTTTAGAAATCTTTACTTACCCCCACAATCTCACAGGTTTTGCAATCATAATCTTGAATTATCAAAATTATCAATGTCGGTATCCAATATTTTAGCCTATTTTAATTTCACTTATCAGTTAAAATTTTCTGTTAAATTTTAATGGAAGATGCCAAAATGTCCAAAATACTCTTGCTTTTAAAATTAAGAGATTAATTAAAAGTTCCTTGGTGACCCACCGACCCACGGCTGTGACTGCCGTGGCTCATATTTAGCTAAGTTTTTTTTTTTTTTGTTTAAAAATGCTAGATGTACTAAATTTCTTATTAAGAGATGGATACTAAGATGATGTGGAGCTTATTTATTGGCACTCGTAACATTTCTTTATTAATTATTTTGATCATCTCCAATGAATAAGTTTCACATCATCTTAATATCCATCTCTTAGTAAAAGATACCTCTAGCATATATTACTTTTTATTTTATTTTATTTATTATTATTATGTTTAACTCTTTACCTGTTTTTTATTTTTTCTATTTTTTTTATAAATTTTAAAAGAGTAAGAGATATTTCATCTGTTTAACGTTTGCTTAAATCTTCAATCCTAACGAAATGGGTAAAATTAAAAATTTTGATAATTCAATATTATGATTATTTAAATCTTTACTTGTTTAAAATAAAATTTAAAATTTTTACAGAAATATAAGAGATATTTTACTTGTTTAACGTTTGATTATTCCTAAATCCTAACGAAATAATTTGATATTATGATTATGAACCCGTAATACTTCAAGGATAAGTGAAGTTATTGTTTTTTGTTTTTGTTTTTGTTTTTGTTTTTTGTTTTTAAGTAGGAAAACTACAAGAACTCATGTTCAATAAATATGAAGAAAGAGACACAAATGTGTTGTACCTGAAGAGGAATCATAGTAGCCAGATGCCCAGTACCTCGCATAACACTGCGCCAAAAACACGTCCGCCGCAGCAGCCGATCCACAAACGGTCTTCAACTTTCCAACGGCATCCGCAAGGCAGGAAGAGCAGTCAGTCGGGCTCAAATCCCCCAAGCACTGCGCAAAACCTTGTACTAAGCCTGAACTGCTGACTCTAAACCCAATCGACCCTTGCAAATCAGCAAGAACATCATCTCTCCGCTTAAAGAACTCCACATCATTGCTTACACTTTTACTGCATTTGTTGTGCCTAAGACCCGTGTCAAGCTTTCCCAAGAAATCAACATGCTCATATCTTATATAGCACCCTTCAAGTTGCAAAGAAGCTCCATAGGCATATGGGCAAACCAATCCTATCTGATTAACCGCACTTTCGACGCATTTCGAGCAGTCGAATATCTTCAGATCACCCCGGCACTGGTGTAAGCCGTATATGGTGGCTTCCGGCGGCGTAGAGCTTCCGTTTCCGATGGCGAAGCTGTTGTAAGACACTTGAGCAGACGAGCTGACAACCGATGCAAGAAGAGAGTTGAGGTTTCCTTCAAAGGGTGAACTGGGTTGGTATTTTTCTTGAGAGCAGCCTGCATAGATGAATATGTGGCCTTTGATAGGGTAGCCATGGCTGCTAAGAGAAGAGAAGAGAAAGAAAAGAGAAGAGAGTGTCAGAGCCAAGATGGTCTGGCGAGTGGAGTGTAATTGAAGGCTTCTCAACATTTTTTTTTTGTTGTTTTTTCCAATTTGGCCTTCCTTTCTTTTGTTTTTATTCTGCTTTGGTGGTGATGGTGAGGGAGTGAGAGAAGGCTTTGCTTTTTGGTCTTTCTTCAAATCTCCGGTGGAGCCTACTACTAGTAGCACACATAGTTACAGCATCTTTTCTAGACATTCTACTTTCTCCTGAGTAATGGTCATAAAGATCACCAATCCTCACTACTTTCAATTTTGGCCAGAAACTCAATTTTTCTTAGATGATTTGAATTCCAACGTTATAGATATGCTTATTCAACCACTTGATCTTGTGGCAGATGGAAGACTACTTTATCCTAAAGTAGATAGGAGTAGGGCAAATTGCTCATACAGCCAATAAAATGCCAAATGGCTTTCACTTTGGAAAAGTAAGAACATCTTAACGTCTCTCATAAATCAACAAAAAAAGAAAAAAAAAAACAAACCTAGAGTTGAACTTTGCAAGTCTAAGGGCTTTTAGAGCACGATTTTTTAGAGGATCGTAGGCAATATTTTCAAAGAAAAAAGAATATTTTTCTTCGTGTGCTAAGGGAGAAAGGAGATCAAGTAGAAGAATTGTCTAGACATTCTGGGAGAACTATTGAGGTAGCGGGTAAGTGGGTCGCTTGTTTAGTATAATGGTGTGGCAATTGCAAAGGTTTTGTAAGTATGAAATTTTGTAATTTTTCATTATTCTTTAGTGGATTGATTTTCTAGATT
This sequence comes from Alnus rubra, assembly GCA_028654335.1. Taxonomy (NCBI): domain Eukaryota; kingdom Viridiplantae; phylum Streptophyta; class Magnoliopsida; order Fagales; family Betulaceae; genus Alnus; species Alnus rubra. The sequence goes on along the minus strand of JAJPGS010000125.1, from coordinate 162,521 downwards.
TGGCTGCCCTTGAATAGTTTTACTTTTGAAGAGTTCTTGTGTTGATTGATTTACTACTTTCATTCTATTTGGTGAATGCTTGTGTAGTTGCTAATTTTAAAATTCAATATTATTTTGTAAACACCTATTCAACCCCCTTTCTAGGCATTGAACTATATTATTTTCACTAGGAAAAATTGAAAGTCTTATTGTCAATCCATTAGAAACTCGAAATTCACCACTGTAAAACAACCAAAATGAGTGTTGAAAGAGTTTTCGAAATTAGTGCATATATATGGTTTGGGGATATTTTGAAATGCAACATTTTTAAAGGGTCTCGGGACAAGAGAGTCCCACATGGGAAACATAGAAATTAAAATAAGCATTTATAATGCCCTAACTCACACCATGCTATTGCTTTAAAAGGAGTTGAATTAGTAGTCTACTGCATACCAGTTTAAGATAAAAAATAAAATAAAAAATCCTTTCTTTAGTCTCATGTGACACATGCCATATACAAAGTCTATACAAAACATGGACTATCCACAAGTCCAATATATACGACTGTCGCGATAAGATTCAATCATAGTATTTCAAAATATAAAGCCACTAGGTCATCATTGACATCAGCGGTATTTGCAGCCACAACATCAACATCTACACGATTTTGGTAGTCGCCACATTTGTATAGGTGGAATAATGAGTCCACGGTCTCAATAATATAAAACTCACTATATTTTGTAATAAGACGACATTTCATTCTTCTACCATACGTTTAGAATAACAGCTACCATCAGTAAACACTTCTATTTTTAAAATGCTTCGTAACTGATAAGGTAACCACTAGCATCTTAAAAGCAAATTAGATAATTTATATACATATATATCATGTGACTCAGCTATACCTATATACAAGCGTTCCAAACCTTCAGAATATACAAGCATACAAATATATCATAGCAATAAACAAATGACATCATAACTCAACTTACTTGTATACAAGCTTTCCAAACCAGTGGAAAATACCAGCATGCATGTACAATCTAGCCATAATGATGTAGATATGCGTCATTCCATTCAGACTCATAGGCATATAGATATGTCTAGCATGAAATTTTACATAAATCATTCCGTGCATCCCATATGTAATGATATATATATGATCTGTTCCATTCAAACACATACATATTGATACATCTAGTCATAAAATCATCATAAAACATGTCAAGCATCATCATCATGCCATACCTGCCTTTCCTTTGTTTTCTTTATTTTGTTGCTAATGCCGGTGGGATTTTAACCCTCGGTCTTGTTGCTTATGACGGTGGACTCAAACCCCTGGTTTTACACTTGTGCTGCCGACGGTACTCTAACCCTCGGTCTTAAGTTTACCGTTTGTGATTCGTTTCATGCTCATACTCATCATTTCACATATATTCATCATGCTCATGCTATTATACACATATGCATCATAAACTACTCATTCTCTTTTCAAATACATCATAGAAAAATTGGCCCATCGTAAAATTCATAAATCATATCTTAAACTTGTTTCCATAAATATACTTGAAATTTATTAAACCTCATCAAATCAAATCTCAACACAATTCAAGATATTGAAAGCAATCATAGAATACATATTATCACAAAATATTATCGGCTTGTGTTTTCACAAATATAACATTTTATAATATCATAAAAAAATCCACTAAAAAATAGTATATTTTCTCGGTGAGTCGAATACTTACTTTGGTTGCTTTATTGACGACTTAGGAAAGGATTTCCATCAAAAGTCTTGTAATGTACCACTGTATAATACATTTCAACAACACATTAAAACTAACTCAACATATTTCTAACTAAAATAAAACCCAACGCTTGAAAGTTGTTTAGAACACTTCTACACACAAAATACCTAGAGAAATTTGAGAGATTAATTAGCTCAAACCCTAGCCTATGGAATAACACGAAATCTAAGAAAAGTTATGGTTTTTGGATTTACCTCAAACCAATTGATGAAAACAATGATTTTACACCAAGGATCGCGTTTCCAATGTCGAATTCTCTTTTGGAAGCTTCGAACTGCAAGAATCTAGGGTTTATGTGTAAACCCTAAGGGAGAGAGTGGAGAGAATTCGAGTGAAATGAGAGAAAAGAGGAGAAATGAGTTGGAAAATCGCATCCAGCAACATAAATCCCGACCTGTCCGAAGAGGTTAATGAGCCGTCCGGACACGCCAATGTGAAACGCGCCTCTCAACTCTCGGGTCGCACTATCTAGACACCAAAATGTCTTGTCCGAACGCGCACAAAGAAGTGAACTTGTTGATCAAGCTGTTTGGACACGCTGAAGTCCCGTCCGAACACACTTGAACCACAGACTCAGTGACCAATCCATTCGCAAGTTGTCCGGACATGGCAACAAACAGGACACTACTGACTGATCCGTTCGGACACAGAAATAGTCCGTTTTGACACCCAACCCAGAAACTCAAGCTTTAAGTGTTTTCCATGTGCTATTTCTCTATACTTAACCTAATTATTCCCTTAATTGATCTAACTTGTGTTTTAAACCTCTAAGTAAGTGATAAGTCATTTTATCAATTGAAAATGAGATGTTAGAATAACTTGAATATAAAAACTTAATTAGTAATTTTGCATATCAAAAAGTGAGAAAAATAGTTTTTAATGCTTCGTTTGTTTCGACGTAAAATGGTTTCTGTCGTAAAATATTTTTGACGAAATCATTTTCAGAAAAAATAATTTTCTCGAAAATATTTTCCAGCGTTTGGTTCGTATGAAAAAATTACGAAAGGTGAAAATGTAACTGTCGCCGGAATCCGGCAACGTCCTTTCGCCGTTGTTGAATTTCGGCGAGCATGTTTGGCCGGATCCAACAAAAATGGCTGGATTCCGGCCGGCCTCCTCCAGATCCGGTCAAATCCGGTCGGATCCAGGCCAATTTGGCCAAATTTGGCTGGATCAGTGGCCGGATCCATATAGATCCGCCCGGATCGCAGCCATTTTGGCCAGATCCGGCCAGATCCGTTCAGATCAGGTCGGATCCCGGCCATTTTGGCCGGATCAAAAGCCGGATCTCGCCGGCTTCTGACCATGGCCGGAATCTAGTCAGCCATGGCCGGATGTCGACGGATTACGGCGCCGGCAGTATTCTGGTGGCTGAATGTTGCCGGATTCCGGTGGCACCCGAATTCTGACAACCGATTATTGTCGGATTCCGGCAATCGGATATCAAACGTGCGTGCAAGGACGAAGACTTTAATTTCGGAAAACAATTTATGGTTTTTAAAACCGTAAATCATTTTCCAAAAATTAAAGAAGTTTTTACGGTCAAACCGAAAATGATTTTCGTTGACCATTATTTTCGCCTCTAATAAACACCGTAAAATGCCGAAATCATTTTCCAGAAATCATTTTACACCGAAACAAACGGAGCATAAATAAAAAATATAATATAATATATTTAATATTTTAATATAAAGAAGGACCCCATCTAAACTTCTCGCCATAGGCCTCAAAATATCATGAGCAGGCCTTGGTCTAAGCCATACCCACCATTCATAAACATGAGATTATGGGAAAACTTCTCTACCTTTATACAACAAACTGATTAGTACAAATGAATGTTCATGACCCTTGCAACAGTTACTAGGGTCCTTAATCTATTTGCCACGATGGCTTCTAATGATTCTCGCGCACAACAGAATTTAGAAAACTTAATACTTTGCTTTTACAAGATACAATCTGAATATACAAAATTGTCCTCTTTACTTTGATTATTCAAGCATAGCCTTCTTTTAGAGAATTGATAGAAAAAACTGCCATCATCCATGTATAAATTGTTTCCAATTGTTAAGAAAAATACCACAATTATGGTAAATAATGAAATTAATTGCACACAAGAACACTAGGAATTACCTGCTTGCCTCAGAGTGAGGTACATACACATTCGGATGCGATCACAAAGAAATTCACTAATCAAAGATGGAATACAATAATAATGAAGAGAAAAAAGCAATCAAAATCTAAAGCACTTATACACCTAAATATCAAGATCACACAAAAGAGATTATTTTTTTCTAACATAGAAAACAGAGGCACAAACTTCTCTTTCGTTGAGAATAAGCAGCAGCCGGTCTTTCTCTTTTTCTTTCTCACTCTCTTTCTTCTTGTATGGTGCAACAAAAAGGAGAGAAACAAAAGATTATAGTTCTCTCTCTTTATCTCTAAGTACGGTGTCTCAGAAAATCTAGAGGAAAAAAGAATCGCAACTTTTCCTCTTCTTTCATCATATGGCGCCGATAAAAACACTAAAGGAAGGACTCTCTTTTCTTATTTCATGTTACAAAAGAGAAGGGACGAATATGTTGTTGATATAGATGGAGGAAAATGTTGTGCAAATATCTACTTAAATAAATAGGTAAATAATTGTACGTTTTACTCGCCAATGCACAAAATCCAAACAATAGTATAGAAAGCAAGTACAAGATCATTTCCACGAGGATTGATATAAATTATGCTTAAAGAAAATTTCCTAAATAAATATGTTGAATGAGATGAGATAAAATATTGATTTGAAATAATAAGAAGAAAAGGTAGGGCTTCGATATCCACCGCTAATCATACTCAATTAAGAATCACAACATGCACAATACTACAATCAAAACATGCTAAAGAAAAGAGAAGGGACGAATATGTTGTTGATATAGATGGAGGAAAATGTTGTGCAAATATCTACTTAAATAAATAGGTAAATAATTGTACGTTTTACTCGCCAATGCACAAAATCCAAACAATAGTATAGAAAGCAAGTACAAGATCATTTCCACGAGGATTGATATAAATTATGCTTAAAGAAAATTTCCTAAATAAATATGTTGAATGAGATGAGATAAAATATTGATTTGAAATAATAAGAAGAAAAGGTAGAGCTTCGATATCCACCGCTAATCATACTCAATTAAGAATCACAACATGCACAATACTACAATCAAAACATGCTACTTAATGTTTGCCAACCTAAAAGCATGTCATCTACTTCTTAGGCTATTGATCTCCCAAAGCAAATAATTAGGCATGTCATCTACTCTAATTCTTTTCTTTCTCAAAGGATTTAGCATGGCCTCTACTAAGTTGTTGTTTAAGAAAGCATAAAACTATGAAGATCGACAAATACATGGAGCCTAGAGCATGGCATCTACATCCGGTTTTTCATGTTGATTAATCCAAGAACCTGTGATGGGATTCTTTCGTTACTCTATTATGTCCCAGAACTCAGTCATCCAAATTGACATAAATAACAAATCCATACCATATGCATATGATGATCAAGCATAAACATGCGAGGAATTCAAGAAAATCGAAAATAATCAAGCTAAGCATAAATATATTAATTGTAGCAAGGCAAATTGAAAACTTAAAGAGACATGATTAGGGCTTCAATCGAGCCCTAACTAAAGTATTAGCTACACATAATTCGGATGAAAATCATCCTCATAAGAAAATAACAAAGAAAAATAAAAACTAGAGAACACCATTCTTGAAGTAGCCTTTGATCCTTCCCAAAGCTTGTATGTTTTTCTTTAATGGTTAGAGGCATATTTATAGGGATTAAAAGAACCCTAGAAGCCTAGGAATCCTAGAAAAATCAAAACTAGTCCAAGTAGGACAAGGACATCTTTTTCCTTTTATGAATTTCCCAATCCAAGGTGGAAAAGGACTGTTACAATGTACTGTACGCCCACATGCGCTCGAGCCCAAGGGAAGTGCGCTCGAGTTTATGTGCGCTCAAGCTTAGGTAATGATGCGGTCGATCACAGGTGTGCTCGAGCCTAGCTGGTGGGTTGCTCGAGCGTAGGTGCACTTGAGCCCTTGTTTTGGTGTGCTCGATCCCATGGCTGTCAGTATGCTTCCAAAGTGTCCTTTAAGCCTAATTTCCACTAGAATTCTTGCATCTATCATATAAAGCCCTGAAACATGAAAAAAAAAAAAAAAAATTAACAAATAACAATACTAAGGAATTAACATATGCGAGTTAAAGGGCTATGCAATATTTGACACTTTTCAGAAAACCAAGTGGTCTAAGGCTCTCATACTTGGAAAAGTAAAAATGTAACGCCCCAAAAATTAGGTAATTGTATTTACTTAATTGAGAGTTTATTGGCGATTTCCTCAATACAATTAACTGGAGAAATCACCCTTAAACAATATTAGAGTAGAAATGGGCATGTGGTAATGAAAATCATAATTTGAGAGTTGTAGTTCTAAATCCATAAGCATAACAATGTGTATCTTCAAACCTAGACTTAGAGCTTCCAAACAAACATTACTATAACAATTCAATTCTAATTTACCCGAACCCATCAACCAGAGTCATCTACTTGGCGTCTTCATCTCAAAGAATTTCCCAAATTATCTTCAAGAAACCTGCAAACCTACGAAACACCGAGGTGTTTCACAGTGAAGAAAAATAATTCCTTTAATATACAATTTATTAAATAATCACTCACAGAACCGTCTACGCAATGAGTCGTAAGTAGCAGTTTAAACCTATGGAAACTTAAACGTGAGTTTTCACAAATGCTGTGTATTGCTGCCGTTATTATGCCTAAAAATAATTTATTTTCAAGAGACGTTGTGTCGTAATTCTGGTAACAATACTATCATTTTAATGTAGGGAAAAATGTGTGATACATAATACATAAAGTGTAATGCCCCATATTTTATTAGACACAAAATATTAAAAATAATAATAATAAATAATAATAAAAAAAACAAAACAAAACTTATCAAGTAAGTTAAGTAACTTAAGCAACAAGAAAAAAAGAAGAAAAAAAAAACAACTTGCACAGCAAGTTGATTTCTTCTTTTATAATTTTCTTCTTCTCTCTCTCTTTTCTTGGTCTTTTTCCTTCTTCGTTTCTTTTTCTTTCTTCTTCTTCTTCCCGAGAGACACAGGGAGAGACGAAAGAGAGAGAGATCGAGAGATAGAGAGAGAGTTGAGAGCAGAGATTGAGAGGGAGACAGAGAGTTGAGAGCAGAGACCCGACGGAGGAGGGAAGTCCGACTGCTCAGAGGTCCAAATTACTGGTGGGTGGTGCTGGGTCGTCCCCGGCAGAGCCAAAGCCGATGATTCCCGACGGAACCCAGGAACCTGTGACCCGTAACCCACTAGACCCAAGAAAGAAAAGCCGGGCGATTTGTGGATACGTGAGCCGAACCCAATCCTTCCGACGGTCCGATCCTCCATGTCCGGCGGCCAGAGTTGATATCTGGTGGTCCTAGTAACGGTTTCCGGCGAGCCTGTGACCCGTATGTGTGCGAAACCCGAACAATCCGAACCCGTGACTCGTTGAACTCGAGAGGAGACCCGGTTCTCCATGTGCGTTTTCCGGCGAAATCAGAGGCGATTTTAATGGGTTTTTGAGGAAAATCCCCAAGGTATATAAATCCTATATTTTTGTGGATTAATTTGCTTATTATGGAATTAGGGTTTGATAATTTTGGGGCTTTTCAACCGATTGTGTTTAAATAGATTGTGATGTTTTGGGAATTGATTTATTAATGTTGGGTGGCTGATGGAGTGTTTGTGGGTGTCTGTCTCAGCTGAGCCGTGTGTGTGTCTGTTGTTGGTGTCAGCAGTGAGTGTTTTTTTGGCATATGTGTGTGATGTTGGATGGATGTATATGAGTTTTGGGATCGGTTGTGCTGTGGAGATTTGATGATGAGTATTCTGATTTGGTGGTTTTGTGGACTGGATTGTGAAATGGCCAAGAGGCTACTGTTTTTGGGTCTTGCTAGCCGGTTAGTTGTTCTCTGTTAACAGTGTTTTGATTAGCTGGTTTGTGATGATTTTGGAAGCTAGAATTATTGTAGAATATATATAGGATAATTTAGTTTAAGTCTTAGAACTGAAATTTCAGAACACTCCGCTAATTTTATCCTTGTGTTTTATTTAGGTAAAAGCTCGACTCTGACGCTAATGGCAAATCCAGGTAAGGGGATACAACACCGAAAAATCCCCAACAAGATTTTATTACAAATCTTTTGAAAAAGTGTTGGGGAATTTTACAAAGCATTTGCTTATGTGATTTTTAATGCCAAGCTTTTATTACTCATATGTTATTATTCAAGAATTTTGTGCATAAACTATAGTTATAATTAAGAGCATTTTAAAATATTGGTTTATGCATAATTATAGTTGTGAATAAGAGTATTTCAAAGTTGTTACGATTATGATTAAGAGCATTTTAAAGTTATGATTTATGCATAATTACAGTTATGATTAAGGGCATTCTATGCATAATTACAGTTGTGAGAAGAGCATTCCAAAGTATATGATTTATACATGAATACAATTTTGAATGAAAAGATGATCTAAAGTCTGCACATGACTATAGTTATGAAAGCGGCTCTTACAGTTTTAAAGTAAAGTGTACAGTTATAGCAGAGCCTACAGTATTACAGAAAACGTTCATGTGCAATAATTGTTTAACCCTGAGGCACTACTATAGTTATGATTGGTACCATATAGGGTAGCATGACAAGCATACCAAAAGACGGTGTGTGCTACCGGCTGGGGTTGGCCTTCACCTAGGGAAGATCCCCAACCCGGCAACTCTCCCTGTGACGACAGGCTGAGTCTATAGGTCATTTGGACAAAGCCAATGTGCTCTGGTCACGGAAAATAGCGGTGTAGAGTCTATAAAGGGATAAACCACAGTTACAGTTTTAAAGAGAAAATAAACGAAAAGAATTTACTGGATTATTATAAATTTCTTATGTCATTACTCATATTCCCCATTTACTTACTCATAAATTCTGTTTAATTGATCATTTTGTTATTTTGCATACACTGTCATTATGCATGGATCATTATAAATATCTTATGTCATTACTCATATTCTTCATTTACTTACTCATAAATTATGTTTAATTGATCATTTTGTTATTTTGCATACACTGTCATTATGCATGGATCATTATAAATTTCTTATGCCATTACTCATATTCCTCATTCACTTACTCAAAAATTCTGTTTAATTGATCATTTTGTTATTTTGCATAAACTGTCATTGTGCATGACTAAAGATTATGGCATGAAGATTTTATAGCATGTTTTATTTATCTGGTGTTGTAATTTCCTTACAAAGTTGTCAAATTCACCCATTTTCTCCCAAATCTTTTCAGATGACCCAGTAAGACTGTCATTTCTTGGTATTGGCGTAGATTTTGCTAAGAGCAATAGATCATTGTGGACCGACCAAATCTTTACTTTTTATAGTATGTCTTTTTTTTTTTTTGGAATTTACGGCATTGTAAGGAATTGTTAATAGACAGAAATAAGAAAATAGGAAGTTACAATCTATATGTTGTAAATGCACGCTTCCATTTAAATGTTTTTAGCACTCAAGGTCGCGTTTCCCTTATATCCCAAAACGGGGGCGCGACATAAAGTCATAGCTATTCTCCGTATGGGCTACTCAGAATATTAACTCCTTCCTGGTAGGGTTGGCGCTGTCTAAAGGGACCTATAATACAACACCTGTAACGCCCCGCCTTTTACAAAAAGGCGTAAGTGAAAATTTTCGAATTTTCACGTGACATTACTACAACCTCTTCAGAGTTAAGATTTGGCAGCGGAATAAAAAGGTATCCAATCGGTTTGGAATAAATAACACGACAGAGCGTCTAACTGAAATACTTCTAGACGTTCTTAAAGAAAATGTTTAGACAAATACATGTAAACATGTGTCAACAGTGACACAAGAGAATACATGGAAATTATTAGCAATCTTGTCAACATAAAATATTATAAACATAGAAAACTATAAACAAAATGCAAACTATGCGCCCTTAGCCTTAAGACCTCTTGAGCTCTATTCCTTGTCTATAAACCTGTACCAATATACATATATATATAGAAGCAAAAACACAAAACACTAAAGTGAGTCCACTGTTTTCAATAATATGATGATTACTGATTTATTTAAGTAAATGCAACACAATGCAATAATATAAAGTAATGACAGTTTTATATGCACAGTTTTATTATAAAATGAATCATGAGCTTCTTGCATTCGATCTTATAGAGACGTAACTCTAACGCATAGATTTAAGGAAACATAATTCCATTTAATAGAGTCTAAGAGACGTAACTCCTGTCTAACATGTTATAGGAGACGTAACTCCCGTTTATCGAGTTATAGGAGACGTAACTCCCGTTTAACGAGTTCAAAGGAGACGTCACTCCTCTAACAATTTATTATCTTTTTGGCACAGGCAGACGTCACTCCCTGTTCCGTAGGCAGACCTAACTCCCTACTCTGTTGTTTATTAATATTTTTGGCTCAGGTAGACGTTACTCCCTGATCCGTTGGCAGACGTCACTCCCAACTTTGTTATAATTAAATTCATTAATTAAAATAACAAAATATGCAAATTCTACATGCGCAAACAATTAAATAAAACAGAAACTACAACATTATGGAAATTCAGCATCACCCTCAGTAAGTAATAAATACTTACAGTTATTTCCCGCTTCGGAAAGTGTTTACAGATAAATATTCACTGCAATAATTTAATACAAACAATAGTGAATTAATATAATTCACTGACAATACATTTTAAAGTTATTCCCATTTTTAACCTTTAAACCTTATTATAATATCTAACATTATCTAGACATAGTAACGGCGTATAATTAGTTTAATTATAAAAGTTTTATCATTAAAAAGCATATATATAATAATTTACTAGATATAAATAATGAGCTTTATAACCTTATTTTATTCTTTATAAAGTCCGGGCAGCATAACGGCATTAATATCAATAATATCTAAAATACTTAAAAATATTTGAGCAGCGTAACAGCGTTTTTGTAAAGTAATATATTTTTATTCGAGCATCATAACGGCGTATTTTTATATTTCAATACTCCGTTTGAAATACCCTGTTTAGAAATACATCTTAAAAACATTAGATTAATAAATAACTCATATAATAACAATATTAGAACAAAACTTTAAAAAAACTAAATATCATTTCCTTTTCCTTTCCCTTTTCTTTCTTTTTCTTTTTCTCTTCTTCTTCCTCTTCCTTCACAGTATAGCCGAGAGAGACAAAGAGATAGAGAAGGAGAAAGAGCTTGGGAGAGAGACTTACCCACGGGAGAGAGAGCTTCGGATTTCTTCTACCTTCTTCTGCCTTTCTTCTGCTGGACAAACCGAGAGAGAGAGAGAGAGAGAGAGAGAGAGAGAGAGAGAGAGAGAGAGAGAGACAGAATTTGAGAGAGATTGGAGAGAGAGTTTGAGAGAGTTTTGGGAGAGAAATGAGATGTATAATTGAAGGAATGGATTGGGCTCCTTTTATAGTGAAATGAACGGCCAAGATTGCTCCAAAACGACCGCATCTAACGGCTGGGGAGAAGATTTGGGGAGATTTGGTATTAAATATCAGATTTTCAGAGATTCGGTGCATGAATCTGTTTTCTGCAGAAAGTCGATCGATCCACTTTTATGTCGATCGATCTACTTGAACAGTAGGTCGATCGATCCACTTTTTACACTATAAAATAAACGATCGATCCAATATACTTAGCCAAATTTTCACCCGTTTCAGCACTTATATAACTAAATCGCTCGATTGATTGTTTAATCGATCGATCGATTTCGGCTTCTAATAAGGGTTCGATTCCCTAATCGCACGATCGATTTTAAGACATTAAACAATCGCTCGATCGGTTCTATAATCGATCAATCGAATTAGACTTAGTTTAATTCTAATCCATTTAACTCTTATATACTTATACACATATTTCTAATAAATATTTAATCTCTTAAATATTTATACCTATCTTGATGAATATTTATTCCACAAATATTCATATGTATGTTATTCCTATTATTAGGCCTTAAATCATATTTTAAGATATTTTACTCAATCTCTTAAAATACGGGGTATTACAACACCGGCCCACATAGCTATTGAGCCCGTCTATAGTGTTGCCATTCAAGCATGGTTGCGCCGGTCACAACAACCATTGGATCCAAGGCCAAACATCATTCCAATTAACCTTTGTGACCATAGGGTCAAGCCCATATAGTAAGCTCATGACTGTTCTACTGCACGTACTAGTGTACTATGTCATATGATGCAAATATTGTTCATTTATCATCGTTGTAAAACAAGTATTACTTATTGTTGGTTTTTAATTGTTGGCAAATTCGGTGTCAAAACTTATTTGGTTTATTCAAGAAAGGAAAGAGCCAAGTAAGAAAGAATATTTAAGAGTTTTCCTCAAGAAAAGGAAAGAGCCAAGAAAGAAAGAATATTGCAGAATATTCTTCAAGAAAATGAAAGAGGTGAGTGGAGAAAATAATGCAGAATATTAATCATATAAGGATAGATCTATGATGTGGAAAATATTCTGCATATTTAATTATGTCTAATTGGTTCTTATTCTGTTGACAAAAAGATTCCATATCAGGAATTTTCATAACAAGGACACCATAATTGAGAAGACTTTCAGACACTATTGCAGAATTAATTCCAAGATGGAAATGGCTCAACAAGGAAGTAATCTGCATAGTCTGGCATTGAAAAGGAAATGTCTTAAAGAAGGAAATCATTTCGAAGAATTTATAGCTCGGCAAAAGCGGTTTTCCCTAGTGCTCGTCTTGACGGCTAGAGGAAGCGTCCGGACGCCCATAAGTGTTCGAACACCTCAACAGACACCAACCACAGGGAACTCATGTTCGTATAGATGTCCGGAGAGCTCAGCAGACACCAATTCCCGAGAGCACCTGTTCGCACAAGTGTCCAATCAGTAAACTAAAGGTTGTGAACAGTGAAGATAGCATGCAACCATTCGGACGCTAGGGCGAAGCCGTCCGGACTCGATGATTGAAGATTAAAGAAGAAACGCGTGAAACCGCGTGAAAAGAAGTCGGTTGCTGCTTGACGTCCAGACGCCCACTGTTTTAGGCCGGACGCCGCCCAGAGAACTCTGAATCAGAGTTGTATTAGGTCTTCTAAAGCCTATATATAGAGGTCTCTAGGCATGTATTCTTTAAGAATTTGGTATTGAATTCCATTGTGCTATGAAAGGGTGTTTAGGCAGAGATTGTTAGATTTGCTAGCTCTTTTAGAGTTTAATTTATGTAATTTGATCAACTTATTGAAGTCTAGCTTAGGGAGGAGCCCTAAGCTAAAGGAGGCCATTGAAGACCCCTTCAGGTAGGAGACCTGGTTGGGAGGCGTTCAAGCATAGGTATGTGTCAGAGTTAAAGGTATGACTAATGCATTAGGGGTATGCGAGTATGAGTCTTTGTAACTAGCTTTGTCTTCTAAAAAGTGGATTTTCGGGGTTTGGTTTCCCCGAAGTGGTTTTTCTCTTGATAAGAGTTTCTACTTCTTCAACAAAATATTTGTCTCTTTCAAATTCCGCATTTAAATATTTTGTTGCACAATTGATCACACACACACACACGTTAAATTATGAATCTTTATTTTTCACTTATCATGAAGTAGTTGTATAAAAACAGTAGGTTCTCAACATGTTATTACGAGGAATGAAACTGTGCTCAGTCAGTGGACATATTGCACGTTAAAACGAGAACACTTTTGTGAGTATTTACTTACCTCAAATGCTCATCCAATGGCTCATACATCTTGAACTCCTGCTATTGTGAAATAATACTCTAATATTAAATTTTATACCATGAGAGTCATAACTCATGCACGTGGGAATCCTAAGTATGGCTTAAGCACCCTATCTTGTTGTTAAAACCCTAATTACCCTTTTTTGGCCGCTGTCAAACATTCAGTATCAGGATCGATCGTTCGGTCATCTACAATGAATGTTTTGAGAAGTACCAAAAAGAAAAACTCAAAACTCAAGCTTAAACCATCTTCTTTTAAAACAAACACTTAAAATAGCTTGCATACGACATGTTAAATCATACCATCATGAAGGTTTATGAAAAACAAATGCAAACACCTAGTTTCTTCTAAAATATCTATTTTTAACAAGGACTAATTATAAACACATTATGGTATGTTAAAGGCTTATTATAACACATGGTTAGAGTACTATCAACAAGAAAAGAGTTTAGAGTTTAGGGTATACCTTAAAGGAAGCTGAGCAACACCAAAGACACTCATCCCTTTATAATCTCCCTCTCACTCAAGAAATGAGGTATCAAGAATGCATGGAGAGTGTGAGAGTGTCTAAGGGTGATAATGGTGGCTTATATAGGCGAGGAATGAGGGGACATGGTTGAATGAGGTGGATAATAAGTTAAAATTACTTTTCAGGCATCCTCGAACAATCGGTGTATGATATCGAACGTTTGATGTACTGTTCTAAAAAAGGAAAAAGGGGTCCACATTGAACGTTTAGGAGATGCTTTGACCATTTGGTGGGGGTCCAAGTCAAACATTTGAGCAAGGTTTGTTTTATTTAATAAATTAAGGTAATGAATTTATTTTATTTTTGTGAATTAATAAGGCAAATATATATTTTGTAAAAGAGATCTTAGTCAGTCATTGCATGTCAATTACCTTTAAAAGATTTATGAAAATTGGAATTTTATTTTGGGGTATTGATAAGGCTTGAATTGTTTGATTCAAGACCCCTTAATTTACATTTGTTAGACCTAGTTCTTGTTGTATATATAACGTTTTGTTGTAGTTTAGTGTTTTGTCTTATTTTCAGGTCTTAATTGAAATCTAATTCAAAACACTTGAATTAGACCTGAAAATACATCAAGGGTATTTTAGTCATTTCTAGAGTTTGAGATTGTTCCTGTTAGTTGAAGAATTGACCAAGGCAATTCGATCGATCGACTTTATAATCGATCGGTCGAAGTTCATCAGTCGAAGAAAAGTCAATCGAGTAAAACTCGATCGATCGAACCAGGACAAGCCCGAGTACGATCGAGCGAAATGTGATCGATCGAATTTATAATTGATCGATCGATTTCTCCGTCTTCCAGAAAATCAGATATTTCAAGATCTTTTGAATTCTTTATGCAATTCAAATCATAAGTTGGATTTTGTGGACAGAAATGGACGCCAACCAGCTCTGTTTGCGTGGCTAGAATTAATTCCTGATGGTCTTTTGTAAATCCAATTCTCTATATATATGAGATTAGGGATTTTGGTTTAGACATGCATCTTTTGGAGAATTCGGATTTGCTCAGGTGTATCACTTAAATTCTAGTGTTTTCCATTTCCTTTAATGCATGTTTTCTGGGCTTAGTTCCAGAGAGCTTATCTCCTTTCTTTTTCTTCTTTGGTCTTCATATTCTAGCTTAGGTTTTATTTCCCCTTTTGTAGTCCGAATTTCATAATTTTAATATAGTTGTTTTTGATTCATTTCTTTCTTGTTTCTTTACTGTTTTCCTTTAAATTCATGCTTAGATTAGATTCAATTCATGTCTAGCTAATTTAGTTCTTAGGGTTTGATCAAAATCCTATCCAAAACCATATTGTGTTCTTGATGTTCTTAGGATTTTCTTGAGATGTTTGATGATTGTTAAGGGCTAGAGGATATCAAAACCCATGCTAAAAGGTTTTGTTATCAAGATTCCAATCTATTTATTCATGAAAAAGAGTTAAACTTGTCTGAGTTTTCTTAGATTTCTTAAGTAAAATCAACATTCTTAGAAATAAGAATGATGTCTTTTGCTATGGTTCAATATGACTTGATGTATGATTACCTATTAGAGTCACCTTATAGGGTATGCTAGGGAACACCGATCATTTCATACCTTTGGTAGTGTAGAATGTCTTTCCATTGTAGTTTAATATTTACATGGAATAGACCGGTGTGAAACTAGATACCTTATCATTGTGGCCTAGTTAGGGTTTTCGTATATCTTGTATACTTATTAGGATGAGTTGTAGAGTAGTAAGCTAGGGAGCAATAATCACTCCACACCTCTCGTAGTGTAAACGTTTTTCAATTATAGACTAATCTTTACGTAGAGTTGATTAATGTAAAACTATGTGCTTTATAACAACGTCTTAACAAAAGTGTTTCCATGTCGAGGTCGTCGTAATGGTTGACGCCCATTACGCACTCATATCATGTATGTTAGGAAGATGCATATAGACTTTAAGCATTTCATTGGTTGAGGATTGGACAAGATCAATACCCTAAGTTTTCTCTTAGTTTGTTTTCATTTTCCGCTTTCATTCCTTCACTTTATTGTTGTAGCTTCAATTCTACAACCCTTGCTTTTATTTTTATCTTTAAGTTAAGTTAGATACGCTCTTTAATATTCCGTTACGCAAAACAATCAATAATCTTTGTGGTTCGATCACCCTTACTATAGTACAATTGATTCGTACTATTACTAGTGGTAAACTTATAAATGTAAAATCCACGTAGCCGGTTAGTCTGCTACCAGGTATTACAAAAAAGCAACCATTAGGCTTACCAACTTGATGTCCATCTTGACGTGAACTGCACCAAATCTAACAATACAAACTTCTTCAAGATATCTATGCCAAATATAACACACTAGGAATGAGTAATATTATATACCATATTTTTATCCCACAACTATCACACAATGTTAACGTGCAATGGCAACCAACCCTTCGACCATTCATTGTTTAAAAAAAATAAAAAATTCAAGAATTAGTTCGGACTATCATGCTAGCATTATCGAATAGTTGTGGTGAAAAAATGTTAATGTACTTCGTTATTTATTCATAATCACAAATCCCACTTAACCTAATAACTTACCTTGCAATTCTTGAAAATATCCATTCTTGGAGAGTTGTTTTACTTGGATTCATGACCTAGTCCAAAATTCACCAATATTCACAACCTTACCAATGCAAAGTATTCTATATTCACTTCACCTCTTAAGATGAAAATCCAAAATGCCCATTTCCCTTTGAATCTAAGTTGGGCTATTACATATTACATACTAAAGTATATTATTTTCGAGGTCTGGGCACACCAACTCACTCTAAAATCTAATAGAAAAAAAAATGTAAAAAAAAAAATCAACAAATTTCATATAAAATTGATGAAAAAAATATAAAATTAGTTCATATGGTTACATTGAGGTTCAACAATCTTCCTGTGGTATAAATTTATTGAGAGCTCATTGTATTATGGAAAAGTAACAAATAGGTCCTTGCACCAAAATTCTGCCTAATTTTTTAATGGAAACCATCAAATGCCATGTCAGAACCAATCAAATTATGATGTTTCACCCAAAATAAAATGTTTACAAATATGTAAAAATTATAAATACATAAAAAATTAAAATCTAAATGAAAATTTAAAAAAATAAAAATTGGAAGGAGTGGTTGAGCCATCCATTTTGGCCAATTGGAGGGTTGCCGAAGCATCCCTAAATGGCAAATAGATGGTTAAACCACCCCCTATTTGGCAAAAGTGGGTGGCAGAGCCACCACTGACCGACCACCTAGAGGTCACCAAACCACACATAGAAATTTTGGGGTGGTTTAAACACCCCTCTCCGACCATACCTAGAGGTGGCTTGGCCACCCCAAGGTCATTGGGGTGGTTCATTGTAAAGCTCACAGATTTCATTATTACTAATAATTAGCCTGGGAAAACTACCCTAGAACGCTTATCAAAGTGAGTAAGATAGTGGAATGTAGAAAATAGTGATCTAAGCTACAATTAATATATCAAAAATATTTATTAAATAACATACAACTCAAAATTCATAAAGCTATCCATAATTACTAAAATAATACTCGGTCCACATCCCAAGCCTAACGAAAGACTTTAGGCTCCATCTCAATCTAGTACCTACTAGAATACATGACAAATAAATGTCATATAGGTGTAAAGGTAGCAACTGTGTAAGTCCATGACTTTGTAAGTAAACATCACATAGAAATAAAACCATGAAAAGCCATTATGAAAGTCTCAAAATGATTTCTCATGATATCATGCCCTTTAGATGGTTCCCACATAATGTTTAAAAAGTGAGTGTGAATGCAGTGGCCATTTTATAAAATAAAGCATGACTCATGATAATTTAACTTTTAGGCAATAAAAAATATTTGAATTTAAAACATAATATTGTGCGCATTCCATTTACATTATTACATAAAAATAAAGACTCCTATGTGTGTGTGTAATCAACCAATAAACCAAAATATTAAATGCGGAATATAAAGAACACATAAATTTTGGTGACGAACTAGAAACTCTTTATACCAAAGAGAAAAACCACTCCAGGTAGCCAAACCTAGGCAATCCACTATTTAGAAGAAAAAAACTAGTTACAAAGCAGTCATACTCACATAACCCAATGCAGTAGTCATACCTTTAATTCTAATACGTACCTATACGTGAATACCTTTCAACCAGACTTCCTGTCTGAAGAGTTCTTCAATGGATTCCTTTAGCTTAGAGCTCCTCTCTAAGCTAGACTTTAATGGTTGATCAAATCACACAAATACTCTAAGAGAGTTAGCACATTTAACAATATTTGTCTAAACACCCTCTCATAGCACACTAGAATTCAATACTGAACTCTTACAAAACAATAGCCTAGGAGCCCTTTTAAATAGGCGCTGGAAAACCTAATTTGAAAACAAACTTGATTTCCCTAGACGGTGTCCGGACAGGACATTGGGCATCCAGACGGTAAGCAGCAATTCTTCATAAGTTTCAAACGCTCGTCTGAACGGTTGAGTAGAACAACTCCACTGTTCGCAGCTCCGCATTTACGTCTTGACACTTGTGCCAACATGTGATCTCTGTGGGTCGCGTCTGCTAGGTCGTTCGGGCAGCTGTACAAACACCAAATCCTTGTGATTTGCGTTTGCTACACTGTTCGGACAAGATGTAACACTGGCTGGCGTCTAGACGTTTCCTCTGGGTCGTCCTTGGTCACAATGGAAAACCGTCTTTGACATCAGTAAAGTTTCTAGAATCTTCCCTTTCTTGAGCAGTATATTGCAGATTTTGCCTTGTATAATTCTTTCCATGCTGGAATAAATATTTTGCAATAATATCAGAATTTGCTCTGAATTACGGTGTCCCTAAAAATTCAGTGTCTAGAATAGGGATTGTTTTTGTTTACTAGAATGTAGCCAATAAAATTAAAAAAAAACTCTCTCTTTGGCCATTCTGGGACAAAAACAAATAACTTGTGTGAAAAGACATAACCGATCCAAAAATAAAATGACTTCCCCTTTTTGTCTCAAAAGGACAAAGGTAAAATAAAGTAATAAAACCCACAAATAAACATCCAAAATATTTTTGGAATGCAGTAGTGTTCTACAAAACAACCCAGACATAAAAATAAGTGACGCAATACTTAATCTTGCAATATCTTGCTGAAACTAAAAGGAAGGGAAACACAGTTAGTCTTCGACAAGAAATTTAACACACACATGTATCTAAAACTGAGAAATCAGTTAGATAGCAAAACAAAAATATGCAAAGATATAATTGAGAGTCAAGTATTCAATAAGTAAAAATTTGTCTACAAAAAGAAATTAAATAGTTTACTCCATTCATGCTACGCGTGTTGTGTGTGAAAGCTTTCTTAGTAAGGCAAAGATGGTTACTGATAAGGTTGAAAACACTGAATTTTCAAAAAAGAGAAAACTATTAGTTGATTATTCAAAAGTCAAACCTTATCGTACTAGGGCCTAACCACCCTTATCTGATACACTTCCCTTAAGTCACAACACTTTTTCTTTAACTTAGTCTGTTAGTGATTGTCTATTTCCGCAATGATTTGATCACTGACTCTTTCTATTGGGACAAATGTAAGAACAGTTTAAACAGTACAATAAGCAGTGGGTCTTTTTATTTATCCATATTTTCTGAAAATTTAATGCTTTTTAACACTTGGTGTTGCAATCTAGAAAGAATACTAGAATTTTAGGTTCTAGGTTTAACTAGCGAGTTAGTCAATTTGACCATCTAGGCAAAATTTTATCTTTTAATAAAATCTTCAGTTTCAAAAACAAGAGATAAAAGAATTTACCTTAAGGGAGCTTTGGATAGTGCACAAATTCATCGCTTGACAAGAATAAACTATCCAGCTTTTATATGTAGCAGAGAAACTCAGCAGATATCAGACTATAGATCTCAATCAATTATATATAAGCATAAATCATTAATGCACAATGACTGAGATGCCAGGTAAAAATACATAAGAAATCTGAAATGCTAAACAAAAGAAAAAAAAAAAAAAGTTTTGTACTGCATCTCCCTTTTTTTCTTTTTTTATTGTCGAGAAATAAAACACTCTAAATCATAAAGACAACAAAAAGAACATGCTTTTTAGAGAAGAAGATAAAATCTAATTATAGCATGTAATGTAAAAAGAAACCTATTCTCAGAAAGAGGTTTGAGATTACCAAATAGAAAAGCAGCCGCCGGACGTACTTTTTCTGCAATCCTTATGAACACTTGCGGAAAAATTCTCTAAAAGAGAGCTAATGAATAATGAGGATAGGGTTCCAATAAAAGATGCAAAACATGATCAATATATCAATGAATATATGATTCTATGCAAAAAGTTAGACATGCGCTAGGATTAGGAACCATGATCCTAGGCATGCTATGTACTCACCAACTAGGTAAGTCCACTCCCCCTCAAGGGGTGAATGGTCTCATCATTTCTTACCCATACCTTACTTACCTTTGGGTTCGGGTTGTGAGCCTTGTCCAATTTGTCCAACCTTGTTAGGACAGTCTTCATCATGTTTTCAAGCCCTCCATAGATCTGATTCGGCTTGGGCTTGCAAGGGTTCAACTTGAAGCATTTGGCCTTGGTGTGGCCAGTCTTACCACAGTGACGGCATAAGAGAGGACCCATTTGATGGTATTGCTGCTTTGGCCGAGGAGCATGATGAGGCTGGGGTGCTTGCTTCGTGACTTTAGGCTTCTAAGCATGGAGCTACGGACAATAAGGTCGGATGTGACCATTGATGCCACATTGATAACAAGAGGGTAGGCTTCTTTTTCTGGGAGGCTTCTTGATTGGCTTTGTAAGAACTTTAGCTTCATTACCAACTATACCCTTACCCTTATACATACAGGCATTCTGAAGCTATTCAACTTTAAGCTTGACAAACACATTTTTCGAAGATGTGGCAATGTTGGAGACCTCGGAAGAAGTAGCCACAAAGCCTAGACCAGTGTTGTCTGATGAGCACTTTTGTCCATACAACATTTGGACTAGCTTGTTGTCTATGAATTTCTCCAACTGCAATTGAGCTTCTATCAATTCATCTTCCAAGTCCTTGAACTTCTGCAGTAATGTGCTTTTCTTTGTCTTCAACATTTTCAGCTCTAGCACATTTTTTTGGTTTGTCTCTCTCAAATTCACAAACTTAAGAAACAAAGTCTTGTAAGCCTCCTTAAGATCTTCTTCATCACTACTTTTAATGTAGTAAGACTTGGACTCCTCAGGATCATTATGTGAACTTGCAAAAGCTAGAAATTTTGGATTCGGACCTAGAGTCGATTGTATCCTTAACATTCATAGCATCTAGGACCTCTAGGATCCTTCATGTCGGCTTCATCTTGTTCAGCTCCCTTGGGGTCGCCTCTTAAATTGTCAGAAAATCCGTTCTTGAATTTTTTGGTCTTCATCAATTTTCTGAAGCTTCTAGCAAGCATGGCAAACCCTTCCTCTTCATCAGTTTCTTCATCTGAAGAAATTCTGATTTTACCTTTTGCAGCCTTGAGTACAATGGATTTGACCTTCTTGACTGGGGGTAGGGAAAACTCATAGGTTTGAAGAGACCTTACAAGCTCTTCAAACTTCTGGCATCTAGATCCTTGCTTTATTCAATTGTGATCACTTTTATTCTGAAACGCTTAAGCAAAGATCTAAGAATCTTTTTAATGAGCTTTGCATCTGAATCTTTTTACCAAGACTTATCATGGAATTTCTCATATCATTGATCTTAGTGTAAAACTCATTAAAAGATTCGTCTTCTAATATCTTAATTCCTTCAAATTGGGAAACCAACATTTGAAGTTTGGCAAATTTGACAATTTTTGTGCCTTCATATGTGGTTTCCAAAATTTTCTGTGCTTCACGAGCAATTTCACAATGTGAAATTTGTGAGAATTTAGATGGTGAAAGAGCTTGGCAAAGGAGATTTAAGGCTTTATCATTCGAAAGATGAGAAGTAGTTTTAATGATAGTCCATTTAGCAGTTGTTGCATCTAGTGGTGTCCATCCAGATTCAACAATATTCCAGACGTTTATAGATTTTAAAAAGAATCTTATTCTCGCTTTGCAATAGCCATAATTTGTGCCATTAAAGGCACAGACTGATTTAAGATTTTAAGACATGTTAAAACGAAAAAAATAAGGAGTCTGGGATAGCACTTAGGAAATTAATCCAAACACGAGTGAACTAGCTCTGATACCAATTGAAAGATAAAGACTCCTATGTGTGTGTCTGTAATCAACCAATAAACCAAAATATTAAATGTGGAATTGAAAAATATAGGACTTTTAATTTATCAAGTGTGCACAATAGAGTACAACAAAATATCACAATGCAGAAAATAAAGAGACAGATATTTTGTTGACGAAATGGAAACTCAATTAAGAGAAAGACAAAGCTAGTATATAGACAGTAACACTCACATACCCGATGTAGCAATTGTATCTAGCACTCTGACGTGTAACCAAACACGAACGCCTCCAAACCAAGTCACCTACTTGAAGGGGTCTTCAATGAAATCCTTTACCTTAGGGCCAACCCCTAAGATAGACTTCAATTAAACACAGCAACAGCACTTGGCAACGGCTTCTGACTTGAATTTCCTAGGTGGCGTCCGGACGGTAGTTGAGAGCGTCCAAAGGGACAACTATGCGATTGGCTTTCCAAATTCGCATGAAATTCTTTCTTGAATAAAGTCACGTCTGGGTGGTGTTGCCCTAGCGTCCGAGCAGTTGCATTTTAACTGCACGTAATTTCAATATCAAGGCTTTGAGCGTCCTGACCATGAAGTATGATGTCTAGACGGTTGAACTGATTTACGAAATTTCCATATATAAGGGTTGAGCGTCTGGACCATGGATACTGCCGTCCAGACAGTTGAACTTCTGTGGCACACTATTTCCATGTTAAGGCTTGCGCGTTCGGACCATGAAGTCTGATGTCCGGACGGTTGAACTTCTTCTGCATGACTTACCTTATCAAGGATAGCGTTTGGACGGGAACACACATTGTCCAAACGAGTGCAGCTCTCTTCCCATATCTGTGTTTTGGAAAGAAATCTGTCAACTTATTGAACACTGAAAGGCGCTCGGACGTGTTGCTGTAACGTTCGGACGAAAGCAAGCTGGAACAGTTCAAAGGTTCTCGACACAGAGGAAGGTCCGGACAGAAAGTTCTTGTCATCTAGACGGATGATGCTTGGACAGTCGAGCATCCGGACGAAATATCTCTGACTTGGAATCTGTGCAGAATCTTCTAGAAACATTTCTCTGAATATGAAGACTCTAAAAATACTGAACCTTTGATAAAAAGCATCCTTACATGAAAGTGATTTTGTCAAACAGAATGCAGCCAATTACAAACCAACAAACTCCCCATTTGGCCATTATGGGACAAAAAATACTTGACCGGTTAAAAATACAATCTCGGTCCAAATCAAAAATTACTCCCATTTTTGTCACAAAATGACAAAGGGTAAAACAGAGTAACAAGAAAAAACACAAAACAATTACTCCCCATAAATGTCTCAGCAGGACAAGTGTAAACAGAGTAATAAATATCCAAGAGTTATAATGTTTTACAAATTATCCAAAAACAAAGGAAAGATAAAATGTCTTAAAATAAATAAAAAATCAAGCCGCCTCACCTATAGGTGTGTCATCCTCATCATCACTGCTAGACGGATGGTGGTGCTTGAGACACTCTTGGATGTCTAACTGGCTCTGCTCCACACGGAGGTTGACAAAGTGAACCCCCTTTTGCATAGTAGAAATAGACTGTTGCATAGAAGAAACAGCCAGCTGCATGGAACTTATATCCCTCTAAAGTGCAGCTAAAACCTCTAGGATCTGAGCATAGCCTGTATCCTGTTGTGGAGGCGGTGGAGCAGTCTGAGAAGAGAATCTAATGTCTGGAACATGAATGGGAGGAGGCTCTAAAGCGTCGTCTTTATCCTCACGTCTTAATTGGGCATTGGACTTCATTAGGGTTTGATTGTTGATGGGATCCTGGATCTTCATCTTCGGCTCTCCAACTACATCAATGCCTGACTGCAAAATGATCTGAGTGAGCAAGCAGCCGAAGGGGAGGCCGGTATTATTCTCATCTCTGGCCTCTAAGATAACACCCATAATATGCTTGCATAGGAAGAATGGGAAGCCCAGACAAATGGCATAAACAAACTATGCCCTCTTCAGAATGAGATCACTTTGACTAACAATTGGTAGAGATTGTGCTAGACGATCTTGGCAAGCATGTGATGCTGGGGAGACAAAGAGCACCGATCTTGATGGAAGAAGCACGTTCCTCGCCCTGAGGGACAGCATGGAAAAATTCCCCAAGCTCATCCAAGGAAGGAGGCAAAACAACCTTATTATATGGGCTGGCAGAAATCTGAAGAACTAGCACACCAATAATTTTGCTGATAACCTTAGGATCAACTATAATAATATGCCCTGCAATGATAGACTGAAGGACAATCCCATCATCATTATCAATCTGCACCACCTCAAGATTGGCATAAAATAGTCGGACTAGTCTGGTGAGACTTACACAGGCAAAGTTGTGAAGATTGCCCCAGTTATAGGTCTGGATGATCTCATTGATCCCATCCAAAGGAGCAACCATAATGTCTGCTCGAACAACATTCCTCTTTGGAATGATAGCCCTGTCCATAATCTTAGCTTTATGGGCTCTAGCATCTTCTTCTGTCCTTTGACGTACCCTACATTGTGGACTACCAGTAGACATAATTATGCAAAAATAACCAACAAGGTATGCCAAAAATATTCTCAAAAATATTAGTTTCTTGTTAGTTCAAAAAAGAAATCCAGCATTATAACAGTTGTAAAATGGACTTTTCCAAAAATTACAACCAATAAATAACCCAATACAGTCCAAAAGAAAGCCAAAATAGATAATCCCATCATAGCAGATATCACAGATATGCACTTTTAATCTCAAACATATTCCCCAAAAGATTCAATATTCTAACAGTTAGTAAAACAATGAAAAGAATAAAGAGAACTGAAAAAGTACCTAAAATGAAGAGAAAAATGCACAAAAGGACAAAAATCACCAAGAAATCATGAGAGAACATGAAAAAATCGCACTCAAAAGAGACAAAACAAGATGAGAATCAAAAAGAGATGTGGCGGCTAGGGAAGAAAGCAATGTTTTAACCTTGTGGGGTCCCGTTCTTGACGGATCATTAACTCATCCGGACATGCGTTGCCACAAAAGCGTGTGATAGGCTGCGCGCGTTCGGACGTGTAACCTGACCGTCCGACCGTCTGAGCCACACCCGTCCGGATGCAAGGAGAGACCGTCCGGACACTTCACACTGAAAAACAGAAACTGAAAAAAATAATTGCAAAAAAAATTCTTTTCCCTAATGTCAACTTCAGAACATGCATGTATAATCAACTGAGAAAGTAGTCAGATAGCATCTAAGAAAAAATATGCATAGATATAAAGTAGAGTTCAGAGTTTAATTAGCACAAAAATTACCTGTAGATAGAAATTTTACGTAGATCACTCAACTCATGCAATGCGTATGTGTGTGAAGACTTTCTCAATAAGGTATGAAGTACACTGAAATGACTTAAAATAACAGAATTTTTTAAACAAGAGAGAATCAAAGAAAGATCAGTCAAAAGTCAAACCTTATTATTTACTAGGCCTAGCCACCCTCATCTGATACACTCCCCCTAAAACGCAGTACCTAATTGTTTTACTTGTACCATAAAGGACATGATAAAATTTTAACTTGCACAATGAAGGACAAAAAATAAAGCTATAGGTTTAACTAAGGAATTCAGAAGAATAACTGCTTGCTTCTTTTTGGTGCTGCAACTTATAGAGAATGCTAGAATTTTTAGGCTATAGGTTTAACTAGCATGTTGGTCAATTTGACCATCTTATTAAAAACATCTCTCTTATTAGAATTTCTAGCATTGGATAGTGCACATTTTCATCGTATGAGGAAAGTAACTATCTAGAATTTAGATGCACGGGAAAAACTTGGCAGATATGTAGGCATAAACTCTCAATCATATAAAGGCATAATCAATTAATGCGCAATGAATTGAGATATCATGCAAAAATACATGCAATATCTGACATGCCAAGAAAAAAAAAATAACATTCCTTGCATTTTCTCCCCCGATTTTTTTTTTATTAAAAATAATAAAAACATGCTATATGGATAAAAACATCATAAGACTAACATGTAAAGGAAGATCAAACCTGTAAATGATCAAAATTACCAATACAAAAAAGTAGTTGCCCGACATGCTTTTTCTGTCTTCCCCAAATATTACCTGCAAAGTGCTCTTAAGAGAAATAGGGGGAAAAATAGTGGTTCCTAAATTGCAAAGCAAACAGAAGATACACCAAGTAAAAGATCAGGCAATGCAATCAAACCTGATGCTCTAGGATTAAGAACCAAACCCTAGGCATGAATATCCTCACCAACTAGGTGAGTTCATTCCCCCTCAAGGGGTGAATGTCTTCCTTCTTCCTAACCCATGTCTACCTTCCTGTCGGTGTTTGTTGGCAGGATTTCATCTGACGATCCATCCACTGTATCATGCTCTGCATCCAAATAGGTAGCTCCTTGCAATATTGATCATCCTCCACCTTCTGCGGCCTTTTAAAGTGCTTGGATTTGTTAGTCTTGGATTTGCCATTTTTCTTGGCAGGAACAAATCTCTGCTGAGGCCGTTGATGCTGAGGAGCCAAGTGATGTGGGGCATGATGCCTTTGGACTTGATGCCATGGGGCTTGATAGTGAGGAGCTTGACGTCTTGGAGCTTGATTCCATGGAGCTTGATAGTGAGGAGCTTGACGTCTTGGAGCTTGATTCCATGGAGCCTGATATGGAGCTTGACGCCTTAAAGCTTGATTCCATGGAGTCTGATACTGGGCCAGAGGTCTTGTGCCAAAATTTGCTTGTCTGGGCACTTCTTTCTTGACCTTCGCTCTCTGAGCTTTGAGAAGGGAGCATTGGCGTCGGACATGCTCGGTTAATCCGCAATGATGGCATATGGGAGATCTTCTGATGGTAGGGAACTTCTAAGTGACCAGAACATCTCCATTGATTTTTTCCTTCCCTTTATCCTCGACTGTGGGTGGAGGCTGGGATTGTGGGCTTAATAAAGACAGTCCTGGAAGTAAAGGGAATATTAGAAGATGAAGCTACGTACCCGAGACCAGTCTTGTCTGTTGGGCTTTCTTTAATTAACAGCATATGAGTCAGCTTCTCATCTGTGACTCTCTCTAATTGTAATTGCCTCCAGAAGCTTCTCTTCTAGTCCTTGTATTTTGAGCAGCAGTGAGCTTTTCGTTGTCTGTAAGCTATTCAGCTCATGAATGTGCTTCTTGCAAGCCTCCCTCAGTTTCTCGAACTCTACATAGAGGATTTTATAAGCCTCCTTGAGTTCTTCTCCATCTTCATCACTGTGCTCTGAGTAGTAAGAATCCTCCTCTTCTACATGTGGAGACACAAAGGCTAGAAATATCTCTTGTTCAGGAGCTTCTTCTTCTTCAGACTCATTACTGAGAGTCGCATTGTATGCCTTCTCCTTTCCCTGCTTGAGATTCCTACAGTCAGCCCGTATATGCCCAAACCCTGAGCATTCAAAACATCTTGGGCCTTTAGGATCTTTCTTTTCAGCTTCCTTAGGTTCAGACTCTCTGGGGACCTTCTTTAGTCTTTCAAAAAATTTCTTCTTGAACCGATCATTCCTCATTAATCGTCCGAAATTTTTTGCCAGCATTGCCATAGCTTTTTCTTCATCCTCAGAGTCATCTTCAGATGAGATTTGCCTTTCTTTTTAGAAGCTTTCAAGGCAATGGTCTTCACCTTTTTGAACGGGGCCAGGGACAGCTCATAAGTTTGAAGAGAATCCACCAACTCTTCAATCTTCATCTCTTCCAAGTCTTTGCTTTCTTCAATTGTAGTTACCTTGATTCTGAAACGCTTAGGCAAAGATCTTTGAATTTTACGGATGAGTTTTACATCCGAGACGGTTTTCCCAAGACTCACCATTGAGTTTCTTAGGTCGCTCATTTTGGAGTAAAACTCTCCGAATGTCTCATCTTCCAACATCTTAATTTCTTCAAATCTAGAAATCAACATTTGAAGTTTGGCAGATTTAACAAGTTTGGTGCCTTCATATGTTGTTACTAAGATTTCCCATGCTTCTTTAGCAGATTCACTATTTGAGATTTTTACAAATTCAGACGGTGAAAGTGCTTGACATAGAGCATGGAGGGCTTTATCATTGGTAAGTCGTGCGTTTTTCTCAGTGACTGCTTCGGGAGTTGCATCCACTAGTTTAATCCAACTAGTTTCAACAATTTTCCAACAATTAATAGACTTTAAATAGAGTCGCATATGAGCTTTCCAATAGCCATAGTTCGTACCATCAAAGGCAGGAACAATATTAAGATTTTGAGACATTGATGTAAAACTAGATGCCAAAAGGAAAGATAACACTCAAGAATTAAATCTTAAATAGACCAAACTCTGATACCAATTGAAAATTATAGGACTTCTAATTTATCATGTATGGGCAATAGTTTGCAAGAAATTATCACAATACAAAAAATAAAGAGACAGATATTTTGTTGACGAAGTGAAAATTCAATTAAGAGAAAAACCACTCCGGGGCAGCCAAACCCACGGTATTCATTATTCAGAAGACAAAGCTAGTACATAGACAGTAACACTCACATACCCGATGCAGCGATCGTATCTAGCACTCTAACGTGTAACCCAACATGAATACCTCCCAACCAAGTCACCTACTTGAAGGGGTCTTCAATGGAATCCTTTACCTTAGGGCCAATCCCTAAGATAGACTTCAGTTCAACACAGCAACAACACTTGGCAACGGCTTCAAAGAAAACGATTTAGCACAATAATTCTAGGGATAATTGCACCGTTGGTCCCTGTGGTATGCCATAATTATTTTTCACTCCCTATGGTTTAAAAAGTGCATGGGAGGTCCCTGTGGTAAGCAATAATTACAAATCGATCCCTGGCATTAAATTCCGTTAAAATTTTTAACAGATTCCGTCAAATGCCACATCAGCTGTCCATCTTAATAAAAAAAATATAAATTTATTAAAAAATAAATAAAAATACTTTTTTTTAAAAAGAAAAATGAAAAAAGAAAAATGGGAAGCAAGGGGTGGCCACGCGCCACCCCTAGTTGCTTGGGGGTGGCCCGATGGCCACCCCTTGCTTCCCTTTTTTCTTTTTTAAAAAAATAAATATTTTTATTTATTTTTTAATAAATTTATATTTTTTTATTAAGATGGACACGTGTCGCCATCTTATTGGCGACACGTGGCGCTGATGGAATCTGTTAAAAATTCTCTAGGTTGTCCAGACGGTCACAATGGAATACCATCTTTGACATCTGTAAAGTTTTTAGAATCTTCCTTGTCTCAGAATCTTCCCTTTCTTGAGCTGTGTATTACAAATTTTGCCTCTATGCTGGAATAAATATTTTGCAATAATATATAAATTTGACTCTGAATTACGGTGTCCCTGAAAAGTCAATGTCCAGAATAGGAATTGTTTTTATTTACCTAAATGTAGCCTATAAAACTAACAATTACCATGATTATCATCTCATCACATCATCCTACAATGGAGAATATCTTACTATACCGGAACCCCTTTTTGTAGGTGATCCATAAGATACCGGGACACGAAGTACTATATCATACCGGCACACGAAGCACTGTAGCGTACCGGTACCCAAGTACTGTAACATAACGGCCATGCCATCGTACTGGAACCCCATTACAAGATAACCGTAGTTCGTATCAAAGACCTGTGATCATCGAGCCACCATAACATATACCGACACCCTGTTAGAAGGTAGCTAAACTCATATCGAAAAACCCACCACTGAGTAGTCTGTAACGTATATTGATTCCCCTTTTGGGATAATCGTAACTATAAATCTCATATTCATATCGGCACTCTCATTGGGTAACTATAAATCTCATATCATATCGACTCCCAAATTAGGGTAGTCATAAGGCTTATATGCAAACCTTTAAACAAAGACATAAGACTCCATCATCTTTCATCATTAAAAAAATGCCTGATGAATGAACATATTTTGAGTTTACAAGTTCTATTATGCAATTGAAATATAATTAGAGCTCTCATCATGTCAAAAAAATGATCGTTTCATGTTTAAAGAAAAGTTTATAGTTTTCATTACAAACTCTTGCAGAAATATTTTTATCTACGTTTATAATCAGTTTATTTACCTCGAACCCTTAGATCTAACCCATGACATTGTAAAAGATCTAACTCTCTTTGTTGCAAATTCAAACCCTAATACTAGCCACCCTAATCATATACCCTAAACATACTTAGAAGCCTAAACTACATATTGGAAACTCTATAACAGGCTTCCAAGGCCAT
This sequence comes from Alnus rubra, assembly GCA_028654335.1. NCBI lineage: Eukaryota > Viridiplantae > Streptophyta > Magnoliopsida > Fagales > Betulaceae > Alnus > Alnus rubra. Next base: position 131,861 of record JAJPGS010000125.1, on the reverse strand, counting down.
TAGGATCAATCCTAAGGGTCCTTGGATCAATCCAGGCTGCCTGGAATCGATTCTAGTGGACTTGAGACCAATCTTCCTCGGTAGGATTTGATCCTAACAAACCAATGATCGATCTTGTGGGACCTGGTATCGATCCTCCTATTGGGATCGATCATGCCAGGGCTAGGATTGATCTTGGTTGGCAGAGGATCGAACCTTTTTGTGCTAGGCTAGATTCTGGTGCATTCCAGTACCAGTTTTGGGTCGTTTCTAAGCCCCCAAACATACAACCAAACAATTTCAAACCTCCTTAGGTTTCCTAAAACACCTAGAAACTGTCCAAGAATAATTTTAGGTGCCACAGTTACGCTCTTGATACGAGATTATCAAGAGTTTACCTTGATTACCTTAAAACAATCACAAAATAAGTTAGTGTGCTTGTGTTTGTCCAAAAACATTGTGTGAACTCATACAATTATAAACATATCAATTTAATTCAAATCATTAATTTTATTTTAAAATAAGGAAAAGTAGCATATCAATTTAATTTGTTTGAAAAATATTGCTTAAAACACATATTTCTTTAAAAACAATTCATCTCTTCATGGAAACACAATCCAATCAACTAAAAGTCCTTGCTACGACAAAAATACAACAAGAAACTAAATGACTATAGGTTTAGGAAAGAGATCCAAAAGATTCATTGATGTTAAAGGCTTTACTTTGTGAAAATGAATGAAAGGAGCACAACTATGGCTTAGGAACTGATAAAGATTGAGGTTTTCTAGTTGTTCCCTCTTAGAAACTGATAATGATCATTAAATAGGTTTTTTGGTTGTTCACTTTTTTTAAAAAAAAAAAAAAAAGAAAAGAAAAGAAAACACTAATTCATTGTTTAAAAGAAACTTTGTTTTGAAACCAAGTGTGCTTTTAAAAGATTTCGCATTTAAAAAAGGATTTTATTTTTCGAGATATTATATTCGACCAACCCTCAAATGACCCAATTTTTTTTTTTTTGAAGGGATAATTGAACAACTCCTAATGGCTATGGGGGTGGTTCGGCAATCCGTAGATATGCTCACCAGGGGTGGCCGAAGCACCCCAAATGGCAATGTAGCAACCCCAACATTAAATTTATTAAGTAATTAATTCAAAGTGTTATTTGTAGTATCTCTACACTAATTAACTGGACTTTAATTGTATTTACTTCCTCAAATTCTATGTATCAGAGTAAACTATAGCGGAAAAAGAGAGAGAATGATTTTTAAAAAACCTAAAACATCTTCCATAATGTCATTAATTATCATATCTACAAACTCAGAGCTTCCAAAGAGAAACAATACAAATTTAATAACTTCTATCTTTTCTACACAAACTTTACAATACAAGGCATTCTCTTGGCATCTTCATTCCAACGAAATTCTCAACTCTATGGTCTGGTAAACCTACTAATTTGCAAAACATCGAGGTGTTTCACTTGTGTTAAAGTAACTATGTAAGTCTAGGACTTGGTAATTAAATTATCACAAAAATTGTTATGCGATGACCCTTAAGTATCAAAACTTATTCTAGAAACTTGGTAATTGAAAATGTCATGGATTTTGCAAAATTGATAAGTGTTTACTCTCTTATTATGCCAATAGGGTAAATTGATTTATTTTGAGCTAGAGCAAGCATAATCCATGGATTCACAATATGGTTTAATGTAGAAAATCATGCAAGTGAGAATTTTATACGTAAATATAGACAGTCATAACTTTCATCCATATGGTTTATTCGAGATCTTAACCCATTCTTGATAGGGTTGGAGTTGTCCCAAGAGACTTGTACTACAACATCGGTGCCCTAAATATTGCTACATACTGTCTATTACTAGTAGTCCGACCGGGTCCGACCTCGGGTAGCCCACGCTACTAATGATGTCCATCTATAGTGGCCACCAATCAAATATGGCTGCATTGTTCACACTGATTATATGTTGCTAACAATGTGTTGGACGCTTTAACACATTTTTTGCACCCAATTGTCTTAATTCATGAAGCACTACAAGAATCCATGTTTTCAATTCAACTATCAAAGCCTAAGGACAATGGTTATTACCTCTCCAAGTGTAACGCCACACTTTTTACAAAAAATGTAAGTGCAAATTTTGAATTTCCACGTGAAATTACGACATCATCAGAGTTGAGATTTGGGAGCGGAATATATTTTTTTTCTTTACAATGACACATCAGAGCTGACTGAATAACCTTAATATATAAAATAATAACCTTTCGTTCAAATACAATAATTACATTCCAAAAATGATAACATACATGCCACAGGCGGCACTAATATTACACAACCATATATTATTCTAATGCAAACTAAAGGTCTCTTCCTTAATCAACCTATCAGCTGCTCCCTTCATTCTTGCAAAAACTCGCATGTGATTGTGGTTAACACCACAATCTCATGTTGTGGTTGAGTGAGGCAACGGTCCTCAACTACATAGTGACACACTGATTTATCTAACAATATACAATGCATCCAAATGATGACAGTTATATCCATATACATATATTCATATCTACATACAATCATGCTCGTTCTTTTACTTTAACTCTTAACTAGTCAAAGTCTTATCTCTACTTATCACATTATTAGTGCCACATGTTACCACTAATTACTGAGCCATACCTCCTTTATTGGAACCATACTTCCCATATCAACTGTGAGCCTTGTGCTCGCCAGTCTACTACGAGGCCTTGTACCCGCCAACTTTATTATTATTATTAACCAACCTTTGGTTTATCTGTCAGTCTTATCAGTGTATTGATGTCTTGGTACCTAAACTTCAGTTTATCCGTTGGTCTCCTCAACTCACTGACGCCTTGGTACCTAAACCTCTAGTCTTTTTATTGACAGACTCATAACATACCACAGCATATTCATGCAAACAACATCATATACATAATTTCAATCAAAACATGTTAAACATATTAAATGCCAAACACCATGCATACTATTAAATAAAACAGCAATCACTACATTGCTAAAGACTAAACCACATGTATGATCCTCAGTGAATAAGTAATACTCACAGTTCTTTCCTGCTTTAGAAAGTATTCACAGAAATGATAACCACGGAAGAAAGATAGCTTCTCTGATCTTTCTTCTACCTTTCCTGCTGCTAGACAGATCGGGAGAGAGAGATGAGAGAATTGAGAGAAACTGGGAGAAATTTTGGAGAGAATTGAGAAGAAGGATGAGCGTGAAGAGTGAAAGGAGTGGGTTCTATTTATACTGAAATGGACGGCCAAGATTGCTCCAAAATGATTGCATCTAACAGCTGGGACGAAGATTCGGATAGATTTTGTATTAAATTCAGATTACAGGTGTTCAGTGCATGAATCTGCATTTCTACAGAAAATCGATCGATCACATTGAACATTGAATTGATCGATTGCATTTTTACACTATAAAATAATAGATCAATCCCATTGAAGAGTAAGTCGATCGATTGCATTTTTACACTATATAATAATCGATCGATTGATTATACTTAGTCAGAATTTCATCTGTTTCAGCACCCATATAATTAAGTCGCTCAAACGATTATAAACATTAAACAATTGCTCGATCAATTCTATAATCGATTGATCGATTTAGACTTAGTCTAATTTCTAATCCATTTTAACTCCTATACACTTATATATATAAATATTTAATCTCTTAAATATTTATATTTATCTTGATGAATATTTATTCCACAAATATTTATATGTATATTATTCCTATTATTAGGCCTCAAACCATATTTTAAGATATTTTATTCAATATTTTAAAATACGGGGTATTACACCAAGAAATTGAGAAAGCCTAAAGTTGTTTGACAGCAACCTCTAAAATCCTCCTAGTAGCTGCTGTTTCGCTAGATTTTGGTAAGTTTTTAATGTGATTTTTTAAGTGCAAATGTGAATTTATGATTGGTGAAAATTTCACTCTTTTTCCTGGTATCTCAAGAGGCATTACATAATTTTTCGAGAAGAAGTGAAGCCTAATTTTATTTAGTGATTAGCCTAATTCTATGGAGCTCATAAGAACCCTTTACATCCTTTTATAGAGAACTATAGGGTTCTAAAGTTCATGAGATTGTTGGTCTCCTTTGGGCTTTCATTCTCTCCAAAAATTCCTTTCATGCAAGGACTCGTCTTTGGCTAGGTTTCCTCAAGGAGCGGCTAATTTTTTTACATTACACCCTAACTTATTTTTTCAGATGAATCTCCTAGAAACTTCAATTAACTTCCCACAAACCTAATTAGGAACCTTAACCAACTTCTAGTTGAACTAGGAGTCTTTCATAAAAAGTTTCCTAATTGGAGCACTTACCTAAACATAGATCTTTCCAAAAATGAAACTCTTTCCTATTTAGTTGTGACACCCTGCCTCTATACAATAAAAGTGTAAGTGAAAATCTCTAATTTGCACGTGATGTTACGAAATTAGAGATAGAATCTTGCAGCGTAATTTTTGTCTTTTAAAACACTAGGAATTCCTAACATAAGACAATAGAGCTGACTAAAATACCGCAATATAAATTGATATAAACATGGTTTTAGTTACATATTAAATACACGGTAGATGTATCAAATAAGTCCCACAGGTGGCACATAAACATCCATAATTATACATACCAAATATAAACATAGTTGAACTCATATTACATACAAAAGAAATAAACATAAACTAATAAAACTTGCTCGTTAGAGGCTAGCAGAAAACACACAACATATGGTCTAGCAACCATGAAAGCTGACAAAGGGACCTTCACACTCAACCTTGAGACCTGCATCAAGGTTTATGTAAATACAGTGTCATCATATTTACATAGGCAAACAAGTGAGTTTCATGTTTGCAAAGTATAAATGATTATTGGTTTATTAAAGCAGTAACAATAGCAATGATAGTGAATGTATGTATATGCAACATAATGACCATTTAGTTTAAATAATTAAAGTCATTTTTTTTTTCTTTCATAGTTCCCAATCTTAGAGGATTTTAGAGTCAAACTCCCACTACATGACGTGCATTGGTTTTTCGGACTCGAAGCCTATCAATTCTGTCAAAGACCACCAATGACAAACTGGAGGGCTTGTTGCCCACCTTTAGGAGGAACAAAGAAGTAATTTCTCTGGCATTAATTACAATCTTGCATTTTTCATTTTTCAAAATTTTTTACAATATTGTTAAATTGTTTTTACAATATTTTTCATTTATTACAATATTTATTACTCCAATTCAATTTAAATTACTCTATTCGTTCTTTTTCTAAACACCTTATTTGGCTATTTCTTTGACAATTTGTTCATATTTATCATAGAAAACTATATCAATACAAACACTGTAACAATATTTTTGTTAAGTAAAAGAGAAATATTGAAAATCATGGGTTATGATAATGGTGTGAAAAAATATTTGTGATCACTTTATGATTCGAGTTACTAATTAAATATTCCATAAATTAGCAAATTTTTATTCCGTAAAATAAAAAATTTTTATGAATATCAACTTTTAATTCACATTACGTATCTTTGACAGAAATAAATACCAATATGAAAAAATTTCAACCATTTAATTATAAAAAAATGTTTGAGATTTGAGGAATTCTACATGGTCGAATAACCTTTTAGTTCTAGGAGATCATGATGATCATTGCTTCAATTAAGAGAGAGAGAGAGAGAGTAGTTAGGAACTCTTTACCATATCAAAGGCTAGAACTCAAGAATTCTGTGTATAAATAACATCTAAGTGCCCCTTGGTACCTTCTTCAGAACATTCCAATATACAACTCGATAAACGGGCTCTTGCACGAATGTGTATCCATCTCATTTTCCAGGGGCAATTGGCTTTGACACACGCCATAATACGCTTCATCACAACCTTATATATTGGGGGATCAACATGAGTATAGAAATGGAGAAAGCAACCTCGCAAAGAGCCTATAACACAAATTTCATATTCACTATCGGGAAATGGCCATATTCTTTTAGAACTTGGACAACCTTCAATCTTATCTGCAATGCATTTATGCGTTGCTCCGGTGGCCTCATCAAGTTCAAATGAATAAGGAAGCATGATGGGAGGTGAAGAAAGAGAGAATGAGGTAGAGGCAAGGTCATTAGCTTGCACATCAAGGAGAATAAGGATAAGCATCATCACCACCACCATTTGTTTTCTTACACATTTCATAACCATCATTTTTCTAACACTTTATAACATGTTTATTTTGAGGTTTAACTCAAAATGAAACTACTCTTACATTTATATGCAAGTAGTTGATTAGACACTTGCAAGAAAGTATGAGTTTTAGAAGTACAACCTTTCTTCACAAAAGTAACTTTTGGTTAGAGTAAAAGGTTTCAATACAATATTGATCATGTTAATTAAGTGGAATTGCAAAATTAAAGAAGCTGGCTTAGATAGTACCACTTCATATGTTCATACGAATACAAAATTGACCCTTCTAGGTTTTAGGGTTTCTATATAAAAATAACTTTTTCATTACATAATAACCTGGAAGGTCAAAAGCCCATCAAGGATAATTTTTTTATACTTAAAAACAAAAACCATTTAACTTATCTATTTTACACTAAAAAAAATAGTTGTCATTCTTAAATAGGTCTCAATTTATTTATTTTTTATTTTTTAAAAAAACCTCTTTACGAAATCATTCATAGAAACAACAACTGACCGTTTCAAGTCTAGATGAATTCTGATTAGAATTACTCATTTGGAAACGTATAAACTTAACCAGAAGGCAATATTTCATTTTCTAATTTAGAAAAAAAAAAAAAAAAAGATGCATCATTTATGATTTACCTTAATCGATCAGTTGTTACTATTTTGTAGATTTTTTTTTTTTTTTTTTTTTTGCTTAAGCATTTAAATCAATACATTGTTTCCCATGCAAAATGTTTTATATATCTAAATATGATCATGTCAATCTATTCTATTAGCTTCAAATGTCTCTTCAAAGTTTGCAAAACTCCATTGTGTTCTTTAATTTTTCCTTTCTATATACATAGTTTTTGAGTACTATCTTTAACATAAAATTTCTTTTGAGGTAATTCAAATTTCATGTATTGTTAAATGACATGTTTACCATAATTTTTGAACTAATACTTCAAAATCTTTTAAACGTGTGCAATGACATAATATATCGTAATTAGTTGATCATCCCCCTTCACTTGCTTATTGAAAATTATTGTGTTCTTACGAGTATATTTTAGTTGTGCTAAAAGTCACGTGTTTACATAAATATTAGGAAAAATTGCACCATTGGTCTCTATGGTTGACCTAAATTATAAACCACAACCTCTCGTATCAAAATTAATTCAGAGATCTATATGATTGGCTTAATTTACAAATCGCTCTCTAGAATTAAATTCCGTTATAAATTTTAACAGATTCCGTTGGGCACCACGTTAGCACCAATAAATGGCGACATGTGTAGATCCCTACTAGGGTGGCCTTTGCCTCGATGCCTTTGGCTTGGGCAGCCACCCTTTTTAAATATATATATATATATATATATATAATAATAATAATAATTTTAAGTTTTATTTATTTATATTTTTAATAGATTTATATATTTTCATTAAGATCAACACATATCTTTATCTTATTGGCGCTGACGTAGCACCTAACAAAATTTGTCAAAAAATTTAACGAAATTTGACTCCACAGAGCAATTTGTAAATTAAGGCAACTGCATGAATCTTTGAATTAATTTTGATACCAAAGTCAGTGATTTGTAAGTTAGACTAACCACAGGGACTAATCAAATGGTGCAATTTTCCTTACATATTATCTCAACACCTTTTGCTCTAATCGAAAAACACTTTACTCAAGAAGGTTCGTACTTCTAAAAATATTACTTTATTGCAAGTGTCTAATCATTTACTTGCATATAAATGTAAGAGTAATACTGTTTTGAATTTAATGAAACTGCAAAAACAATAAAAGTTATAAAGTGTTAGAAAAAGCCAGGTTACAAAAAAACGTTAAACAACATACAATGTTGATAATTGAATTTCTTATCCTTATTCTACTTGTTGTGCAATCAAATGATCTTGCCCTATTTCATTCTCTCCGTCTTCACCTCTTATCTTTCTTTAAGAGTTTATGCCCCAAAAGACAATTCATTTTGCGTGAAATTTTGGTTTATTAAATAAAGTTTTTTATTTGCTGATTTATTTTAAGAAAATTGGTCATATTATTGTATACATGTGCATATTATTTATTATAGAAATGTAGTCCTTAAATTATATTGATTATAACTTAGTTGTGTTAATGAGATTATCACATAAAAGATCTAAGCCATAAAAATTTCAACTTATAAATTGTAGTTCAAGCAATGGAATTTGACATTCCATTTGATAACACTATAACATATCAATGATAATGATTTATCTTGATCATACGAAGTATCTCCTTTTGATTGATATGTTGGTGAGTTGACAATGCACTAAACCGACCACGTGAGCTGTTATTATGATAACTGTTAGGTCTTAGAAATTTTCCTCATTCGGTGAGTGCATTAGCTACCTCTCCAATTTGGAATTCTATGGATTGAGAGTGAGAATTCAGCAATTGAGTATTTGCCTCAAGTTTACTGAAAACAATCAACACTTTATCTTCAAAAGCAGAGTTCATAGGAGGTGGAGGGGCTAATTGCTATTGCTGGTGAGGAGGACGAAGGTTGGGTGCTTGATTGTGTAGTCCATTCAATTGTGGAATAAAATTTCCATTAGCTTGACTCGCCACACAAAATTAGGATGGTTTCTCCATCCCGAGTTATAAGAATTGGAATAAGGATCATTTCCTGGTCTAGAGAAGGTTGCGTTCACTTGCTCGGAAGGAAATTCAGAAAATTGTCCAATGATAGGACAATCTTTTGCTTGATGCGATGGGTTGGAGCAAAATGAACAAGCTTCATGTGGAGTTGGAATGTGAGAGGCAATCGTAGGTGCAAAACCAGCCGCCATTAATTGATTTAACTTCATAGATAAAGCGTCCACCTTAGCAGTCACATCTAAAGGATGGCTCACTTAAAAAAGGTTCTCATTTTTTTGATTCTTAGATGAAGCAGGTGCCCTACGGCCGGATGATGCATGGTATAAAGAATTTTCACCAAGGTTTTCAAAACAAGCCCATGCATCATCTTCACTTTTAAGCATAAGTGTAACTCCACATGAGGCATCTACCATTTGTCTATGAGGCTCAGTCAAGCCATCATAGAAACATCGTATGAGCTGCCACTTTGGGACAACATGGTGTGGACGCTTTCGTAAAATGTCTTTCATACTTTCCCATGTTTCAAGGAAAGTTTCCCCCTCAATTTGTGAAAATCCAGTGATGGTGTTTTGTATTTGGTTGGTTTTCCCTATGGTGAAATACTTCTTGAAAAACTCTTGTTGCATCTGAGCCCAAGAAGTAATAGAGTTGGTCTCTAAGGAATTTAACCAATATTTAGCCTTATCTTTAAGGGAGAAAGGAAAAAGGCACATCCTTAAAGAGTTTTTTTGAAATATTATGCAACCTTATGGAGGAGCAAATTATAATGAATTCATCTAGATGCTTATAAGGGTTCTCGTTATTAAGTCTATAAAAGGATGGGACCGTTTGAATAATGTTGGACTTAATTTCATATTGAGTTACTGTGATGTTTGGCAGCTGCAGAGGCATGAAGATGGTGCATGTGTATTTGAAGGGAACATTATGGTCCCTCAACAACAATGGTTATAGTTCTTCAGCCATGTGATCTATAGTACGTGCTCATAGACTTGAGTCACTTTCGGTACTAAGTTGTCTAAAAGTACATTTTATGTCTAGGTCGCACGGAAAAATAAGGAATGATAAAGAACGGCAAACAAACATATACTAATAAAAGCAAGGAACAATATATACAAAATATAACACAACAAAAAGAAAAATGAAAGAAAAACTCCGAAGGTACAAGCTTCTGCCGTGAAGTAGCACCTTCAGTGCCACTATTTTGGAGTTGGCACTCAATCCATAGCTTCTGGCTATTGATCCAAGCTTGACAATCGACCCACAGGATATGGAGCTCGATCCACAGCAACTCTGCAGAAACAGAAAAGTGCAAAAACTGACAGAAATAGATTTATACACAAAAATAACTTATGAACAAAATATACACTATGTACAAAATCCAACCAGATGCAATCCTAAACACTTCATAAACAACCGTTAGAAATACACCTAAAAAATGGTGCCAAAAATTGATACCAATAATTGATACGTGGATTTTAGATGATAAATTTATAACCACTCGCGATAAAACAAATCTTTGTAGAATAGGACTATAGAGAGGGTATCGAATCTCAAGGACTATGGTGGTTGTTTGCTTTATGAAATATTTAAGACTTTATCTAACTCAACTAAGAAAAGATATTGTTTTGTTTTGAATCTAAAACTAAAGTAAGCATAACTAATGACAAGTAAAATGAAGATAAAAGAATTAAATGAAGATAAAAGAATTAAATGAAGATAAAAGAATTTAAAGTAAGCATAAACTCATGGCAAGTAAAATGAAGATAAAAGAATTTAAAACTAAAATAAGCATAAACTAATGACAAGTAAAACGAAGATAAAGGTAGAAAGAGAAGTATAGGGAATTGATTTCACCTAAACCTCATACCAATTGCGGATTGTATATAACATGGATTCTCATTATATGTGTAATATGAGCGCGTAATGGTTGTCAACCATACGACGACCTCCACATAAAAATACTTTTGTTAAGATTAGATAACTCATCTTAATTTCGCACTAGTAGTCCACCTAACATCTAATTGTGAAACAATTCATGTTCCATAGCATGGCCTATAAAATCTCCGAATAAGCATACATATTTCAAGGAAAAAGCATAGGTCATCTTAGCTTCGCACTAATTTTCGACCTATGCTACACTACACTAAGATGTGGATTGATTCGTGTTCCCCTAGTATGGCTCATCAATCTCACATGAATTTTTGTCAAAAAGAATCATTGAATAGCTATCATTCCCACAACCACAAAAAATGAAAACGTTTGAATTCATCCAAGACAAAAAGATTTCTTATAGACAAGATAAACGTTTCTTCATGAATGAATATAAACATTAAGAACAATTTACAAATGTTTTGAAATTGTGATCCTCAAGGCTATACAATCATTATGCAGAAAATCCTAAGAGAAACACAATCCAACCATGGCACTTAGAAAGAGTTACATCAAAACCTTATAAAAGGTTTAGTTACATATGAACGATTTGGGAATCTCCATTGAAGAGGAGAAAACCATTTCCTAGAGTTTAATTGAGCTATGGGTCGTGCATCTACCTTCTACCAGAACACTAGAATATTGAAAACAAGCTATAAATTAACTAAACAAAACTATCTATCTATTCTATCATTCTGATGGGTCTCTTTTATAGGGAAAGAGAATAGGGATCATCATTCCAAGATAAGGAAAGGAGAAGATCTTTAGTCAAGTTGGCTAGGATATCTCTAAAGTGATAAGTCGGAGCCAACAATCACCTACCAAGCCGCAATCTTTGATTAATTTTATCAACTCTCCATCATGTATTGTGTGCAAATATTTTGATGTTCTGGAAGAACCAAGGGCGATCGATCCTCAGTTTCTAGCACTTGATCGCCAGATGGAAAATGATGCACATATTCTGGCACTCGATCACCTTTAGTTTCCGCAGTGATCGAGTTTCAGTGTTGGGGCTCGATCTACTTGATACCTTTCAGCTTTCCTTGATGCATCTTAAGCTTGATTTCAATGGTTTTGCTTGTGTTTTCTATTAGGACCTAAAAATAAGATAAAACACTAGAACACAATAAAATATTGTATTACAGTACAAACTAAGGTTTAACATATACGAATTAAGGGGCCTTGAATGTGTAACATTCAACGCTTATCATCACACTCGAACCTAGACCCTCTCACTTGGGATTTGTTTTTTTTTTGTAGAAAAATTACAATTTAGCCCCCCAAACTACCAACCATTCTTCAGACAACCCCCCGAACTACCAACGCTTGGACTCTAGCCCCACAAACTACCTAAAAGTTTCAAAAAGGCCCAATTTGAGAAACCACACCATCCTCAACCTTTTACCATCAAGAATAAGATTGGCTAGTACGGAGAACAAACTTGGGCAAGCGTGAAGCTCGCTGTTGATACGGAGTCTTAGCTTTACAAAGGGTTGTAAGTGTCTATGTGTGTATTGTGAATCTTCTTCAATATATATAGTGATTTTCCTTATTTTGCTGCCCCATGGTACACCAAACCTCATCAAGCCGTTAATCCATCGTTAAGCTAATATTAAGTGAAAAATAACTACAGATGTAAAGCTAGGTAGAACTACTCAACAAGGCAGTAATAAGTAAGCAGCCCAATAACTCTACTAGAAATGAAGTAAGCCAAGAGAGTTACCTCATTGTTTTGAAGAGAACCAATCTTTCAAATCACTCTCACACACTAACAATGAATCAATTGAACTAAAGAGGGCAAAAATAGTATGATGGGGCGTAGGGGGTGGGGTATTTACAGCCCTAAACATCTAAGGATAAAGATGAGCTACTTTTACTCAGTTCTGCCAAACATCGAACATTCAGTCTACTTTTCTCAAACATTTGGGGTATTATTTATCTAACGGTTTTAGGTTTTGTCGAATGTTCGGCTTCCTTTTCTCGTACACTTGGTGTACATTCTGACACAATGCAGGTTGCCTAAACTATGATATACATCATAATATCAAACATTCTTGACGTACCATCGAATGATCGGTGTACTATGCTTATCGAACGTTTGGCATCCCTAGTCGAACGTTCAGTTAGGACAAAAAATCAAAATTATCCACCTTAACCAACCCAATACAATAGCATTAAGTTGATTAAGTCTTACCTAACCCTATTTAGTAGTTGGTGTATTACAAGGTGGCAAAGCACCCTTTGCCATTTGGGGGCGGATTTGACCTGAGGGGGTGGCTCGCAAGGATTTATTTTAGATTTTTCCCTAAAATTAAATATCAAATGATACTTTGAAACCATAACATTTAATAATAGGTATGAAACGGTCACACCCTGACCTATGTGGGATAAGAAAGTGATCTTACATCTTTATTGCGCAAAGGAAACTAACTACCATATAAGTAAAGAGTAATGCTACATATAACCCTTGTATCTCCCTTTTGTCCCATCAAAATTGATGTGGCTCTTAAAATCATCATTGGATTTATAATAGACCACTATTGAATTTTGATCCAACAGTGATTTTAAGAGCCACATCAATTTTGAGAGGGTAAAGGAGCACACAAGGGTGATATGTAGCATTACTCCTAAGTAAACTAGAACAAATACATCAAAAATTATAACTGTAATAAGGGTTACACCTTAATCCAAATATGAAATTCAACCATAACATAACGTCATTACTAAGCAATATACTAAATTGCGGTTGACTTATTCCTTAGTGCTAACTTGACCATCTACCTCGACCAAAGCCTCATGTTGCCTAATTCCCTTTATCCTCGCTGCATCTGGAAGTTTGAAAAATCGAGGAGTAAGTTGACAATTGGTAATTAGTATAATTAAACAATGTGTAACCTCTAGCCATTGTTAAAATATCAAAAATTTTAAATCAGAAAAATCACAATTTAAGGAAAAAAAGAATGTTACGCAATATAGATTTATCATATATATGGTTGCCATACACATTCATCATTTGCATTTTAAAACTTCCTTAGGCCATTTACTCGTCATCATACCACTTTAATCCAGTATGACTAAATTATGAGGTCCATCCTTGAGGATCCTCACACATCCTTCGGCCAAAAGGTTGAGCAACATTTACAATGAGACCCAATATTAACCAGAACTTCATTTTCTCTTCATAGTGTATCGCGGGAAGTCCATCTTCGTTGAACCACACCTTCTTAACTTCTTTTAGTGTGCGTGCACTATTTTTCCTCTAGGATTCTCACATCATTAGGTTATGGTACCATTAAGTTCCTTTACCTAGCTTGTTCCTCACCTCATAGAGTTTTACAATCATATATTTTTAGATGCTAACATAAATGTTACAATATAGGAAAACTTATAAAAATTAAAACATAGCTTTTAGCTAGGTAGTGCATACTTTCATTCAATCCATAAACATTTATTTGGTAACATTCATTTCACATGTGGATAGACTTTGAAATTCATGAACATAGAAAAAAGTAACATTATTCTAAAATTGTTGCATAAAAATTTCAAACTTTTCATCATCCTTTTTCTTTCATATCATAAAATTAAAGTCTCGATCTACACGTTTTTCATGCATAAAATATAGAGTTTCAATGAATAATATATAATAATAAATAAGCTACGTACACCCGAATGAAAATGTTTCCAAACATAATATTTTTACCAAACAATCCAACCAATTTAATTGAAAAGAACTAGTTTAATCAAATTAACCCATTTACCTCATGATCTTACTGGTTTCGAGTTAGAATTTCATTGTCCAATCACTCCAATGCTAATCATATATATGCCTATGAGACTCAATTTCTTTTGTTATCAACCTTAGAGACTCGATTTGTATTATCTTTTCCAGATGTAGATGTGGCCTTTTAGAGGTTTACTACTTACTTTAATCAGTCTAAATCAGTTTCCCATTCATCTCACTGTGATACTTTAAGTAGGTATAGCCGAAGAACTACTCTAAGAATGCATCCTATTTTCATTTTGTTTTGTACAGCCCGTAGAACTTTTCTATGCGAGACCTCCTAAGGGGTTTTAGCACCCTGAAGTACTGCTCTATTAATTTTAACCCTAAAATTTTGCTTCAAAATGTCTCATTCATTAATGTTAAAAATCATTGCTTGATCAATATAAAAGAAAATCTTTTAATGATTAAATAGTCAGATCTACATGAGGCTGAAATTTTCAGAACTTCAGCATCAGATCTATCTAGCTAGGTTTTCAACCTCCTTTTGTCCTCCAAAAATTCCTACGACTTCCGTGTTAAAAATCTACATATATGAATTCTACTTCATGTAATTTACAGCCAGAAAACACATCAAAGTAATTATGAAAAGGGTTAAGTACAAAGAAGCCTTGAACCTCACCACTTCAACCATATGCCCTAATTTTTACCCCGTGAAATACCCATTGATTTGTCCCCTGGGCTGAGTACGTTTCTGATGGACGAAAAAGAGAATCACCCTTAACTAAGTAGTTAAAGAACGCAAATGTCCATCAACAAACAGAACCCACACGTACTTAACTTTGTGATGCCCACGATTATCTCACTAAATTGGCGGTGTTGAAGAAGGTGATGACGTGGAGGCAGAGAAAGTTGAGAAATTTTTGGGGGCGGAGAGCCTGGGTGGTGATGTTAAGAAAGTTGACATGGATGCATGTCATAGTGGACGACCAGGCGCTTGGCCAGCTTCACGACAGCAACATGGGGTTTCATGGTTTCAGATTTTGCTACACCAATACACCATGGTTCTTAGTTTATTAAACGTGGTCAGAGAGTCTTGTTGGCCATGACGCAGGCACACCATAATTCGGATGAAATATAGCTAGTAATGGAAAACAAAACTACTAGCGTCTCACCAAGAAAAGAAACAGAGTTCTCTCGACTCTCATTATCTAGAGTAAAAAAATCCGTTCTTTCATTTAGCTCCACTATATTTGTTCTACTTATTCAAGATAACAATTAGATAATAGAGAACTACAACTAATGGATATAGATAAACCAAATGACACGATAGAAAGAAATTGTAATATCACTATAAAAAAATTGTTCATTAGCGTCGACATTTTGTGGCCACTAAAAGCGCCAAAGTTGACGCTATTGATTATTTGCGTCAACGATAATGAGGTCGATGTCGAGTCGACACTGATGACGACCCAACAGCGTCGACAACATATGTCGACGCTACTAATATTTGCGGAAGATTCTAAAGGTTTTAGAACATATATCATATGTCGACGATGATGGGTCTATCATTAGCGTCGACTATTGTGGACGCTAATGACTTAAGAATAAAATAAAAAATTCTAAAAAAATATATATTATTTAACAAATTTAATCATTTATTTTGTAGTTTAGAAACTTAGTATCCATTATTTAATCATATTCACTTGAGAAGCACTAAATTTGTTTTTAATCATATTAAACAGTGATATATGAGAAAGACTAGAAAGTACAAGACATCCAAACACGGCCTAAGTAAATTTAATTTGATTCTAATTGAGACAGATGACTTTCCATCATTAATCACAAACTAAAATTTCAGGTAAATCAAAATAGGGTACCTTCAGATAGAGTATTAATTAGAATTAAGTACGCTTTGGGGAGTGTTAGAGTTTATTAAGGGATTGAATTTTGACTTTCTGTGAAGACCAAACGTTCGAATAGGACACCAAATGCTTGAGTTTGAACATTCCAGTGGAACATCAAACATTCTAGTGGGATGTCGAACGTTTGATAGTACAACCGAACATTTGCTTGTAGCCCTAGACAAAAACATTCGATAGTACAGCCCGAACATTCAATGCTTGCAATACTTGAAAACAAAAGATGCTTCAGACTTAACCTAACTTTCCCACACCTATAAATATCCCCTACCCTCGCCCCTTCATCCTATTCCAACCTATTTCATTCAGAATATTACTCATAGAGTGAGAGTGAGAGAGTGGTTTAGATAGAGAATAAGCTCTCTTAACATTCAAATGAAGTAGTTTTCCTAACCTAACATGTTTTTTATTTATGTCATTAGGTTGTTTGGTTTTTGGTTTTAATACAAGATTAATGTTAGATAAGTTGCTTAATGATGTTAGATGTACCATGTTTTGCATGAGAGTGTTATGGTTGCTTAGGACCATGTTTGAGACCATAAATGAACCTTAGGTTGTGTTAGAAAGAGGTCTAGAAAGGACTTTTGGTTTTGAATGGATTGCTTACCAGAACCAAACGTTCGACCCTCTATTTCCGAATATTTGTTGTTGTGGCAGAATGTTCGACCCCTTCTAGCCGAACGCTCGATGGCCAGGCAAAAGAAAGCCTATTTTGAATAGTTTAGGACTTAAGACATTTTTAGCTAGAGATTAGAGGCTAATGCTAGGTCTTTTCACATATTCAAAAGTTGAAGAGTGCACGGAGGATTACCCGGTGGGATCCTACGACTCAAATAAGTAAAACTCACATGAATACTTGTTATTTCCTTTTCCATGTAGCATGATTATTTTATGTATCAAACTTGCATGTTTACAACTCACATCAAATACATTGTAGCATAATGTGAATTCTATTTTGTGAAAATGATTTATGAATAATAATATGACAAAAATGATGAGCTTTTAAATGCATGCATGTAAAAGACGACGAATAAATAAATCGCATTGTATGATATGGTATACCGGTAAGTGGGGTAAACAGTCATGCGCTTACTTTATATAGGTTAGTCATATGGTTAAAGAGTTTACTTTTATGTCTGGCCTTGGATCAATTGGTTATTTATGACCGGCGCAACCATGTTAAATTGGTGGTCATGAAGACAACATCACTAGTAGTTTGCATCACCCGGGGTTTAAATCTGGTAATTGACCATAAAGCCAACCCTACCAAAAAGGAGTTAAGGGCTTGAATAGGCCATATGGAGTTGAACTATGACATGATTATCTTATTATAGCATATATTATATATGTATGTAATTTATGAAACCTTTTAAACATTTAAGTTCACCATATGATAACATGTATGTCTTGTGTATTTATACTCACTAAGTCGTAGATTTACACTCGTATATTTTCTACTTGTAAAACATGTATTATTTTATAAATACTATATTAAAAGACGGATCCTGCGAGGCACCAGGTCCTTTTGAAGGTCCTAGCCAAGAATATTTTTGAGGACCTGAACTCTGAGCTACTAACGAGCAGATGGTACGGGGATAGAGTCATTCAATTGTTTTGAATTCGGACTGTTTATTTAGTTTACTTTCTTATAACTAGAAACTTGAGGTCTTATGATTTGGTTCTATAATACTCTTACTATGTTTGAATGACTTATCTTTATCCGTAACCTTTGAGATTTTGTTATCTATTTTATGGTACTCTAGATTTGCTTTGGTTTTTTAAAGACTTGTGCGTATAATTAATTATTAGCTATCTTTGTATGAAAGTAAAAAGTCTTCCGCTACGATCTCTCTCTCTCCCCGGAGAGTGAGATTTCTAAGTCTTATTCCTTGTGAATTAGGTCTAGGAGGTGAACCATAAAATTAATTACCAGTTAATTAATTTCAACAGAGCATGCATTACACAAACAACTGGTAGCTTGGTTAAGAAACAACTATGCACGTCGTCATCTCTGAGTGAGTCCTTCACGAGTGGGCAACTGATAATGTGTTTAAGATAACATATAAGAATACTTCTATATCAACTACAACTCCCATCTTCAATAAGAACTCTTGAAGCATATGACGTCCCAACAGTGGCACTGCCACATGCTTGGAATGGCTTAAGAATCGATCTCTGATTACTCTTTGAAAGTATACTCGTGTATGTAATGCAGCTATATCTAGATAGCCAGTAACTAATTAAGAGTACTAATAATTTGTCATTTTTTTTTCGTGTAGTAATTCCTATGCAATATCTATTATTAGTTTTATATATATATAGTCTTAAGCCTCTCTATCTATTCGACTTGGGGAAGAATGATCAAACCTATAACTATGGAGTCTGATCATCCAATACAAAAAACATCCCTCAATTAAGAGGATTTCCTCTCTATCTCTCACGTTGGCAATGGTCATTGGAAGGTTGAGAACAGCTTGGTGTATATGCATTAGGACTCCTGGCACTTGTTTTGCTATGGTTTTGGTTTAGTTTTTGAGCCTCTCTCAATATGTAGCAAAAAGATTATCCGGCTTTAATAATATCATAAACATACGATTTGCAATGATTTGATTCAAATCTGGAATGATTTGATTCATTGCCATGTTCAAGTTATGTGATAGCTAGTATGATTTGCAAGCATAGTGATCCACTCTTGTCATGGACGTGGAAAAGAATGCTCATACCGATTCAAATTAATGTAGTAAACAAATTAAAGGTGACATGAAAGGAGGCGGGTGGATTTGGTTCAAGAATCTTGGAAAGAGAACAACAGATCTGTTCGGCTCTTTTTTTAGCATCAAAACATAGCCATACCAGTAACTTCTACAGGCCACAAATGTAGCACAGTTTAATTTGTTACACACTTGCAAACGTGTTTTTATTCAATTGGCCAGTTGATCCAACTTTTCCTTCATTTTAGAAAGAAAAGAATCGGGAGCACCATATTGGTAAAGGGCTGACACAATTGAAAAGTTGTTGTTAGCTGCCCGGTGGACCAGATGCATCTCTGCCGAAAACTGTTCTTTGTTAATTCGGTGCTCGGAAGGATTGTGCCATTGCACCTGCTTCAAGGTGAAGTTCTTCCTATTGCTTGTGCATGTCTCTTGAGAAAATGCGAGGCTTAGGAAGGAGGTGTCTTCTTCTCCGGAGAGCAAGTCGCTGGCGAGGCTGTCGATGTTCTAACGATTGATACCGTGCACAGTGGATGTGAATGTGAGGGAGAGCTTTGTAGTGGTGAAGAAGTTAGAGGACCCGTATAAGGACTTGAAGAGGTCGGTGATAGACATGAAACACAACAATCGAATCCTTCAAAACATTAGATCTGCTAGATATCAAGTTCATGTTGGAAATAATATGGCTTTGTGTTTGGTTTCGTTTATTTATTTATTTTATTTTATTGAACAATTTTTTGGTTTCATTTATGGTTTTGTTTCCAAGGAGAAAAGGCGCACAAAGGTGATGGGGAAGATGAAGAAGGTTACGCTGGCGTACCATATTTCCATTCAACGAAATGATAAAGCTAATTGAGTGGATTATTTGCTTCAAAATAGTAGTTTGATGTATTTAAGTGTCAAATCTGTCAGTTTGTAGGGATTTTTGTCAAAATGGGTGGTAGTTCAGGATGCTTTTTTCTTTCTTTTTTTTGGTATTTAACCCATAAGAAAACCATATACTTACCTATCTCCACAAGGTAACCAAATTCCTTATAAGGAAAACTCCAAGAACCTCCCCCAAATACTTTTAACCTACAATCAATCATTTTTCATAAACCTAATATTCATGAAGCAGTACGAGAATCATGTTTTGAATTCAACTACAAAAGCCTAAAGACATTTGATCTTACCTCTCAAAAAATTAAGAAAAACAATCCCCTAAAATCGTTTGACAACCTCTGAAATCCTCCATGTGAGCTGCTATTTCGCTAGATTTTGGTGACTATTTGTGAGTTTTTTTTAGTGGTTTTCGATCTAAGTGAAAATATGGCTTTATATTTTTTAATATAAACCCCCCTCCCCCCCCCCCCCAAAAAAAAAAAAAAAAAATCAAGATTTTAGGGAAGACGTGAAACCTAATTTGATATAGGGATTGGCCGAATTCTATGGATCGGAGCTCATAAGATCCCTTGAAATCCTTTTATAGAGAACTATAGGGTTCTAAGATGCACGAGATTGTCGGTCCCCTTTGCGCTTGCATTCTCTCCAAAAATTTCTTTTATGCAAGGACTCTGCTTTTGCTAGGCGTCTTCAAGAATTGGCTGAGATTTTTAGATTAAACCTCCTAAAACTTCAAATAATTAACTTCCTACAAACGTAATTCGTAAACTTAACCAACTTCTAGTCGAACTAGGAGTACTCTTTCCTAAAAAGTTTCCTAATTCGAGCACTTACCTAAACATAAAACTTTTCCAAATACCAAATGAATTGGTGGTGAGTAGCGGGGAAATATTTACAACGTTAATTCAAAGGGAAACTCAAAAGTTTAAGAAAAAAGTTTTTTGATTGATTAAGTAGGCCGCACAATAACAGATTGCTGTTAGAAGTAGAGATAAAATCAAGCTATAACATATCTTTTATAGCTAGAATGATTAGAAAGAGAAATACATTCGTAAGAAAAATGGAAATCAAGGTAATTAAGTTATTAGACTATACTTACATTCAAGAAATAATTAGAGGAGAGATAATTTATAGGTTGGCATAACACACGTACATTGTGTAACCCAAACCAACAAAACGAAGGGAAATCAACATAGAATTTATCGGTCGGCATAGAATTCTATTGATAGTTAGCAACGAAAAAAAAAAAAAATATTCCGACAAGGGTCCTTGACCCAACCGATTCATTCCATTTAGTTGATCCTAATTAACCATCACCCCTACAAACTGTCAGAAAACCACTGTTATAGCCATGGTTTAGGAGCACTAATGTGTTTAATCAATATCAGAAAATTTTTAGTAGTCGACACCCATTGATTTTATTATCAAAGACAACCAATGACAAAGCAAAGGGCATGGTTCACACCCCTATGAGGAACACATAAATCATTTTTTTTAACATTAATTACAATCTTGCATTTTCATTTTTTTAAAAAAAAATTCAATATTGTTGAAAATATTCTTATTGCTGGAATTCGCTAAAAGGAGAAATTTATTACTCCAATTCAAATTAAATTACTCTATTTGATCTTTTTCTTAATTAGCACCTTATTTGGCAATTTATGCATATTTATCATAGAAAACTAGATCAATACAAATACTGTAAAAATATTTTTGTAAAGCAAAAGAGAAATAGCTAGTGAAAATTATGGGTTATGATAATGGTGTGAAAAATATTTGGCATCACTTTACGATTCAAATTAATAATTAAATATTCTATAATTAGTAAAGTTTTATGAATATCAACTTTTAAGTCACGTCATGTATATTTTAAAAGAAATAAATGCCGATATGAAAATATCTCAACCATTTAATTAGAAAAATTTAAAATTTGAGGAAATCTTTATGATAGAATAACCTAAGAATTCTAGAGGATCTTGATGATGATTCCTACAATTGAGAGAGAGAGAGTAGTTAGGAACTGTTTACCAGATCAAAGGCTGCAACTCAAGGATTCTGCATATAAATCATATTTGAGTGCCTCTTGTTACGCTCCTCACAACATTCCAATACACAACTCGAAAAATGGGATCTTGCATGAATGTGCATCACTCTCATTTTCGGGTAGCAATTTGCATTGGCACACATCACAATTTTCTTAATCACAAGCATAACTTTTGAGTGATAAATAGGATTGACATGAAAGAAGCACTTCCACAAAATACGTTTAATACAAATTTCATATTTACTATCACGAAATGGCCATATTCTTTTAGAACTTGCACAAGCATCTACATTATCTATAACGCATTTATGCATTGCTCCTGTGGCCTCATCAAGTTTAAAGGAATAGGGAAGCAAAATGGGAGGTGAAGATAAAGACAATGAACTAGGGGCAAGGTCATTAGCTTGCACACCATGAAGAATAAAGACAAGCAATTCTATCATCACCACTATATGTTTTCTAACACATTTCGTCATCGTTTTTGTAACACTTTTGAACCTTTCTTATTTTCAAGTTTAATTCAAAACAATGTTACTCTTACATTTATATCCAAGTAAATAATTACACACTTGCAATAAAGTATGATTTTTAGAAGTATAACATTTCTTCAGTAATAAAGTGACTTTTAGTTAGAGCAAAAAGTTTCAAGTTTATGATAACTTGTGACTTTTAGCAAAACTAAAGCATACTCGTAAGAACACAACTATTTTCAATAAACAAGTGAAGAAAGATGATAAGATAATTACGATATATTATGTCATTGCACCCATTCAAAAGGTTTTAAAATATTTGCTCATAAAGTATGGTGAACAAGGCATATAAGAATAGATGAAATTTGAATTATCTAAAAAGAAATTTTATATTAAAGATGCTACTTAAAAAAATATGTTTATCGAAAATAAAAATTAAAGAAGACAATGGAATTTTGCAAATTATGAAGAGACATTTGAAGCTAAAAGAATAGATCAACCTGATCATAATAAGATTTATAACTTACTTTGGTTGGGAAAAAATGTATTGATCCAATGCTTGTGCGAAACAAAATGCTATAAAATAGTAATTACTAATCGATAAAGATAAATAATAAGTTATGTAACTTTTTTTCCTTAACAAGAAAGGGAAATATCGCCCTTTGATTAGGTTTATAAGTGTTTAAATGAGTAATACTTGTAAGAATTTATCTAGAATCAGAATGGTCAATTGTTGTTTATATGAATAATTTCATAAATAAATTTTTATTTAAATCAGGAATTGTTTAAGAATGGAAACTTTTGATGGAGTAATATATCATAAGTTAAATGGGTTTTTTTTTTTTTTTAAGAATAAAAAGTGACTTTTAGAAAGAAATCTCTATATTCGGAAGGGTCAATTTGTTGTACATATAATCATATGAAAAGGTACTATTCAAAAGTTTCAATACATTAATAAAAGCACCTGAAGATCGAGGTGTAAGAAATTACATATGTGTCCCTCAGACACATTTAATTCGTTGTAACGGTTGGAATTTAAATAATTATCATAACGGTAATTATTTAATATAAAGATTAAATATGATTTATTCCACATTAAGTTATATGAAATCATAACGGTTTAAAACGGTTTTTTATTAATTTTCTGATTTATTCTTCTTGATGGGAGGAGAATAATCAGCCATCTAATTAATAACGAGGGTCCCTAGCCTACCTATATAAAGAGCCATGTGTATCCATCTATTGGCACACTTATAGGCACAGGCCAGAAGAATTCTCTAAATTTTTGTTTTTTCAGAATACTTTGTGTTGCAGAAAATTTATTCGTTCTTCGTTCTTCATCAAGCTTGAACAAAATATGGCTGGAGGTATTTATAATTTAGCATTTTATTTTATATATTATACTTACATGTGGTATCAGAGCCAGCCTCTATGCCAATTTGTTCAGCTTTCAGTTTTGATAATTCTTTGTTGATTGAATTGTGTAAATTTTCTGTGCATAAAAATTTATTTCTGTTTATTGTTTATTATTTGTACTGTTTTACATATATGCCTAAAAATGCTTAAGAAAAGCGTGAACACTGTAAAACAATAAAACTACACCATATTGTGCACAGAAACCCACACTGTTTTGTCATATTATTATCTGGATAATTGCATTGTAAAGCATGAAAAATCATAAAAGCTGCTACATTATTAGATATGGATATTTTTCAATTCATATTTACATTTTTTTTTCCATTATGAAATTTGAGGAAGAAGAAAGGGAAACAGCGGCAGTGCATGGCTTAAGGATTTTCGGGTTAATGGGTTTGAGTATCCGGGTAGGGTTTAAAACCCATGCAGTTTTGGGTTATAAAGTGGGCTGACCCGAATGGGCCAAACCAAATGAGACTATCTGACCCAGCCCGATATTAAAAAAAAAAAAAAAAACCCAACCCATTTCTAGTAGCCCATCCAGAATAATAAAATAAAATAAAAGAAATATTGCTTATGTAGTGTGGGGTTTAGATCTTGGGCTCTCTAAAGGGTCTAAGACTACTAAAACCATTGGGTCATAAGTTTTATTATTTTTTTATATTGCAATTCTATTTGTTTTATGTTTCCATTATTCAATATTAAAATTAAAATTATTTTTTCTTAATACTTGAACTTAGAAATATAATTAATTTTAAATTATATTGTTTAAATATAATTGGTTTGATGCCTAGACCTAAGAATAATTAACAATACCATACATGCTGAAGTGTTTACAGTAATATCCAAGAATGCAATGTCTAGAAAGTTCTGGCTAAGGAAAGTCTTGGGATTTAAGTGTGTCCATTGTGACCCCCCTCACTTTCCTGAGAACTCACCTGGTTGCACCTTGGAAAATTACTGTTTACCTCATTTAGGTATTGGTTTGTTATATTCTTGGGACTTTTGTGGGAATCTATACAGTTAATAGATGTTAATGAAGTAGTAATTATTATAATATTTTTAGGAGAGCCACAGCATCCCAATTTTAGAATAATAATTACATCAAGGTTATAGACATGAACTTCATATAGAAAAATTAACATCGATTATGTAATTAATTCATAAATTTAATTGCTAATCCCCACAGGGAAGTTTTATTTTTTATTTTTGACTTAATTAGAATAAGATAATAAATTTAATTTTAAAAATAAAATTTCTCTTAGGCCCACAGGTACGGAGAATTTTATTTATTAATGTTTAAATTTATTAGTTTTATTAATAAAGGGTAAATTTTATGCGTGATGCAACCTTTGCCCACAGGTAGGTTGAAATTTACTATTTATTATTAAATTAGCATTGGTTAATTTAAAATAAAGTTTCATAGCATTAAGATTTTTTCCTTGATTATTGCAGCTATTTCTACTACTGCTATTCTAGAAAGTACTGTTCCAATGCTTAATGGGAACAATTTTTCTGAGTGGAAAGAAAATTTACTTTTCTATTTGGGGTGCTTAGAACTTGATTTGGCGCTCCGTGAGGACGAACCACCTGCCCTCACGGATACTAGTACGCCATTAGAAGTTACGAAGCATGAGAGGTGAGAGCGATCTAATCGCCTAAGTCTCATGTTTATGAAGTCTCACGTAACTAAGGCCATTAGGGGTTCTATCCCTGAATGCAAAAAGGTAACAGAGTTCATGCGGGCCGTTGAGGAACAATTTGTAAGTTCCGATAAGGCATTGGCAAGCACCCTAATGAAGAAACTCTCAAGCAAAACCTTTGACAGATCCAGAAGTGTGGGAGAGCACATTATGGAAATGAGGGACATGGCAGCTCAACTGAAGTCCCTAGAGGTTGATATTTCTGATTCCTTCTTAGTTCATTTCATCTTGAACTCACTCCCGACTGAGTACTCTCCTTTTAAGATATCCTATAACACACATAAGGATAAATGGTCAGTGAATGAACTTCTGACCATGTGTGTTCAGGAGGAGGAAAGGCTAAAGCAGGAGAAACCACAGAGTGTTCACTTTGTGGCTACTCATGATAAGGGAAAGAATAAAATAGGCAAAAGTGCCCCGCATCTCAAGAAAGATAACAAGTTGTCAATCAAGAAAAATGACAATAAGGATACTTGTTTCTTCTGCAAGAAAGGGGGGCATATGAAGAAGGATTGCCAAAAGTACAAAAGATGGCTTGAAAAGAAAGGTAATATCATATCTCTAGTATGTCATGAATCTTTTTTTGTTGAGGCTCCTTGTAATACATGGTGGATTGATTCTGGTTCTACAATCCATATTGTTAATACAATGCAGGGTTTTCTCAACACAAGGAAACCGGCAAGCAATGAGCAACGGGTCTATTCCGAAAATAAGTTGTTTTCTCATGTGGAAGCGGTTGGAACCTTTAGATTGATTTTGAAAACTGGTTATGTTTTAGATTTGGAAAATGTATTTTTTATTCCATGCTTCTCTAGAAACTTAATTTTGGTTTCTAGACTGGATGTTATTGGTTTTAGTTTTTGGTTTATAAACTCTACCTTTAGTATTTTTAAAGGTGAAAATTTTATTGGTGGTGGAACCAAAATTGACGGTTTATTCAAAATTGATCTAGATCCCGACTTTGAAAACAATCATTTATCATTGCATTCTAGTGTTGGCATAAAGAGGAGCCTTGTGAATGAAAACTCCGCTTTGTTATGGCACAGGAGATTGGGACATATCTCCATAGAGAGAATCAAAAGATTAGTAAATGATGGAGTCTTAAAAACTCTTGATTTTACTGATTTTGGTACTTGTGTGGATTGCATAAAGAGAAAGCAAACCAACAAGACCACTAAAGGTGACAGAAGGAGTTCTGAAATTTTTGAAATCATACATACAGATATCTGTGGACCTTTTCCTACTCCCTGCCTAAATGGTCAAAGATATTTTATATCTTTTATTGATGACCACACACGGTATATGTATCTCTACTTTCTAAATGATAAGTCTGAAGCACTCAATGCTTTCAAGACCTATAAGGTAGAAGTAGAGAAACAAAAGGAAAAGAAAATCAAGATCGTAAGATCTGATAGAGGCGGAGAGTACTATGGAAGGTACACAGAAAAGGGACAAATGATAGGTCCATTTGCGCAATTTCTTGAAGAAGAAGGCATTGTTGCTCAATACACAATGCTTGGCACACCACAACAAAATGGTGTTGCAGAAAGAAGAAATCGCACACTTATGGACATGGTAAGGAGCATGCTCAGTAATTCTGAGTTACCTTTATTTCTATGGAGTGAAGCCTTAAAAACTGCTGTGTATGTATTAAACCGGGTACCATCCAAGGCTGTCCCTAAGACACCTTTTGAATTATGGAATAGATGGAAACCAAGTTTAAATCACTTACACATATAGGGTTGTCTTGCTGAAGTGAGGATTTACAATCCAAATATAAAGAAATTAGACTCAAGGACAACCAGCGGTCATTTTATAGGCTATGCAGTCAACTCCAAAGGATTTAAGTTTTATTGTCCTTCTAATAATACTAGAATTGTTGAATCTATGAATGCAAAATTCTTAGAAGATCTTGAACATAGTGGGAGTGCTTATCCTCAAATGATTGAATTAGAGGAAGCACAAGAGTTGACTGATGCTCCTTTATCTAAAGGACGTTTGATTATGTTTAAGGAAATCCAAACAGATTGCCTTGAACCACAATCAATTTCAGAACAGTCAACTCATGAGGAACAAGTTCATATTGAACTTACTCAACCGCCTCAAAGTGAGGAGGAAGTAGGATTAAGAAGATCTTCTAGAATAATTAGACCAGCAATCTCTAGTGATTATATTGTATACCTCCAAGAGTCCGATTTTGATGTTGGGCCTAAGGATGATCCAAATTCATTTTCACAAGCCATGAGTGGGGAACACTCCACATTATGGTTAAATACCATGAAGTAAGAAATGGAATCCATGGCTAAAAATCAAGTCTGGGATCTTGTTGACTTATCAGAGAAAGTTGTAGCCATAGGCTGCAAATGGGTTTACAAAACCAAAAGGGATGCTTCTGGTAATGTTGAACGATATAAAGCTAGACTTGTGGCCAAGGGTTTCACACAAAAGGAAGGTATTGATTATCATAAAACCTTCTCTCTAGTATCCAAGAAGGATTCATTTAGGATAATCATGGCATTAGTAGCTCATTTTGATTTAGAGCTACATCAAATGGATGTGAAAACAGCTTTTCTGAATGGGGATCTTGAAGAAGAGGTTTACATGAAACAACCTGAAGGTTTTGATGATAACACTCAGAAAGCTTGCAAACTAAATAAATCTATTTATGAACTAAAACAAGCCTCCCGTCAATGGTATATTAAATTTCACAAAGTTATTACCTCATTTGGTTTTATTGAGAACTTTGTTGATCAATGTATATACCTTAAGGTTGGGAGTAAAGTCATATTTTTAGTCCTATATGTAGATGATATTTTACTTGCAAGTAATGATTAGGTTTGCTGCATGAAACCAAACAGTTTCTTTCTCAAAATTTTGAAATGAAGGATTTGGGTGAAGCCTCTTATGTCATTGGCATAGAGATTCACAGAGACAGAAAACAGAAAATATTAAAACTGTCTCAAAAGGCCTACATTGAAAAAGTTTTGGAAAGATTCAAAATGAAGAACTGTTCGGCTTCTGTAGCACCTATCATTAAAGGAGACAAATTCAGAAATGATCAATGTCCCCGAAATGCATTGGAATAGGAGCAGATGAAGAACATTCCATATGCATCTGCAATTGGCAGTCTATTGTATGCACAAGTTTGTACTAGACCTGATATTGCAATGGCAGTTGGAATGTTGGGTCAATATCAAAGCAACCCAGGAATGGAACATTAGAAAGCTGCAAAGAAAGTCATGCGGTATTTGCATGGAACAAAGGACTACGGTTTGACATTCAGACACACTAACTATTTGGAGGTGGTTGGGTATTCAGATTCAGATTTTGCTGGATGTGTAGATAGTAGAAAATCTACTTCAGGGTATATCTTTCTCTTGGCTGGAGGGGCTATATCCTGGAGAAGTAACAAGCAAACTATAGTTGCTACATCTACAATGGAAGCAGAATTTATTGCGTCCTATGAAGCCACTACACAGGCGCTATGGTTAAGAAATTTTGTTGGTGGTCTCAAAATTGTCGATTCTATAGCGAGACCAATCAAGATCTTCTGCGATAATCGTGCTGCCATATTCTTTTCTAAGAATAATAAAAGTGGAAGCAGAAGTAAGCATATCGACATCAAGTATCTTCGTGTGAGAGAGAACATCAAAAGAAATGAAGTGCTCATTGAGCATATCAGTACTGAATTGATGATTGCGGATCCTATGACTAAAGGATTACCGGTAAAGCTGTTTAAAAGTCATGTGGAGCATATGGGACTCATTGATTCATTTTGTACTTAGTTCTTTCTAATTTGTCTATAGACATCAAGTTATTATTAATAAAGTTTGTGCACATTTGTTACATTATCCATGGGGATAAAATTAAAGTTGGACCCGAATAACTTATAGGAAGTTTATTCATAAAGTTTGATTGCCCATATAGTACTCATTTAAGGAATATTTTATATGTAATACATGGAAGGGACGACTTATTATATAAAGTTTTACCGCCATGATTCATATGTAGTATTCCTTATGTGAGTGGGAGGATTTCATGGATGGTTGGAATAAATAAAGTGATAATCATATTGAAGAACCGGATATCTAGGGAATTATATGTGTCATAAGGGCCAAGTGGGAGAATGTAAGAAATTACATATGTGTCATAAGGGCCAAGTGGAATTTAAATAATTATCATAACGGTAATTATTTAATTTATTGTAACGTTTGGAATTTAAATAATTATCATAACGGTAATTATTTAATATAAAGATTAAATATGATTTATTCCACATTAAGTTATATGAAATCATAACGGTTTAAAACGGTTTTTTATTAATTTTCTGATTTATTCTTCTTGATGGGAGGAGAATAATCAGCTATCTAATTAATAACGAGGGTCCCTAGCCTACCTATATAAAGAGCCATGTGTATCTATCTATTGGCACACTTATAGGCACAGGCCAGAAGAACTCTCTAAATTTTTGTTTTTTCAGAATACTTTGTGTTGCAGAAAATTTATTCGTTCTTCGTTCTTCATCAAGCATGAACAAAATATGGCTAGAGGTATTTATAATTCCACTACTTATTATTTTATAGCATTTTATTTTATATATTATACTTACACGAGGATCTTTCTTTATTAGTTTCTCTTAAATAAAGACAAGGTGGTAACACTTCCTTTACAAAAACAAATGTGATTTCTCTGTGATTTATGAGCATTGGAGCCAAAACTCTAGTGGCTTACCCGTCGTAGGCTCATAGTCCTTGAGGGCTGCAACGTGCTTAGAAATCTTATATATCTTAAAGGCTTTTGACAACAATTTTAAGTTTTTTTTTTTTTTTTAAAAAAAAAAAAAAAAAATGTACGAAATAGAATTCCCACTTTTGTTTTAATTATTTTTATACATGGTACGTACTTTATTGTAAGAATTTTATTTGTATTTATGATTTTATAACCTCAATGCATGTAACTATGATTTTGCAAAGCTTTATGCTCGTGATATTTGGTCAATTAAATACTCAAATCTTTTATTAAAATAAATAAATTTTCCACTTTTGGGTCCCTTCAAATTTCCATGTGAATAATTATTTCTTATTATTTACATTTTTATAAAGATAATATTGCTTAGAGTAATGATTCACTACCACCTAAATATACAACTTTCTACCACCTTATCTATGTGGCAAGGTGGTCCCTCACCTTAATTTATTTTTAAAAAATAAAAAAACTCAAAAAGTAGTAGGGAACCACCTTGCCACATAAGCAATGTGGTAAAAAGTTGTATATTTGGGTGGCATTGAATCATTATTCTATTGCTTAAGCTAATTACTAAACTAATTTTCATTTTTAAACGTAAAAAATTATATTGTCGACCCTATATTTATAGTAAATCATAAACTCGTGCTGTTTTATTACTAAGTGGATAATGTACGGTTCTACATAAACTAATTTAAGACATTTATTTGATGGACATGCAAGAAACCAATTGATAAGGCTAGACCTCACCCATCATAATCTAAAAACAACTACCCGATAGGATCATTAATTATAGAAATTGATTGGTGTGAGTCGATTAAATTTTGTGGTTACTTTACAGACCTATCAATGACGGGCTCAACTACAATTTATTACATTTAAAGATAAGAAAATGAAGTGAAAGGCATACATACGATTTTATAACTAAGACGTTCCATTGTATATATAAATAATCATGAATCAATGTCCATGTCAAGAATTTATAGCCCTTGAAAAGAAAAAAGGAAAAAGATTCTCCTTTTAATATAGGGTTTGGAAATAAAGATAACTGATGTTAATAAGGTAACTAAGATCGAACCCAATCCAGCAGAATCGATCCTAGATAGTTAAGATTGATCCTGACTGTCTTAAAAGCCTTATTTAAGATTTCTTAAGTGTGTTTTAAGTTTGTAAATGTATTTTATGTTCGAAAATAGTGTTTGGCCACTTTTATAGTGCAGGAAGTGGGCTTTGATTGTTAACATTCATTTTTCTTTCTTTTTTTGTTTTTGATTTTCTGTTTTCAAAATAAAAATATTAACAAACAATAAAATACAAAATACTTAAAATTACTTATATATTTATGTCACATTAAACCTTTTAAAAAAATTAATAAAAAAATTACCATGTAAAAAGAATCAACAAATAAAGTACTACATCTGGTAATTAGTGTCCTTGGAGATTGCATAGTGTTGGACAGCTTACTCTAGAACGTGTCAAATGGGCCTTTATAGTGATCATAAATTCATAATGAAGTTAATTACAAAGAAAAAGAAATAGGATTCATGAGGATTTTAGGACATAAGCTTTGCGAGTTTTGGGCAATCATGTGAGTTTGAATCTATGACAAACACGTACGGGAGAGACGTGTCTTACTCCTGCAAGTTTAAGATTGAAGAGAAACAACTTTACACCTTGCATCATGAGACATTAATTTTCATTTCATTCATCTGCTCGTTAATTATTGTTAGTACAGTTTTTGGTACGATCTCATGCAAGTTTAAGATTGAAGAGAAACAACCTTACACCATGCATCATGCATGAGACATTAATTTTCATTTCATTCAACTGCTCATTAATTACTGTAAGTACAGTTTTTTGTATGTTGACATGTCAGCTCTTGATTGGCTTTTCGAAGATCCAAATAAGGACTTGCAAAACAACAAAGGTACACCAAGGATCGGCCGGCAGATTCTCCTACAATGGCTAAGTCAGCAAGAGCTCTTATCAAAATGAATAAGAATGCTATTAAAACTCTCTCTCTATCTGTTCTTTTTCCATTTATTTATACTTCCCTTTAGATTAGTTGACGTATGAGGGGTTCTCCATTTCCCAAGATTGCTGATTATCCGGTATGGGATGTATAGTAATTCGGTACAATGCGAACAATGACTAGGCCTGTCACCCAAACTACTGATATGGCATACAAGGCTTGGGCTAGGCGTAATGTGCTGACGTCTGACTTACCCTCTGGCTTGATCTGATCTTGTTAAGTACTTATGTTAATAAATGCTAGGAATCTTAATAAATGTTATAGATTTTATCCATTGAATCCCCATACCCGTCAGGGCAGGCAGCATTCCCGATTCAACCGTCAAGCTTCCAACTACCACAACTACCGGGAATGCATTCCCAGTAAAGTAATTGATACACCTTCCGAGTACAAAATCTTGCATTTGAGCTGTTATCCATCCGGCCGCTCCATTATGGCCTAAGCGGATCTAATGTGTCACTTTGACCGCACTTCCCTTTAGATTAGCTGACGTATGAGGGGTTTCCCATTTCTTGGGATTGCTGATCATCTGGTATGGGATGTATCGTGATTCGGTACAATGCGAACAATGACTAGGCCTATCACCCAAACTACCAGTATGGCGTACAAGGCTTGGGTTAGGCGTACTGTGCTGACGACTGACTTACCCTCTGCCCTCGGGCCTGATCTAATATTGTTGAGTACTTAGGTTAATAAATGCCAAAAATCTTAATAAATGTTAGAGATTTAATCCATTGAATCCCCATACCCGTCGGTGCAGGCAATATTCCTAAGTCAACCGTGAAGCTTCCAACTACCTTAACTACCGGGAATGCATTCCCAGTAAGGTAATTGATCCACCTTTTGAGTAGGGGTGAAAATAACCGTCCGTAATAACCGTCCACTAACCGCTAACCGTCCCTAACCGTTAACCGGATAACCGGATAACCGTTAAAACCGCCTTAAAAAGGCGGTAACCGGTAACCGGTTACCGGTTTTTAGGCGGTTACCGGCTTTCTTATTATATATAAATTTAAAAAATTTTATATATAAAACGGCGCCGTTTTGGTGTTTAACACCGAAACGGTGCCGTTTCAATTCAGTCTAATAGGCTGACTAGCTGAGTTGAACTTTCACGCGTTAAGCATTAAGCCATTAAGCAAACCCTAAGTCCCGACTCTCCCGACTCCCTACTCTCACTGTGCCGTGCGCCGCCTCCCTACCTCAGCCCTCAATCTCTCCGAATCTCCCTTCTCGCAACACTCTGCCACTCGCCGACCTCTCTCCGCCACTCACCGGCCTCTCTCTCTCTCCGCACAGAAGCTCCAACGCCACCATCGACCTCTATCCGCTACTCTCCGTCCTCTCTACGACTTTGCTAGTAAGCTTTATTTCTTCTTCTATCATTAGACTTAATAGGCTGTGTTTTGGGTTTCTGTTATGATTATTTGTTTGATTTATTTTAGTTTCAGTTCAAAATTTTTCTTTGATTTCATTTCAAATCACTAAAAGTAATGAAACTTGTGTATAATTTCATGAAACTTGTGTATAATGAAACTTGTGTATAATTTCAAATCACTAAAAGTATTTTGTTTGATTTGTTTGTGTTACTTCTTCCATTGCAGTTTTGGTAGTAATTGTTGTTTGATTGTATTTGGAGATTTTTTTTTCTATTGGACTGAGGAAAACCTCTCTGTGCATTTTGCACTGACGACTTGCTTTGGTTCAAGTTGATTTTGTTGCTTCATGCAGTAAATCCTTTGTGGGATACAGTTTGTGGTTAGTAGAATAAAAATGCATATTTACAATTGTGAAAATTTGGATGTATTAGATTATGCTGTTAAGGTCAACATAGCCAAGTTTTAATTTCACTGGAGCTATCTATTCGAACATCATAAAACGTTTGTGATAAGCGTCGAATGTTGCACATTCAAGCCCCTTAACTTATATATGTTAATTCCTTAGCATTGATATTTGTTTGATTTTGTGTTGTTTTAATGTTTTCAGGTTTTAAATAAAGATACAATTAATTCCGTTAATTTTGGGCTTAAAGCACACTTTGAGAAGACCTAGAAGATATGTTTAACCTTAACCAATCATAATAGAATACTTATATGATGTGGTTAAGTTTAATCAAATCAAGAGAAGGATTAAATCGGAATTTCTCCAACAAGAGTCAAAATCGGATTGGATTCAAATTTGGATTCTGCATATGTCTCAATGTTTGGATCATAACTTTTGCGTCAGATATTGGATTGCAATGAAATTGGTGGTGTTGGAAAGCTAATATAATATTCAACAAATATATCAGAAATAGCTTTTCTCTAATTCGAACGTTTACTATGCTAAAATTGCCTCGTAATAAAAGACCGCAATTCTTGCCGAATTTGGAATCCTTTTCCTACTTGGATTGAAGTTTCAATTTCCTACTTGGACAAGAAGACTCAAGAGAAGATTTTTCTGGAATTCCAAGGGCTTCTAGGACTTGTGTGCTCCCTATAAATAGACCCCTAAGCTTCAAGAGAATGTGTGCTTGGTGCTTGGGCTTGTACTTAGATTTAGACAGAAAATCCTTCTCGAAGGCCTGACAAGTTGAAGAGGAGAAGACCATGGCAGGAGGCCATCCCAGCACCACGATGAGCGGTTAAATTCCTAATAGGGTGTTGATGTAGCCCTTTCCAAGTAACAATGGTTTAATTGTATTTTAGTTTGGGATTTTCTCTATGCATGATGGTTGTATAACTGTGAGAATTGATTTTAATGTTTATATTCAATCATTATGAATTTCTTATCTTGTCTTAGAAAGTCTTTTATATTGATTGAACTCAATCCTTCATATTTTCTGTGATTATGTGAATGATTGTTATACAACGGTTTTAATTGATATATGATCAAGAGGATTAGATAGACCATGCCTAGGAAAGACGGATTGTACTACACCCTAGTTTAGTGTAATTTAGGTAGACAGTCCGTGCCAACCGAAGATGGCTTATACTATTCCATTGATTATGTGTATCCTATTAAAGACGTAGATAGTCCATGCCTAGGGAAGACGGGTCGTACCGCATCTTAGTGGTTAGGTGGACGGTCTGTGCCAACCGAAGATGGATTATACTTATTCTTTAGAGGTAATTTCTTGACTACTCGAGTGAGACGAGCCCTATATCATGCATAGTATGAATTTCCCTTGTTAATTTATGATTGACCATTGTTATGCGGTGAGTGGTGAAATCAATCCCCTATTCTTTATCTCATCCATATTATCTTTAAATTTATGTCTTTTACTTTTATGTATTTATTTTAAGAAAACAAAAATCAAATATATTTTAAATTAAGTTATTTTTAATCTTGAAAAACTTGATAGCAATTCCTACGCAGTCCTTGAGGTTCGACACCCTCTCTATAGCCTTATCCTACAAGGATTCGTCCTATTGCGAGTGGTTATTTATTATTGATATATTTTGGTAAACAAAAGACCACATCAATGCAAATTAGATCAGCTAATGCATAAAAATCAAAATACTAGATTTTATGGGAATTTAAGGATTAATTCTTTTATCCCCTTGTCCTATTATAGGTTTGAGAAATTGGATCCTCTCTCCAGATTATTACAAAGCAACATT
The DNA here is from genome assembly GCA_028654335.1 of Alnus rubra. Lineage (NCBI taxonomy): Eukaryota > Viridiplantae > Streptophyta > Magnoliopsida > Fagales > Betulaceae > Alnus > Alnus rubra. Next base: position 95,869 of record JAJPGS010000125.1, on the reverse strand, counting down.
AGAAAGGCCTATTAGTGGGCATTTTTCAATTTGAGATGGAGATGATCCATTTGATGATTTAGATTTTATTTTGTTATGTCTAGTAGTATATATGGTGTTATGTCATTTAAAAATTTTAAATAACATGACAATAAATTACCATGTGGTAACAAACTTTCCTCGTCTCTTGAACCTTCACGTGATTGCATTTTCATTTTTGGTTTTTTTGAAATAGTAATAAGAAATTATTGATGTAATATAAAGGTGTAAAGAGTTTTGAATTTTTGTCCAAAAACTGGTAACCGTAACCGGCTTTTCAGCCCTAAAATAATGAATGATGAGACCGAGAGATATGCAATTCTGGCTAGCCTTGAACTGAAATTTTGTTGAACTATTAATTAATTTTGTTGAAATTTTGTTGAACTGAAATATTTTATGTGTTGGACTTGCTTGTTTACCGAAGACAGTTTGAGGATAGATTTTTATTTTCATCTTTCATGTCAAATTACAGCTAGCTATTAAATCTATGATTAGTTTGAGATGAGATTTACTTTTTTTTAGGTGTGATTGAGTGATTCATCTTTCCTTTGGTTATTAAATAAATTTTATTGTTTATCTAATAACAGATGACAGACACTTTGAGTGATGCAACCACCCCTATTATGGTAGATGACAATTCTGAAACACCTTCCACTGCAAATGTTGAAAGCCCCACACCTTCCCAACAGTCACAATGTAAAAAACCACCTGTGAATCAATCCATTGTGTGGAGTCACTTTAAAAAAGTGGAACCGATCGATAAGGAAAACCCTAAAGCTATGTGCAACTATTGCAATAGGTTAATAGGGTGTCATTATAAGAGGAATGGCACTTCAGCCATAATGCACCACCTTACCTATAATTGCCCAGACTCTCCACTTAAGAAATCAAAAGATTCAACACTACACAAAAACCAAACAATGTTGCAAATGTCATTCAAGAAACCGGTAGAAGGTGGTAGTGGTAACCAAATTGGATTCATGAAGTATGATTCAAACAATATAAGAAATTTGATTGTTCGGTATTTCATCAAAAGTGAGCTGCCTTTTAGGCATGTGGAGAGTGATGGGTTTAGGGAATTGATAAATGGAATTGAACCTAGGTTCAAAGTGCCATGTCGTATCACTTTACAAAAAGATTGTTTGAAACTGTATGAAGAAGAAAAGCTTAGGTTGAGGACTTTTTTGAGCGGTAAAAGGGTATGCATCACTACCGATACATGGACATCCCTGCAAAATATAAACTACATGTGTGTTACCGCTAGCTTCATAGACTCTGATTGGACGATTCATAAAAAAATTCTCAAGTTTAACCAAATTCCCAATCATAGGGGTGAAACTATTGGAAGAATGATAGAGAGTGCATTGACTCAGTGGGGGATTGATAGTGTGTTCACTATTACAGTCGATAATGCCTCAGCCAATGATGTGGGGATTGAGTATATGAGAAAGAGGATGAAGAACAAGAGTCATACTGTTTTAGGAGGAGATTTTCTTCACATGTGTTGTGCCACTCATATTTTAAACCTTGTTGTGCATGAAGGCTTGAAAGACTTAGGTGACTGTGTTACTAATATAAGGAACGCAGTGAGATATGTGAGGTCTTCATCGGAGAGGATGTCAAAGTTTAAAGAGTGTATAGAGCGGGAAAAAATTAAATGTAAAAACATGGTATGTTTAGATGTTCCAACTAGATGGAACTCTACATATTTGATGTTGACCACTGCTGAGAAGTACCAAAGAGCTTTTGACCTATTGGGGGAGGATGAGCATAATCATTTTGTTGTTCCTCAACCTATTGATTGGGAAAATGCTAGGGCATTTGCGACATTTTTGCAAACTTTTTATGAAGCTACATTGAAGTTCTCTGGTTCAACTCATGTCACCTCCAATTCATATTTTTTGCAACTTTGTATTATTCAAAATACTTTGAATGATGGTTGTCTCAGTGAAGATCAGGTCTTGAGTTCTGTGAGTTTTAGTATGAAACAAAAATATGAAAAGTATTGGGGGACTATGGATATGATCAATTTATTGTTGTATGTTGGTTTTGTTCTTGATCCACGCAACAAGATGAAGGCATTGGTGTTTTGGTTGAAAAAATGTAATAGGCCTGTGTGGGCGGATCAAATAGAGGCAAAAGTGAGAGACCTTCTGAATCATTTAATTGAGCAATACAATAAGTTTCATGGGAGGGGAGTAGGGGAGTCATCTAACATTGTTGAAGATACAAGAAGAGTAGATGTCAATCCTATTTGTGGTGATGGAGATAAAGAGACACAATATAGGAATATGTTTTCCCAACACCTTCTCGCAGAGAATGACTTGGAATGTAGGTCGGATGTGGATCAATATTTGTTGGATGGGTGTGAAGCAAATATTATAGATTTTGACATCTTAAATTGATGGAAGGTTAATACACCAAAATATCCTACTCTCGCAGCCATAGCTCGTGATGTATTGGCCATCCCTATTTCCACCGTTGCCTCTGAGTCTGCCTTTAGCAACGGAGGACGTGTATTGGATACCTTTAGGAGTTCATTGTCTCCGCTTACCGTTGAGGCCTTGATTTGCACACAAGACTGGTTAAAGAACCGGCCAATGATCTATGAGGAAGTGTTTCAGGACTTTATGGAAAGCTATGATGAACCTGGTAAATTTTTATGAATTAGTTATTTATAAATTCATTTCATTTACTTTTCATTATTTATTTATTTAACTCAAACTTTTTCTATTGTAGATGGGCCTAAGAATCAACATTCTCATTCAATGACGACTGACACATCTTATTCCTAGAGGAAGGTTATCATTTTTTGACTTGTCATTATATTTATATTACAATGCAATTGCTTAGTTTGTCAATTTTTTAAGTTTATAATATTTATTGTTGTTATCTCCACAGAATTTTGCTAGAAGACCGAATAGGAGTCGTGTTGTTATTTCCACAAGATGGTTTTGTTCTTGAGTGTGGACTTATGGACTATGGATATGGTTTGATAATTGATGGGTGTGGGTGTGTGGACTTTTGGACTATTTGGATATGGTTTTTTTTTTTATGTTGTGAATCAAACAATGTTGTGAGTGTGGGTGAGTGGACTTGTAGACTATGGACTATGGACTATGGACTATGGATTATTTGAATATGGTTTGATTTTTTGATGTTGTGAATCAAACAATATTGTGAGTGTGGGTGAATGGACTTGTAGACTATGGACTATGGATTATTTGAATATGGTTTGATTTTTTGATGTTGTGAATCAAACCATATTGTGAGTGTGGGTGTGTGGACTATGAACTATTTGAATATGGTTTGATTTTTTGATATTGTGAATGTAGGGGTCTAACTTCTAAGAGGTGTGTTGATAGTTGACTTGTGTTTTGAATATGGTGTGTCCACTTGTGTTTTGAATTTTTGATTTTATGTAAACGCATAATTGCTTGCAAATTGATTTTATGTAAACGCATAATTGCTTGCAAATTTGTAATTTTGTATTTTAAACAATAGCCTAATTTAACAAATTGCATAATAGAAAACTAGTAAAAAAAAAAAGGTTCAAAACAAAACAGGTCCAATAGCTAAAAAAGAAACAAAAGATCAAAAAAAAAAAAATGAAAAATCGGTTCCAGGTTAATGGTTGGCGGAGGCGGTTAGCAATTTTTGCTAACCGCCCAACCGGTTACGGTTGCCGGTTTTGTCCAAAAGCCGGTTACCAAAAACCGGTAACTGTAACCGGCTTTTCAGCCCTACTTCTGAGTACAAAATCTTGTATTTGAGCTGTTATCCATCCGGCCGCTCCGTTATGGCCTAGGTGAATCTAATGGCCGGGTCACTTTGACTGTAGCCCACTTAGACTTGGAGAATGATAATTCACCAACAATTATCTTGATATGACTTCTGTTCTCTTTTTTATTTCTTTTTTATGAAATGATGAGCACGTACGTACAAAATTATCTTTAAAAAAATTAAAAAATAAAATTATCTGAACGCTAACTAGCATGCATATTTTTAGGACAGCAAGCTTTGTCAATTTCTCACACCCATAAAAAATTAATATTCTAAGCCCATATATTAGTTAATATTTTATATCAGAAATTACGAACAAAAAATAAAAACTTTTGTTTATCAAAGAAACAAAAAAATGCCAATGGGCTAACATATAATTCCTTTTAGCTTTCTCTTCGAAAAAAAAAAAAATGCCAAACACCCCATTATAATTCGAAAGAGGATCCAAAGAAGCCAAAAAATTTAATAATAAAAGGTGTGTAATTGGAACGAGAGTTTTATTCGTAGGGTGTGAAATCAGAAGTTATAAATTGCAAATGGGCTAAAGTTTTTCTACAAAATTGTAATAGTGTGATTGAATTCATCATTCTCCTTTTCCTTTTATACTTCTATAAAAAAAAAAAAAATAATAATAATAAAAAATAATTAAATATTTAAAAAAAATTAAATAATAATAATAAATAAATAATTTTGAAAGTTTTAGGAATTTGGCCATAAAATTAAGAAATTTGATTTCAAATAAAAAATGAGTAAAGAAAATAATTTAAATTAATATTCGGCTATTAAAGAAATTTTGTTTCACCAATAAAACAAGAAGACTTACGTCCCATGTGGAATTGCACATAAAAGACTATTTATCTCAAAAACAATTTATGGCCGAATTCCCTCAACTTTCCAATAAAATTCTGGCCCTTAAAACTTCCAACTTTCAACCGAATATATAAACGAATTCCTAGTTAATTTCTCACTTATTCTTAATTTCTAAAAATTTCAATTTACACTCTTGAGAGTTCATAGAAATACAAACTATAAATCAAGGGGTTTATGCAATTATTTCTAAGCCTTTGGCGGAGGGGGTTGTGTTACAATTACACCTTTAATGGTAAATACTAAGAAACCGTACTTCACCCTAATCGTTAATATAACGTAAAATGATGCAAATACCGTAAGTTTAGAAACAAAATTTATCTAAAATACCCTTAAAATAAAATAATAGAAAAAATAATTATTGTTTTATTAAATACCAACAGAAAAAAAAAAAAAAAAAAAAGATTGTAGGGGTGACAGCCCCTAGTGTCAGACCGCCCCTTAGTGTTTGTGGTAGCCAATCCACCCTCTAGGGGGTAAATCAGCCACTGGCCTTGAAACCCATAAGGGTAATCCAACCACCACTTTCCAACACTTAGGGGTGGTTTGACTAGCCCATAAGATCTATTTTTATTATTATTATTATTATTATTATTATTACTATTATTATTACTACTACTATTTTAAAGTTTAAGTGTTTTATTTTATAGTTTTTATTTAATTCTTAAGTTTTAAATTTTTTATTTAGCTTTTTAATTTTTGTATTTTTTAAGTTTTTAATGTTTAGATTTTTTTTTTTTTTTTGAGGGTATTTCCATCATTTAATGAGATTTAACGTCTAAAAATGGTATATTTTGTCTGATGTAAGAAGATTTTCAAATAATTTTATTTTTTTTTAACCAAAGAATAGTTCAGTACAACTGAATGTGACAAGTATTAGATCATAAAGGTAAGTTGTAAATGAGTTATGGTACTGTAACACTAAATTCTTCCATGCCTATGCTACACAGAGGAGGAGAAAAAATTATATAAGCAAAATCAGTGATGAGGAAGGAAAATGCTGGACTAAGGCTGCTGACGTTGAATCGGTTTTCATTGATTATTTCAAGGGCTTATTCACTTCAACAGGATCTACAAGGATGGAGAAGTGTCTCTCAACAGTGCTAAACCGGGTTACTCCAGCCATGAACCAGCTTCTACTTCGGCATTATTCCACTGAAGAAGTAGACTTGGCACTCTCCCAAATGTAGTCTTCGAAGGCTCTAGGCCCTAATGAGTATGGGGTGTGTTTCTATCAAAAGCACTAGATCATTGTAGGCCACCAGGTTCGGTTAGCTATCTTAAGTTTCCTCGATCTTGGGATTTTTATATCTTGCCATTAATTACACTTATATTGCTGTAGTACCTAAATCTGCTACTGCCAATGACAGATGGGGGGGGGGGGGTGGCCCCCCTCAACTCTTAAGAAAAAAATAATAATAATTAAGGTAAACAAGTAATAATAATAAGGTTTTTTTACTTATCGGCTCATAGAAAGAAATTTTTTTGGCACCGTGGCCCCTTCCCTTTTATCATCTCTTCAATTGGCCGGTTTCATTTCATTTGAAAAGATAGTTTTATTGTCAAAACTTTTTCCTTTAACATTTCACGGGTAGCAACGGACATGTTTGAGAAGGTAATAATGAAATGAGTTTTACAAAATTGTAAAGACTTTGTTCAAAGTAAATGAAAAGGGTTTAGTAAAGTAGTGCATTGAAAGAAGACAAGTGTGGATTTGATGAGTCACACGCCTGACAAAGCTCGATTTCCTAAAGATGTGTGGCAAAAATAACGTAAAATGGGCAAAAATAACTAGATGGCATTAGAAAAGTCTAAAAGATATGCGTTTCATTTATTTTGTATTGCGTTTAGCAGAATAGAATATAATGTGTCTTGTATAACAGTTAGTGAATTATTGTGTTAGTTAAAGTGTGTTGTTTTAACAAAAAGAGTAAGAGAATGTTAGCTTCAAGAGTCATGTCATTCAAGTAAAACTTTGCGAGAAGGTCGAGAAGCATGCAATTCATCCAATTGAAATTTCTCAATTTCATTATAGAAACTGAGACCTTTTTTATTTTTATTTTTCATTTTTCATTTTCTGAATCTTTGGACAACAGTTTTCTTTACTTTTTTTCATTTTCTTTTTCTTTTTTCTTTTTTTTCCAAAAAACTCTTTTCACTTTTGCTTAATGATTTTTAATTTGAAGGGAATAATAAAAATATCAAAACTGAGTTATGTTTAATTTACTTAAAATTTGCCTTTATATATGTACTTTACCCCTACTTAAGAAAAAAATTTATTTGGCCCCCTCCCATCAAAATGTCTGGCTCTGTCCCTGGCTACTGCTTTTAATGTTAAGGACTATCATCCCATTAGTTTGTATAATGTCCTTTATAAAGTAATTGAAAAGGTACTAGCCAATCAGCTCAAGCAGGTTTTGTCCGAGATCATTTCACAACAACAAAGTGTTTTCCTGTGTGGTAGACTCATCTCGGACAACATCTTGATTGCCTACGAAGCACTTCATACCAAGGCTACTCGATTGACAAGGAAGAAAAGGTATATTGTCATTAAGCTTGACATGAGCAAGGCCTATGATCAAGTTGAGTGGCCATTTCTTAAAAGTATTATGAGAAAATTGGGCTTTGCAGAAACATGGATCTCTCTGATTATGACTTGTGTCAGTTCAGTTACATATTCAGTCCTCCTCAATGGGCACCCAGCAAGTCTTATCACTCCTTCCCGAGGGTTGAAGCAAAGGGATCATTTATCCCCCTATTTATTCGTGTTGTGTGCGGAGGGGGTGTAGTTCACTATTGCTGAGGGCTGAAAGAGAATGAAGCATTTTGGGAGTCCCTGTTTCTGCTAAGGGGTATCAAATGTGAAAATTGAAATTGACTTCTAAAAATAAATAGCAAGTGTGTGCACAAGTGTCAACAAAAATTAAGCACAACGGAAAATAAAAGACACAGATTTTTGTTGACGAAGTGGAAACTCAATCAAGAGAAAAACCACTATGGGGCAGCCAAACCCAGGAATTCCACTATTCAGAAAACAAGACTACATACAAGATAGTAGCACTCACATATACTCGATGCAGTGGTCGTACCTTGCTCTCTAACGTGTAACCCAACACGAACGCCTCCCAACCAGGTCTCCTACTTGAAAGGGTCTTCAATGGAATCCTTTACCGTAGGGCCAACCCCTAAGATAGACTTCAGATGTAGCGCAGAACACTTGTAACGGCTTCATAGGGATCTTGAACTTCTTTGAGCTCTTGTGGAATTCAATACCGAATTCTTGCAGTTCTCAATGCCCAAGGGCCTCTATTTTTAGGCTGAGGTGCAGAATGGGCGACTACAGTAATATGTATGGACGCCGTCCGGACGGTGAACCTTGGCCGTTCGGACGGGCAACAGTGCGATAGGATTTTCCAAAAATTTTGCTGAAAATCTTTCCTGTTTAAGAGCCGCATCCGGACGGTGAGACACTGAAGTCCGGACGGTCGCACATCCGCTGCAAGTAATTTCCTTCCATATAAGGCTTCGCCCGTCCGGACCAAGGGGGATGAACGTCCGGACAACTGAACTTCAACACGCAATTTTCATATCTGCTATGCCCGCTTCCGAACCGTGAGAGGCAGACGTCTGGACGGTTGAAGTCGAATCAACAATTTCCTTAATTGATGAGCGCGCGTCCGAACCAATGCTGACTGGCGTCCGGACGGTGGTATTTGAATTGCAACTCTTGCCTTATCTATGAGTGCGTCCGGACGGGAAACCACATCGTCCAGACGGTGTATCAATCTTCCCTTATTCTGAACTTGGAAATAATCTGAAGCTGATCGATCACTGATGGACGTCCGGACGGGCTGCTGAGATGTCCGGACGGATTCAAGCTGGAATAGAAGCTTCTCGATACAGTGGAGGGTTCAGACGGAAAAACACGTCGTCCGGACAGATGATACTAGTCTGTCTGGCGTCCGGACGGGATGATACGTCATCTGGACGGATGGAACAGTGGACAGATTGACATCCAGACGAGATGACACGTCGTCCAGACAGCTGACAGGAAATCTGAAATCTTCTATCTTTTTCACAGTGCAGAGTTTTCTGAAAATGCTATGAAACGTGGAATCCATGTTTACAGCATCTTTACACATAAGTGATTTTGTCCAAACAGAATGAGGCCAAAATACTAACAAACTCTCCCTTTGGCTATTCTGAGACAAAAATCACTTGACCGGTTTGAAAATACATTCCCGGTCCAAAAATAAAAATTACTCCCCCTTTTTGTCACAAAGGGACAAAGGGTAAACCAGAGTAATAAAAAGCCAACTGTAATAAAAATTATTCCCCCTAACGGTCTCAGAAGGACCTGGGAAACAGAGTAATATAAGTCAAACAGTTTTACAGACAAAAGGAAGGAAAAACAACAAGCTGAATGGAAGAAAAAGGAGCAGCAAGGATAGGTCCTTCATAAGTATAAGAGCACACGCATGTATCCCTGTCTTGAGAAATTAGGCACAAGGCATGTCAAAATTATCCACACATACAGTTGATAGACAAGAATAAGATAGGCACAGATTCCTTTGCAACTTGAGTAACGAAAATAGCACTATTTTGCTCATGCAATGTGTGGGTGTGTGGAGACCTTTTCCCATATGGTATGACTTTCAATATTTTGACCAACAGCAACCAGATTTTCCTAGACAGGAGAGAAAATAAATGGAAGATGAGCTAAATGTCAAACCTTATAACTTACTAGGGCCTAGCCACCCTCATCTGATACACTCCCCCTGAGATGTAGCACCTAAGTGATTTACTTGTACCATAAAGGACAACGTAAATATTTTACTTGCACGTAGAGGGCAAGGCATAAAGCAAATGTAGCACATAAGCAGTGAATATACACTTAAAAACACAGAAATTCATATGATTAACTGCTTGTTTCTTACGGTGCTGCAAACTAAAGGGAATGTCAGAGTTTATAGGTGCTAGGTTCAACTAGCATGTGGTCAATTTGGTCATCTTCTCAAAAAAAAAAAAAAAAACTTCTTCTCTTATCTAGAATTTTTAGAAACAAGAGGTCAGAGAAGGAAAGATGTACCTTATAGGGGGGTCGGAGATAGTGCACATTTTTCATCACATGAGGAAAAGAAGCTATCAATCAAAACAAGTAAGCAGGAAACCTTTGCATATGTCAGATTTGTGTTTTCAACCATATGTACGAATAATTCATCAATGCATAGTGAACTAATAATCCATGTAAAATGCATGAGAGAGCTGCCATACCTTAGAAGGGACCAACCTGCTACTACCTCCCAAATTTTTTATTTTTTTATTTTTTTATTTTTACAACATCATGCTGGCAAACGACAAGAAGCTTATCCAGCATGGAACATCATGTCTAGGACATGGCACACACACCAATGGCCTTTCGAAGAGACTCAAACCTGCTACCATCTAGAGGTTTGGTAAGAATGTCAGCCAATTAGTTTTCAGTGGGGATGAATGAGAGTGAGACTACCTCGGATTCCACAAGATCATGTAAAAAGTGATGTCTAATGTCGATGTGCTTGGTCCGAGAATGCTGAACGGGGTTCTTGGAAATTTTGATAGCACTAGTATTATCACAGTTGATAATCATAGTATCTTGAGAGAATCTGTAGTCCCCCAGCAATGTCTTCATCCACAGTAATTGGGTACAGCAGCTACCCGCAGCAATATACTCAGCCTCAGCAGTGGAGAGGGATTATAGGCCTGTTTCTTGCTCATCCATGCTACAAGATTGTTCCCCACATAGAAGCATCCTCATGAAGTGCTCTTTCTATCATCAGCATTTCCAGCCTAGTCTACATCAGAGTATCCTAGAACAACAAGATTTGTTTCTCTAGAATACCAAATACCATAGAGAAATGTATCATTGACATACCTGATGATACGCTTGACTACAGTGAGATGTCAATCCTTCAGATTCGCTTGAAAGCGAGCACAGACTCCCACACTGAAAGCAATGTCCGGTCTGCTGGCTGTAAGATACAGAAGACTCCCTATCATGCTCCTGTAAAGGGATGGATCAACAGATTTTCCTGCAAGATCACTGCTAATCTTGACATTGGTGCTCATGGGAGTGCGGGCACGACTCTTTCCATCCAAACCAAATTGTTTGACCAGATCCTTAGCATACTTAACTGAGAGATGAAGATGCCCTCAGCAGTTTGCTTGACTTGAAGGCCAAGGAAGTAGTTCAGCTCACCAATCATGCTCATCTCAAATTCCTGCTTCATTTCCTCAAAGAACTCATGGGCAAGAGAGTCTAAAGTAGCTCCAAAAATGATGTCATCAACATAAATTTGAGCGATGAGTTTGTGAGTACCTTGTTTCCTGATGAACAGGGTTCGATTAGCTTGTCCCCTTTGTAAACCCCTTAGCCAGGAGATAAGTGGTGAGACACTCATACCATGCTCGAGGAGCCTGCTTAAGCCCATATAATGCCTTCTTCAGTTTGTACACATGATGAGGGTGATGAGGATCTTGAAAACCCTTTGGTTGTTCTACATAAACTTCTTCTTGAAGAACACCGTTCAGAAAGGCACTCTTTACATCCATCTGGTATAGCTTGAACCCAAGATGACAGGCAATGGAGAGAAGAATTCTAATGGATTCGAACCTGGCAACTGGAGCAAAGGTTTCATCAAAGTCTATTCCCTCTATCTGAGTGTATCCCTGAGCAACAAGGCGAGCTTTATTCCTGACCACAGTGCCATGCTCATCTGTTTTATTCTTGAAAATCCACTTAGTACCAATGATATTATGTTCAGTAGGACGGGGAACCAAGGTCCAAACATCATTTCTAGTGAATTGATGGAGCTCATCATGCATGGCAGACACCCATCTTTCATCTTGTAGAGCTTCATCAACTTTCTTAGGTTCTGACTGAGCAAGGTAGCAGCTGTAGAAAACTTGATTGGCTACTTCACTGTTGGGCTGAATGACTCTGCTTCTTAGCCTACGCCCTTCATTTACGGTTCCGAGGAGCTGCTGAGGAGGATGATTGTGCTTCACCTATGCTTGCTTAGGCTGATTAAAAGGAATATCTTCATCTTCGGAAGTAGAGGGAGTGGTATCCGAAGTCGTGGGAGAAGGAGATTTTTCTGGAGACATGTTCGGAGAAGACTTAGTACAATCAGTTGGAGCTGGCTCAACTGTATTGAGCTGACTTTCTTCACTGCTGCTTGGTCTCTCATATTCTTCATCATCAACAACCACGTTTATGGATTCCATCACAGTCTCTGTCCTTTTATTGAAAACCCTGTAGGCACGACTGTTTGTGGAGTATCCCAGGAATATACCTTCATCACTCTTGGAATCAAACTTCCCAAGATTCTCCCTGTCATGAAGGATAGAGCATTTACTTCCAAAAGTTTTGAAGTACTTTACAGTGGGTTTCTTACCTCGCCAAATTTCATAGGGAGTCTTGTTTGTTTCAGGCCTCAGGTATACTTTGTTGATAATGTGGCATGCAGTGTTAACTACTTCTCCCCAGAAGTGTTGAGCAAGATTCCTTCAGTGGATCATCACACGAGCCATCTCCTGAATAACCCTGTTCTTTCTTTCAACAACTCCATTTTGCTGAGAAGTGATAGGAGAAGAAAATTCTGGCTTGATTTCGTATGAGAGACAGAATTCTTCGAATTTGGAATTTTCAAATTCTCTTCCATGATCACTGCGGATTCTCATAATCTGGCAGTTTTGCTCAACTTGAATATTCTTGAATAAATGTTGAGCTACATCAAAAGCATTAGATTTTTCCCGAAGGGGGATAGCCCAAGAATATCGAGAAAAATCATCCACAATAACCAGAATATATCTTTTCCCACCCAGACTAGCAGTTCTAGTGGGACCCATGAGATCCATATGCAGCAATTCTAAATTTCTGGAAGTATGAATACCTGAGGTCTTCTTATGGGCTGCTCGAGTTTGTTTCCCCAGTTGGCAAGAACCACAGATTCCTTTCCTAGTCTTCTCCATTTTGGGCAGATCTTTAACAATTTCTCTGCCTGCAATTTTTAACATATCAGAGAAATTTAGATGTCCTAACCCCCGATGCCACAGCTCACTGTCATCTATGGTTGCTTTATTCCAGAAGATCTGAGGATCTGTAGTGAGACCAGGAAGACCATAACAGTTGACAGCAGTTCTTTCTCCCCCCATAAGCCATCTGCCACTGCTGTCAAATATATTGCATTCCTTTTTGGAGAATTGCACCACCAAGTCATTGTCGCAAAATTGGCTGAAGCTGAGAAGATTTGCCTTGAGCCCTTCTATGTACAAAGCTTTTTGGGATGTCCCGAGACTTGGAATATCAATGATTCCTTTTCCAATGACTTTGGATTGACTCCCATCTCCATAGGTGATCCGTCCACCTTTTCCCATCTGAACTTCTTTTAGTAAGGTCTTGTCACCTGTCATGTGCTTAGAACAACCACTATCCAAATACCACAAACAAGTATCGAGAATTTTCAGTGTAGTATGAGAAACTAAACACAGATTATCTTCCTTTTTTACCCAGACTTGTTTGAAAGTTTTCTTATGATTATTTACCAGGACAGATCTTTGTTCATTAGGGGTGAGGTATGCTAACTTCTCACTAATGAGATTAACTTGATCACTTAACATTTTGACTTGTTCTGCAAAACCTGGTTCATCTTTTCTAGGGGCAAGAGTTTTGTTCCTAGGTTTTTGGGACCTAATCTGGAAACAATTAGGACGAATATGACCAATAACACCACAGTGATGACATGTAGGTATAGACTGATTTTTCCCTTTACTCCCACAAATAAATTGAGTATGAGACATAATAGGCTTAATAATCATGGTTCTATGAACAGACATTTCATGAGAAACAGAAGCAACATTATGCATACTGAACTTAGACATTATAGAAGTCAAAGAAATAACACTCAAGAAATTTAATCTTCTCAGAGTGTACCAAGCTCTGATACCAATTGAAAATTAAAATTGACTTTTAAAAATAAATAGCAAGTGTGTGCACAAGTGTCAACAAAAATTAAGCACAGCGGAAAATAAAAGACACACAGATTTTTGTTGACGAAGTGGAAACTCAATCAAGAGAAAAACCACTCCGGGGCAGCCAAACCCAGGAATTTCACTATTCAGAAGACAAGACTAGATACAAGATAGTAGCACTCACATATACCCGATGCAGTGGTCGTACCTTGCTCTCTAACGTGTAACCCAACATGAACGCCTCCCAACCAGGTTTCCTACCTAAAGGGGTCTTTAATGGAATCCTTTACCTTAGGGCCAACCCCTAAGATAGACTTCAGATGTAGCACAGCACACTTGTAATGGCTTCAGAGGGATCTTGAACTTCTCTGAGCTCTTGTGGAATTCAATACCGAATTCTTGCAGTTCTCAATGCCCAGGGGTCTCTATTTATAGGCTGAGGTGCAAAATGGGCGACTGCAGTAATATGTACGGACGCCGTCCGGACGGTGAGACATTGAAGTCCGGACGGTCGCACGTCCGCTGTAAGTAATTTCCATATAAGGCTTCGCGCGTCCGGACCAAGGGAGATGAATGTCTGGACGGCTGAACTTCAACACACAATTTCCATATCTGCTATGCGCGCGTCCGAACCATGAGAGGCAGACGTCCGGACGGTTGAAGTCAAATCGGCAATTTCCTTAATTGATGAGCGCGCGTCCAGACCAATGCTAACTGACGTCCGGCTGGTGATATTTGAATTACGATTCTTGCCTTAGTTATGAGTGCGTCCGGACGGGAAACCACATCGTCCGGACGGTGTATCAATCTTCCCTTATTCTGAACTTGGAAAGAATCTGAAGCTGATCGATCACTGATGGACGTCCGGACGGGCTGCTGAGATGTCTGGATGGATTCAAGCTGGACAGAAGCTTCTCGATACAATGGAGGGTCCAGACGGAAACACAAGTCTTCCGGACAGATGATGCTAGTCCGTCTAGAGTCCGGACGGGATGACACGTCCTCCGGACAGATGGAACAATGGACAGATTGACGTCCAGACGGGATGACACGTCGTCCGGACAGATGGAACAGTGGACAGATTGACGTCCGGACGGGATGACACGTCGTCCGGACAGCTGATAGGGAATCTGAAATCTTCTATCTTTTTCGCAGTGCAGAGTCTTCTGAAAATGCTCTGAAACGTGGAATCCATGTTTACAGCATCTTTACAAATAAGTGATTTTGTCCAAACAGAATGAGGCCAAAATACTAACAAAATGAATCACTTATTCTTCACGGATGATAGTCTCCTATTTTCTCAGGCTAATTTCCTAGAATGGGGAAGGATTCAATAGGTGCTGCACTTGTATGAATCAACTTGGGGTCAAAATATGAACTCCAACAAAACTTCCATATTTTTTAGTAAAAATACTAATGCTCCGTTTATTTCGGCTTAAAATGATTTCGGCATTTTCGGTGTTTAGCAGGGACAAAAATAATAGTAAACCGAAAAATGATTTCCGTTTGACAAAAAATGCTTAGTTAATTTCGAAAAATGATTTATGCTTTTTAAAAGAGTAAATCATTTTTCCCAGACAGTAGACGCAGTCGACCCTCTTTTAAACGACGCAGTCAACTTTTACGCTCAAGTAGTCGACCATCGCTAGAATCCTGTAACTAGTCGTACCGAAATCTAGAAATTTCTGCTGGATTTGGCCAAATTCCGGTCATATTAGGCTAGATTTTGGCCAATTTGGCCAGACTCTTGATTTGGCTAGAATCTGGCCAGTCTGGTTGGATTTTAGTCAATACAACTGGAGACCAGCCAGATTCCGGCCTTATTAGGCTAGATTTCGGCTGGATCTAGCCAGAGTCTAGCCAATCTGGCTGAGATCGAGCCGTATTAGGCAGATACCGGGGAATTTGACAGGAATCTGGCTCATTAGAATCCCGCGACGGCAACCGAACTTTGTCGGATTCCGTTTTTCACCGTTAGTATTTTTTCGTGAAAGCCAAACGCCGAAAAATATTTTCAAAAAAATCATTTTTCCTGAAAAATGATTTTATCGAAAATATTTTACAACGAAAATCATTTTACATCAAAACAAACAGAGAATAAGAGAGAGTTCAAGGAGCATATCAATTCTCATGTGGGTATTTATGCGACAAGCAGCTATGAAAAGTACTTGGGTTTGCCAGCTTTAGTGGGCCGTGGAAAAAATTGAGCCTTTGCTAGAATTCAAGGCAGAGTTAGCAAGAAAATTCTTCTCAAGACTATGATTCAAGTCATTCCCACTTATGCAATGAGTGTGTTCCTTCTCCCTAAGACTCTTTGTAAGACCTAAACTCATTGACGAATAGATTTTGGTGGGGATCGCAATCTAATGGGAAGAAGGTGTCTTGGATGAATTGAGAAAGGATGGGAGTTCTAAGCAAAGGGACGGTATGGGGTTTTGGATTTAGAAGTGTTTAACCTAGCCTTTCTTACCAAACAAGGCTGGAGATTAATTCAATCTCCCGATTCTTTGGTGGCTCGCATTATGGCAGAAAAGTACTTTCCAAATGGCTCATGAAAAGTTTAATGCTTAATGCAACTCATGAGCCATTTGGAAACCCCTCTTGCCCAAACCTTTTTTTTTTTTAACAAATAGTGAGGTTGCCCAAATTTAAGAGGTTCTCAGACAAGACCTTTTAATTTTTATTTAAGAAATGCAAGAATCATCTTGAAAATGGATTAAAAACCTTAATGTAGATGTTTGACTTGGTATATCCTAGAGAATAGCATAGAGACAAGCTATGTTGCAAGGAAACAAAGACAAGTGAAACACAATATGCAGTTTGGAGATGTATGCGGCTGTTACAAACAACAGATCTTTGTCCCTAGAATTCTTTGTCCATAGATCCTACCCACAAATCCCTTCTTATCACTAAAAAAAAAAAAAATTAAAAAAAAAAAAAAAAAAAAAAAAAAAAAAGCCAATTCCTGGCATTTTTTAAATGATTGGAATGTATCAATAAATGCCAGAAAGCATGTTCCTGGCATTTGATTAGTGGCAATTTTAATTGCCACTAATGCAATGTCTAAAAAGTTGCAATTACTGGCATATACCACATATGCCAGAATATCGCACAATAATTTGTGCCAAGAATGAAACATGTTGCGCTAGGAATTACTTCTAGCGCCAAGAATGAAGCACGCTCCATCCAATTTATTCATCTATCTTAAAAAAATAAATAAATAAATAGAAAGCCATGTGTTTTTCAAGAGGTACAGATTCTCTCCAAGAACCTACCCGGCTAATCTAAATTGTTTGGACTAATTGTAAGTATGCAGTTGTAGTGTTGATGTAGAGCGCTTACACTGAACACCTTTCATCCTATATTTAATGAAATATGTTTGGTGTTATTATCTTACACATATTTTTTGTAAATTTACCATTAAATTTGTGAAACTCGTGAATGGTCCCAGGTATTCAATTGTTAATATACATCTTTTATACAGATATTAGGAGTGAGTAAATCCCCGCAGAACCTGTCCCGCCCCGCAGAGCCCAAAACCCGCACCCATGGTGCGGGCCACGGGGCTTTTTTTGCCCCCCGCCCCCCCCGCGCGGTGCGGGGCGGGTTGCGGGGGGGACCCTTGAATTTTCGAGGGTCCCCGCCTCGCCCCGCAAGTTTTGAAAAAAAAAAAAAAAAAAAAAAAAAAAAGGGCGAAAATCGTAAAAAACACAAGCAGGCAACAAGCTATCCTTCCATCCCTTCGGTCCTTCCTTCTAACCCAACCCTACACTTATCTTCTCTAAGTTTCTAACTCCCTGAGCGCCGCAGCCCTGCCACTAGCCAGCCCGCATCACCAGTCACCAGCCCTACCCTGAGCGCCGTAGCCCTGCCACTAGCCAGCCCGCATCACCAGTCACCAGCCGCTAGCCCTGCACTGAGCGCCGCAGCCCTGCCACTAGCCAGCTCGCCAGTCGTCGCCTCACCAATCACCGGCCCTCACCAATCACCAGTCACCGGCCCTCCCCGCACGTACAGACACACGTCACACATCGGCAAGCCGCAGCAGAGGAAGGGGAAGGAAGGCCCCTGTAGTCGGCACTCAGTAGGTATTTTTCTAGTGATATATATCTGCAATGTCTTATTAAATCCTTTCTTGTTTCATGGGTTTTTGCTGGTTTTGGGGAAATCTTGGTTATTAGTGTTAATTGTTTGGATTTATTTTTGTTGGATCAGAAATTTTCTGGGTTTGACTTACTATGCATTGCTGTGAGATCTGATTGCTCAAAATTTCTAACTTTGGTTTTGTGCCCATTCTTTCAAGTTTTCAATTAGGTCATGTTGGACGATAAGGATGCATCAAATCTGTTATATTGACATATTGTGCATCGTGCTTGTTTGAACTGCTTGCTGATTTATTTCTAGAGTCAGATGGATTTGCATTTTAAGGCTCTCACACATGTTTTAATAAATTAAAACAAGCAGCTTAATAAATAAAAAACTTGATCCTGTTAAATTAAATCAGCTTGGCGAGGGACTAAAGAAAATATAAAAACTAGCTAAAATAGTCCCGACTTTGTAACCATGACTAGTTTTTACCTTTCAGATTCCCTTCCTATTATTTCCCCCTGTTTGTTTTTCAGTTTTGAGGATTTTCTTTGTGCATGATTACACTGAGTTTAATCATATCTCCGATGTGCATTCAGGCCATGAATTGTCTATATACATAATACCCATATGATGATAGAATAGCAGAGTACTGGTTTCTGATGTGCATATCTAATCCCTCTATAGAGTTGATAGAGAACATAGCCAAGGAAAATCTTTTAGGGGTTCAATTGCAAGATATTGCTGACAATTTATTGCAATCTTTTGAAGGAAAATGAATAAACCACTAATTCTCCATTTGTTTGTTTGTTTGTTTTCTCTTTCTCAAAACAAAAACAAAAACATTAACAAACATTATTACAATTCTTGCATCATTATCCAAAAGGTTAATGATAGTATTTCTCTTTACCTTTTTTCCAATCTGTATTTATCTTTACATATTCCTTCTTGATACATGTGCGCCTATAATTTAAATTTGAATTTGTGGTTCAAGGAATCAATGGGGCATGTGAGGTCTTAATAGAATATGTTAGGATTATCAATGAATGATTATGTTAGGTCTCTATCTGCTGTTGATTATGTTTTTTTTTTTTCCACTTAAATTGTAGAATCAAGTCATGGACGATTCAACTAGTGCTACTATTGGGTCTATTGGTTCTAGTTCTGCTTCATCTATGCCTAGTCTTTTGGATACTAATATGGGTTCTAGTTCTTCAACTATGGGCCCTCAAAATCCTAGTGCAGCTCTCCCACCAAAACCTAAAAAAAGTGAGCAAACATCAACGGTTTGAAAACATTTTACCAAGTTAGTATTGAGTGACCCCGATGATCATAAATCACAGTGCAATTATTGTAAGAGGGAGTTTAATTGTCACCCTAGAAGTCATGGTACTTCATCAATGCTACAACATATCAGGAAAAGCTGTAAAAAATATCCTGGTAGGTTTGATGAGACACAATCGAAGTTGAGCTTTGAGGCTAAGAGGGAAGGGCAAGCGGCAGTGGGTGAAGGATTTAGTGATAACCTTGTGATTGAGAAGTTTAATGCTTCAAAAATAATGGCAGGACTTTCTAGGATGATCATAGTGGATGAGTTGCCATTTAGGTTTGTGGAAGGTGAAGGGTTTAAGGACTTTATGAAAACAGTTGAACCTAGGTTTTCATTTCCTTCCCGTTTTACTATGATGAGAGATTGTTTTAAGTTCTTTATGTCTGAGAAAGAAAAGTTGAGGGCAATGTTCTTGACATCTAGTGTTCGGGTTTGTCTTACCACTGATTGTTGGACTTCAATACATAACCTTAATTACATGTGTATTACTGCTCATTTTATTGATAATTAATGGAACTTACACAAAATAATTTTAAACTTTTGTTTAATTCCTAATCACTAAGGTGAGACCATTGGGGGAAAGATTGAGTCGTGTATGCATAAATGGGGCATTGGTAGCATTTTCACTATCACGGTTGATAATGCTTCTTCCAATGATGCTGCTTTAGAGTACTTGAGGAAGAGAAGTGCTCATAAGCCTAGTGCCATATTAGAAAATCGGTTTATGCATGTGAGGTGTTGTGCACACATCTTAAATCTTATTGTGACTGACGGGTTGAAAGAGGTTGATGAATCCATTATGAGGGTTAAAAGTGCGGTTAAATATGTAAAGTCTTCTCCTGCAAGATTGGAGAGTTTTAAGACTTGTCTGGAAAGAGAAAACATTAATTTCAAGGGGCTGTTGTGTTTGGATGTTCCAACTAGATGGAACTCTACATTTAAGATGTTGGAAGGTGCAGAAAAATGTCAAAGTGCTTTTGAACTTATGGAAGAGTTGGATGGATATTATGGTCCTACGTAGTGGGATAGTAAAAATGGTTTAAGACCTCCTACTTGTGATGATTGGGCTCGTATTAGGGTTTTTCTCAAGTTCTTCGAAATTTTTTAGAAGCCACAATGCGACTTTCGGGGTCTTTGTATGTGACATGTAATATGTACATTGAAGAAGTTTCTGTCATTCAACTGCATTTACAAGAATATTGTGACAGTGATGATTATATATTGAGTTCTATGGCAGAGAAAATGATGTTGAAGTATAAAAAGTATTGGGGGGATCTTGATAAGGTTAATGTGTTGTTGTTTGTTGCTATTATACTCGATCCACAGACCAAGTTGGGATCATTGGAATGTTGGTTCAATGATATTCTTGGTGTTGAACAATGCAATGATATGATATTAAAATTGAAGAACTGCCTTCAAAAATTGTTTGATCACTTCAACACTGGAGAAAACTCTCAAGGTGAACATAGTGGTGCACTTCCTCAAGGTTCCTCGGGAAAAACTGGGAAACGTCCATATAAATTGATGAATAGGTACTCAAAGCTCATGACTTCTAATAATGATGTTCAACACAAAGCGGAGTTAAATCGGTATTTGATGGAGAAGATTGAAAAACCGAATGAGAACTTCGATATTTTAAATTGGTGGAAGGTGAATTCAACCAAATTCCTAGTACTAGCCACATAGCACGTATTGTGTTGTCCATTCTCATTACTACAGTTGCTTCAGAGTCGGCATTTAGCACTGGAGGGCGTGTGTTGGATCCTTTTCGAAGTTCATTGGCCCCAATAACGGTTGAAGCATTGGTGTGTACACAAAACTGGTTAAGATCAAAACCCATCAATGGTTATGACACAGAGATGGTTGAAGATCCTGAAAGTTATAAGCTCGAGTCAGGTAAGCTTTTAGCTTTCTATTATTCACTTCTTAATTTATTTTTCTATTTAAATATTCTAAATTTCTAATTATCGGTTCCAATCTTTGTAGAAATAAATTTGAAGAACATTAATATTTTGCTTGAGGAGGATTAGTGAAGTGAAGACTCAAAATTTTGGTTGAAACTTGGGTGTTTGATGCTTCATGCTTGTGGTGATCGATTGGAAAGTGCTTGATGTTTTGGAACATTTAACATTTCGGTTTTTTTCATCTTGTAATATGTTCTTTGCGTTGTCAGTAATTTGTTCATTTATGGGATTGAATTTCTATTCGTAATTAGCAGTTAAACCCTACTTTGTAATTTGTAATTTATTTATTTATTTTTTTTCAATTTTTTCTGCACTAAGTGATTGAAAACATTGCAAGCAAAAATGTTTTCTTTCTTCTTTTTAAGTTTTTTATGGATATCTATTAGTTGATCTTAGTTGATATGGTAAATTGTTAAAAGATTTTTATGGATTCATTATATTAGTTGATATAGACTAAGAAAATATGAATCATTTTAACTCTTTTAACACTCTATAAAATTCAATGGTTAATAGTATGAACATGTTGGTTCATAATTCGGTGCTATTTACATCGAAAAACATGGTAAGGCTAGAAATTACAATTTTATATTTTATTCCCAATTTTTTATATTCCATAACCCATCATAACCCACGGGGATCCACGCACACCCGCAGGGATCCCCGCCCCGCAACCCCGCCCCATCCCCACCCACCCTGTGTGGGTGCAGGGGGTAATCTGTGGGGCGGGGGCAAAAAATCCTCATCCGCCCCACCCCCTCCCCTCCCGCTCCATGCTCAGCCCTAACAGAGACAAACAAAAAATGTGTAAAAAAAAAAAAAACCAAACATTTTTCATATTTAATCGGCCTTTTTATTGGTCCATGCATTATGTCTAATTGATTTGAACCGATTAAATCCTGAGAATGGAGAGGATCATATTCCCAAATCTCTAAGGGATCCATGAACCTCCATCTTTTAGGTTAGGCCTTCCAAATGGACCACTCGGGGCCAGAGAAATTTATAAGGCACACCCATTGAGACTTATTAAACGATAAGGACTTTTTCATATGAAAAAAGAGTGACCAATACAAGTTTTCCCCCACCAAGTGGAGGAGCCGAAATTCTTCCCACATAAAGTGTGATTTCCAATACGGATTCTCCACTACCACAACCATCATGGGGTGATATGGATAAGAACTCCTGTGGTGCCAAACAAATTGACGGAAAACTATCTTTAACTCTTGCAACAATTAATAAATCAAAAAACAAAACATCAAAGTTTGGTACTTTTTAGAATCTTCTATATTTTATTTGAAATGTTAAGGAGATAATGTAACAATATATATAGTCTTAGAGTATTCTTAGTAGTCTTATCAAATTTTATTAATCCAAATAGTTAAAAATTATTTTCCTCTATTTTAGCCATTTACTTTTTTAAAGCATTCCCAGCGACCTTACTATTTTAACTATCATTATTATTATTCTATTTAAACAATCATTTTTAAAATGGAGGTTGTGAATGATGCATGAGAGATACATTAAAATAAAGAAAAGAGAAAGTTTTAATAGTTTTTTTTTATAAATTTGGTAAGTGAACAGTGCTCACTATTGTAAAGTGAGTATTGTTCACTTACCAAAAAAAAATTTCACCAAATTTATGAGGCTGCTGAAGAGTCATTTTGAACAATTTCACCAAATTGACTTGCCAAAATAACTAAAATGTTATTTTGGTGAGGATACTAGAAATGCTCGTACGTTATTTCAATTTTTTGAGAAAAGTACATATTTCTCCTCAAATTAACACTTAATTTGTAATGTCTTTCTCAACTATCGATTGGATCAATATCTCTAGGGGCGGAGCCAGCATTTACAATTTGGGGGGTCAAATTGAGAAATAAAAAATAAAAAATTAGGAGTTAATTTTTTTTTTTTTTTTTTTTTTTTTTAGGAAGACCTTCGGGCTTGGGGAGCCCACCTCACCCCCAAGCCCTTTGCTACCTCCACCCCCTAATATTTTCAAACTATTAAAAATTTGTAATGTACCCTTTTTGTCCCACAAAAAGACAAAAATATCCCTAAAAACACGATGGCCATGGGTCTTCACTAGACCCACAATAGCGGTTGTGGGTCACCAATATTTTTTATGTTTTTTATTATTATTATTGTATTTTTTCCAAATTTTTTATAAGGATATTTTTGTCATTTTTGGTAAGAAAAAGTACATTGCAATTTTTTTGTAGTTTAAGGGAATATTGATGCAATCTTTAGTTCGGAGATATTGCCAATTGAGTGTTAATTTGAAAAGAGTAAGTGTTTTTTTTTTTATAAAAATAAAATAAAATAAAATAAAATAACATAACAACATATTTATCATATAGCAATATATACAAATGAGATTTGATACGTTGTCACCTCAAGACATAACTATTGACTTTTTTTATTATTATTAAATAAAAAATCGCAAAATCATGTAAATAGGTTAGGGTCTATTTTGTGTTATCTTTTTTTAAAGAAAAAAAAAACAAATTTAAAAAATTAATAAAGGTGTCAATAATTGTATCTTAGGGTGGCAAAATATCATTTCTCTATACAAATAGCTTTCATATTCTTCTTATAGTGTGAACCACTTAAATGTGCAATAGAATTTGGGTGGCTGAAGAATTGAATTGGATATTGACCTTTCCTTCGGAGTGAAAGCAACACCAATCTGAATATAATGTGAAAATTCCTCGATCAATTCACCGTGTCAATCAACTCCTAAAAGTAGCATAACACCAAGGATATTCGTGAACTTAACCAACTTCAATTGAAATTTACCAAAAATTTGCAAAATAGTCAACTAAAATCAAAATCAAATTTCAGCCATCCTAAAAACTTAATTGTAGTAGTCATTAATGATAAAGTCATTGCAATTAATCTCTAAAAAGAAAAGTTGCTTCACATGTTTAACTATGCTACAAATGTTAATTTTTACACTCATTTTATACAGATTAACATAATCATATTGACCGTTTAAAATAAAAATAATTTAAAACACGTCAGTCCGACAATAACTCAACAGCATAGTAGATTAAAAGAAGTGGTTTAACTAATTAAACATGGACACTTTATCCTAGGTCATGTATCATTTGCACAATAATAATAATAATTAAAAAAAATAATGAATAACTTCACAAAAGGGTATTAAATTATATGTTGTTTTAAGATAAGGGTACTGAACTAGCAAACAACTCAAATTGAGATATTCAAGTTTTCAAACGTCTTACTTAAAGGTATTCCGTTAAAATTTAACAAATCCTAACGAAGTACTCAAAATACCCCTAATTTTTTTTGAAAAAAAAAAAAAAAAAAAATTGCTGGTCAAAATTTATCCGAATTTGAATCTTTAAAAAATTTTATAAATTGTTTTTAAAAAATAAACACATAGATATTTTAGAAATTTTTGCAAGAAGACATAAAAACAAAATTAAAAAAAGATAAAGAAGACAAACAAAAAAAAATCCTTTAATGTATTTACTGATTTACATCTAAAATTTACTACTCCACGTCTCCATTACACCATGAATCAATATCAGAAAACATTTAGAAAAAAAAAAAAAAAAAGATACAAAAAAGTCTAAAAGATCAAAAGGCAAAAAGAAAAAGCAAACCCACTACCAAATTAATCTAGGACATAATCGTTTCCGAATCTTTTATCGTCATCATCATCATAATTCATCGTCCACCACCACCTACTCTCTCCCCCCTCTCTCAATAGCGACGCTTCCACGTCAGCATCCGACCACCAACACCACGCGACCCCGCTGCTGCGATCCGGGTCTTGACCCTCTCGAAATCCGAGATCTGGCAGGGGATCGTGATCCCGCCCTGGTGCTGATGCCCATACTCCTCCTCAGCCTCCCTTAGAAGCTCACCAAACAAGGGATGGTTAAAGTAAATCACCGGCACCAAAACTCTGTGAAAGCCGCCGTCTTGTTGCCCCACGTACACGGCCAGGTGTCCCTTCGGTACCGCCACCTTCTTCTCCCTATCCAGCGACTCGTAGCCCACGGGTACATAACACGACCCCGGTTTTCTGCAGCACAGAGTTTTCGCTCCGTTTGTCAACCGCCGGCCCCAGGTGATGAGTTTCGAGATGGGCTTGGGCTTGCTTGACGGCGGGTTTATCCGGCGGTATCCGGGTCGGGCCCGTACTTTGCGGAGGAGCCACTTGGAGGCCCGGACCAGCCGTTTTCCGAGCTTGAAGCCTCTGATCTTTCTCATGTCTGTGTTTTGTTGAGTGAAACGAAATGGGGTTTTCGTCGAAAGGAGCGGGGCTTCGTGAGGGTGCAGTGGTGTTCAAGAAAAGGGCCACGGGTCGGCGACGGACATGGTGAGGCGGAAAAGGGCGAGGCAGACTTCAGAGAGCGATGTGGGTATGTTTGACATGGCAGAAATCGCTATTCCGGAGAGAGTATTTCATCCGAAACTCCAGGAAACAAATTTATGGGTGTTGGATTTGGTAGTCCTTTGTAGGGAGCTCTCAATGATTAAGCCCCCCAAAAAGAACAAAAGAGAGCCGAAAGGGTCAGAAGGGCTGCACGGAAGAGAAGAAAATGGCAGGGCTATGAGCTGGTTGGTAAGTTATTGTGTGAAGGACATGAGAGCGTTAAATAGCCAGAGAGAGAGAGACTTACAGCGAAAAGTCAAAAGTCAGATGAAGGAACGGTCAGATGATATGTGCCTGCGGCAAGATTTAGACGGTGGTGAGATTAAGATGTGTACATAACGTATTTTGAAGGTTGTGTTTGACTTGGATGAGAATACTGCGTTTTGATTGGGCAGTCAGGTTTCTAATAGCGGGTGAAAGTTCTGTAATCGTTGCGAAGAATGAAGATTTCAAATAAAAGCAAGAATCTGAGATCACCCACGTTGCTTCGTCGAAACTGCAAGATTGGACACGTAACGTGCCTTAAATTAATGATTGTACATTGACAAAGTCTGACGTAGTTACGGTAGAGTACGGCATAGTGGATTAGAATACTATCGTCGAACCCGTGTACTGCACGTGGCAAGCACCCTCTGCTGCTTCGTACGAACTTGCCTTACCGTAGGATTTTGGGGACTCCATCTCTCCGGTTTTAACCGGAGCGGTTAGAGTATTCTCAATACCTTATATATATCTCAATCTAAAATAATTAATTAAAATTTATTTTATCTAATTTAGTTAGTGAATTTTAAAATACACTATATATTCAATTATTTATTCTTAATTCTATATTATTTTTATTAAATTTTTTTCACGTGGGTTCCGCTTGATAACTTCACTACTTCACACACTTTCTTTTAGATCTCCACTATAAAGAAAGAAACAAAAGGAAGAACGTGGAGTCATGTAACTCCATGGAAAAAAAAAAAAAAAAAAAAAAAAAAAAAAAAAGCAAAAAAAGGTAGAGATAAAGAATAAAAATAAAAAATAAAATAGATAAGTGAATAGTATAACTCTACTTGTAGAGTTGCACAATTTATAGAATTAAAAAAAAAAAAAAAAAAAATTCTATTCTAGAGTTGGAATACATAAGCTGATGGAGTCTTTTTTTAGTACTTTTGTTATCTATTCTATCTTAAAGTTGTAAATAGATAATCTATTGGAAGTGCTCTTAGTGATATAAGAGGGTATTTTAGTAATTTTATATTGTGTAAAATTATCAAAATACTCTTATTTATAACTAACTAGCTCATCTCCAGTTGAAACTCAACTAAAGGTTTCAACTAGAGAGAATCCTATTGCAGGATTTTGGGACCCACCTTATTCCCTTAATTTTTTATTATTATTTTTTTTTTATGAAACTCGCCCTATTACCATTTTTTGTTTTTCCAAATGCATCATCTTTTATGTTTAGGAGATTAAATAATAATGATCGGGTTGTTTAACTATAAAGATAGAGAAATGATTGTCCTATAACTCTTGTACAACACTAATAACTATTGCAATACTACAAAATACACAAGAGAGCCAGCCCTAGAGAGAAGAAGAAAGAACATAGGTGTTAAAGGAGAAGGGAGGCGCAGTTGAGCTTTTGTTCTCCTAGTCTTTCTAGGGTTATAGAGCTTTGGGTCTCTTAGTCATTCTAGAACTATGGAGTGATAATAGCTTAAAAGTGCTTATTTTCTATATTAAAATAAATATTATCATACTTTATTATTTATTTAATTATTGCATTTTATATTTAATTGTGGAATAGTATGATCTTTTTAATTAATTGCATGATTTATTCTTAGAAAAAAAATTTTGTTATGCAAAATTCCTTGATTCATTGTTAACTACGGGTACAATGAATGCTTTGAATTCCCTAGGAATCAAATAACCAATTTTGCGTAATAAAATCAATCAATTTTAATATTAATCTTTTAATGATATTTTCTCTTGGTATTTACTGATCTATTTTTCGATTATCACATGAGTTGCGAAATAAATATTATAATTTTGTTAAAAGTAAAACCCTAATGCCTTAGCTTGAGATTTAGCTAGACATGATTACGTAAATAAATTTCATCGTTAAAATCTTAAACATCATACTAGCAAAATAAAATAACTAAGAAGAAAATAAAAACAAATCTTGAACAGTTGCCGCTGTCTTCTTTGATCTGGAGTTTCTTCTCTTTTTCTGCAATTTTCGGAGCCTTAGTTTGTTGCCGTGTTGCTTCTCTTACAAAGATAAGAGTCATTCTTCTTTTGAGATTCGTACAACTATAAGAATCCAAGTCTTCTATTTGTTCCATGTCTCTCTCTCTTACACTTGAAATAAAACTCTGCTTCTTCTTTTTATAAGAGCCAAAGACATCTTTTTCTTCTTAGTTTTGTCATGTAACAGTATCAGAATGTTTCTCCAATTCGTGGGTCCAGCAGTTTAGTTTCACCTCTTATTGTATTACACGTTGGACTCTATCTTGGGCATAGGATAGACTTCTTCTTTTGACCCATCTCTTGGCTTTTACTCTTTGATTTCTTTTGTAATTCCTACATAACACAATTTCTTGAATTAATATATCATTTAATCTTAATGTTAGTATTTGAACAATATTCCATAATTAAATATAAAATGCAATAATTAAATAATAATAAAGTATGATAATACTTATTTTAATATAGAAAATAAGCACTTTTAAGCTATTATCATGGAACTTTGTGTTTTTCCTTCTTTCTTTTTTTGTTTCTTCAAGTAGGAAGGCTAACACAAGACGTCTCGTAGGGAAGCGGCTTCTCTATCCGTGTCACCGGCAAAAGTTTGGCTGAGCTTCCTTCTTTTACTTCTATTTTTTAGGCCAGATCTATATTTTTCTGTCGGTTCCTGCAAGACGCACACAGTTTTTCTTTTGACGTCGACTTGTGTTGGGTGCTTTCTGTAGTTGTTTTTTTCTCTATTTTTTTAGAGTAGTTTTTGAAATTCTGTCTGTTAAATTTGTAGATTTTATGGCTTATTAATTAGATCAGCCCTCTTTTCTTTATAGGGATGTTTTATTGTTAAATAGTGGTTCAAACATTTGTCCTTATAATATTTGTTTATTTGTAAGCAGCACTCAATTCAAATTTTTCTAGCTTAGTGTGTAGGGTGTCGATGTGCTTCGATTCACTATATTTGCTTTCGGACCTCTTCAGATTAATGCATGGTAGCTCTGGTTATTTTGTTAAAAAAAAAAAAAAAAAAAAAAAACTAATAACCATATTTTAAATCAACCATTAGATCTGTTTTCTTACATTTAGCCCATTTGGGTTATTCCATATTCAATGGTTAAATTTGAAAAAAAAAAGTTGTCGGAATTGTACAAAATTTGTATAGAAGTTGTATATGTACGTATCATGTCTCTATAGATAAACATTGTTGAAGCCTATTTAAAATCGATAAGACGACATTTTCCTATTGAGATATGATATGTTTACAACTTTTGTACAATTTATGCTCCGTTTATTTTGACGTAAAATGATTTCCATCGTAAAATATTTTCGGCGAAATCATTTTCAGAAAAAATGATATTCTCGAAAATATTTTTCGGCATTTGGCTCGAACGAAAAAATTACGAAATGCGAAAATCAGAGTTTGACAAATGCCACCGGAATCTGGCAACGTCCGATTGCCGTTGCCAAATTTCGGCGAGCACATTTGGCCGAATTCCGATCAGACTCTTTCGGATCTGGCCGAATCCTGGTCGTTTTGGCCAGATCCCGACCATTTTGGCTAGATCCGGCCGGCTTCTGACCATGGCTGGAATCCGACAATACTTCGGCCAATTTCGATTGGAATCTGGTCTGCCGGCTGGCAGGTTTCTGGCGATCGAATTTTGTCGGACTCCAGCGCCAGCTGGATTCCAACGATCGACAATTGTTGAATTTTAACAATCGAATATCAAACGTGCGTGAAAAGACAAAGAATTTAATTTCGAAAAACTATTGGTTTTAAAAACCGTAAATCGTTTTCCAAAAATTAAAGAAGCTTTCACGGTCAAATTGAAAATGATTTCCGTTGACCATTATTTTCGCCCTTACCAAACACCATAAAATGCCGAAATCATTATCCAAAAATCATCTTACGCCGAAACAAATGGAGCATTATGTATAACTCTAACAATTTTTTTTAAAATTAACCATTGAATATGAATGGTTCATATATATGAAAACAGATCGAATAATTAGTTCGAAAAAAAAGTTGTTGGAGTTGTAAAACAATCATTTCACTTCCCTATTATTATATTTTAAATATGTATTATGTTGTTCATTCAAGGAATCAAATCTAAAATATTTTGTAATAAAGAATAACTTTTATAGGGGACTTGACATAAACCAGTCTTATGTACTCTCTAATAACAATGGGCCAACGTCAGTTTAAAATACCAAAACAACTTAAGACGAAAACATAGGATCAAAATTTCAAATCTCAAAATCTTATCAAATGGCATAAAAACAAAACAAAATTCTCCCGCCTCAATTACGGTGAACACTACATTCGAATTTAGCTTTGTTTCATATCCCATAGTTTTCGTAGCAACCAAACCAAAAAGTAAATTGAGTTCGAATCATTGGAATCACTACCAATAATTTCTTCAGGAATGTTAGAATCAGAATGTATTTTAAATATATTTTGAATAGAATATTATTAATTTATATTTTTTAATATAAGTCGATTTAGATTTATTTGTATAAATCGACTTATTTTAAGAAATACAAATCAACCTAAACTAAGAAATATAAATTAATAATATTATATTCAAAATATATTCTTAATATATAAACATATAATTACGGTTCTTACCTGTACATCATATTTACAAAAGAAAAGAAAAAATTACATAATTTTGTAAACCTCCATTTCATGATAGGTGTAGGAGTACTTGAGGAAGTATCGATCATTGGAATCATTTGTTGGAATTTTGACTTGAATACCAATTTTTTCTGCCACTATTGAAAGAAAAAGCAACCCAAATCTCCCTCGCAACCCTCCTCTAGCTCTCTCCCCCTTTCTCATCCCTCTTCTTCCCCACCTCTTGCTTCTCGATCAATAGCCATCTTAATTGTACATGCAAATAAGGCAAGACCCAAGAATCCCCGTGGCCAGCCACTTCTCTATATACTTTGCGTGGAATCTAGGATTACAAGGCATTACGTTTTTGTTTTTATGTTTAAATGGTTTTATTTGTGATGATTTTATTTTTTATTTTTTATTGATGATATGTGTAATCCTGTGTTTTCGTCATAAGTTTTTTTTCGAACATCGTAGCATGTGTTTGCTTAAAAGGCCTGAAGGCTTACATCATGAGAAAAATGTACAAGATCCCTACACTCTAAGTCAGAAGGATCTGACTTAAAAAACAGCTATCTAAGCAGAAACACAAATCTTACAGGAATGACATTTGAGTCTCCCTTTACATTAATGCTGACTCTCAAAATAAAAGAGGGCCGATCTAACATCTAGCCAACATAAATTCCTTTAAAATTTAAGCAATACAAAGACAGACTGTATCGAAAAAATAAGGGGAATGCACAAACACAAAGGCAAAAAAAAAAACCCAAAAACAAGTCGCCAGCCGTGGAGCAAAGAGGCTGACTTCGTCGGATTGGCGTGGACCCCAGGCGTTGCCTAGCACGACCTAAAAAGGTGGAGCATGGCCGTGCATGCGCAGTTAGAGAGTAAAGACTCCCTAGCACGTGAGGACCACGCGCCGAGCTCCGGCGACCGACACGACCGATGCTTCCGGCAGCAGGGGCGACGGACGATGGGGAACGAGGCTGTGTGGCGTGGCGCGTATCTAGCAGAAGTCGACGGACATGCATAGATCTGGCTTCAAATTTCAAGAAAAATAAAATAAAATCTGACCAAAGCACATTGTCGACGACACAAGAAGCCAACCACTCTCCAAACTAGACTTCTTGAGTTGAATCTTCCTACCATAACCTAAAGAAAGAAACAAGAAAAAACAAAACACAAACTACTATAGCCCAAACAAGCTAGGGGAAAAACAGCCGCCACCAATTCTACTGATAGGAACAAAAACCTCCAATCATTAACAACAAGAGAGGGACAAAAAACACAAGCCGGGAGGAGGGAGCCTCCCTCCCTTGGCAAAACAAGGCTCTCTAGAGGCTCTCTCTCTCTCTCTTTTTCTCTCTAAAGGCTCTCTCTCCGTGCCTGTTCTATTAAATCTTTATTTTCGTCATAAGTTATTTTTGATATTCTAAGCTGATGTAGCTTACTGCTATTGTAAGGGCACAAAAAACTTGGTTTAAACTATGTCCCTAGCTATAGCAATTATTCTCTAATTATCATAGGTATCCTTCTTGAAGATGTTATGGGTCTGTATGGGTTTGCAATTTTAAAAAGTGAGATTTTAAAATGTGCGATTTGAAAAAATGATTTTTAAAAACGCAGTTAAGTGTTTAGTAAAATCGCAGTTTAGCATTAAAATCATAAATTAGCATTTAAAATTCTACGTTTAAAAAAAAAAAAAAAAAAAAAAAAAAAAAAAAACTCTTATTGGTGATTTGAAAAAGCTGATTTTCTGTGTTTTCAAATTGCAACTTTTAAAAATGCAATTCCCAAACAATTTATATTTTACGATTTGATTTAAAATCGAACTTGTGAACTACAAAATCATAATCCAAATGCACCCTATACGGTAACACCACTTTATCTTTAGAACGAAAGAAAAATAAATAAAACAATTGATTGTGTAGGCTTGGCAATTCGTGTATTCGGGTCGGGTTCGTGTCAACCCGGCTGACCCGATTACATAAACGGGTTCGACACGAACCCGACCCGATTATTAATTGGGTTGTGACACACGACCCGATAAACACGATTAATAATCGTGTAACTCGTTAACCCGACACGACACGACACGACCTGACATCAATTTCACATGTTTCAAGTTTCAACCTTCAATTTTAGTTTTTACCTTCATGGCTTCAATTGCCGGTTTCTTTCTTTGATATTTCTTTTCTTTCTTCATTTTCCACTCGGTTCGTAATTGATCACCATCTCTCTTTCTGTTACGGATGAGAGAACGAAAAAGACAAGAGGAAGGAAGAAGAAGAAAATCAGAAGGGAGAGGAGGATGATTCTCTCTCTTTTCTATGCTGCGTGTTTGAACAAGAAGGAAAAAGAAGTGAAGAACTGAACAACTAAGAAGGGAAAAGAATAAAGAAAATGGGAGAAGAGGGTGAACGTGAGGCGTGAATTTTTTTTTTAATCCAGTTATAATTGTGTTGGCGGATAATCGTGTTGGAGGGTCAATCCACGTAATCGGGTTATAATCGTGTTGGCGGGTCAACCCGCGGGTTGACCCACCAAACACGATTATAATCGGGTCAATCCGATTATGACCCGAACCTGATTATAACAAACTCAAACTCGGTTTTTTCGTGTCGTGTTCGTGGGTCGTGTCAAAAATTGCCAACCCTATGATTGTGTTCTTCTAAAAAAAAAAAAAAAATGATTGTCTACTTCTGCTCCTTGCCTGCCACGTGTTTACTACAACATAATTCACACCCGTCTTGGTCCACCGTACCATACTAGAGACTTCCCCTTGCCAAAAAATCGGGTAGGTCAACAACGTAGAAAAGTCCAACTCTTCGTACGGTACGGTACGTTACGTACCCCTCCATATACAAACAATCTCGTGCAAATCAAGGCACTTGTGGGGCCCATTTTAAGCCAATCGACCCTTAACAATTTCGAAAAAGTGGGGTCTCTTGTACAAAACGGCCGGTCAGCGTTGCGCGTGCTTGAGTCTAACTTGACGGGCCGGGCTATGAGAATAACCGACCCGAGAAGTCTCGTTTTTCTTTCATATGTGCTCTGCATTTAGCTGTCCCTTTCTCCACTAACTTATGCTTTTAGAATTTAGTTCAAAGAATAGGATTAAAAAAAGAAAAGAAAAAAAAAACAGGAAAAGTGCACCACAAGTTTGGCTAGTTTTTCTAAAGTTAACTACCTTCTAGAGGTTTCTCATTTTCAACTTGTACTTTTTCTTGGAGTTGAAACATTATTATTATTATTATTATTTATTTTTTATTTTTTTTTATTTTATGATGAGAAACCCTATAAAAAGAAGGTCATTTCGTGTACTCACCCTTATCAGGTAAACTTCAAATTAGTGTAAAGTGTCCCTTCCATATAGATCGGGTAATACTCCGACTTCGCCAACAGGCTGACTTCAAAAAATTGTTTACACCAAAGAAAATTCGAACCTTAGAATTCATGGGACTACCACAAAAACCAAGGCTTTTACCACTTGAGTCCTACCATAATATATATATATATATATTACTTGATATGCTTTCATCTTTTATTCATCATATCTAATGATAATTTTATATATATATATATATATATATATATATATATATATATATATATATATATATGAATGAAAATGAATGAGAGATGGATTGGAGATAGAAAAATAGCATTTTTTTTTAAAAAAAAAAAATTCTAAAGTGATTATGTCATATAAATTTCAGGTCTTCTAGCTAGAACTTTGATAATTTATCTTTGAATCAAAATCTAGCTTTCAAAACGAGAAATGTTATATGATATACCTTTATTTCATGGACTGATGTGATAGTATCTATTAACCCTTGAATTGGCTAAAAGTTCAAAGACTGATGACGCCATATCAACAAGTGAGATTGAGGTAGAATGTGGTGCAATATATAGCATTACTCTTTAAAAATATTTACCCTACTCTTAAAAGACAAATACATGCAAGAATAATGATCTCTAAAACATATAGAGTATTCTATTTAGTAAATTTTCTTACATTCTAATAATTATTTGTAATTAAATTTTGTCACATCAATATTTGTCGCTCTTCACAACTTCCTATTTATTACCTAAGTACTTATTATATTTTTTAGTATTTAAAAAATCATAAATGCTAATGTGATAAAATTTCAATCATTTAAATTATAAATAATGCTTAGGGTTTGAGAAAATTTGCATAACAAAATACTCTAGTTCTTCTAAAAAAACGTATCTTGCAAGCAAGCAAATAATATCATTAGTACTGTTAATACTATGCATAAGTGTTAACTAGAGGGGATTAAACCCCATAGGGTTGGCTTAAGTTGTAAAGCCTTTGGACTTTGTGACATTTTCATCAGGTTTAAGGTTTGAATTTCATTGAATGTAAATCATTCTTTGGGTCTTGATCGCGGCAAAGTTAAGTTTTACCTGACCCATGTGGCGAACGCTTTAAACAGGTTCGGAGTTTATCTTTCAAAAGTGAAATATATGAAATGACCTTGGCTTAGAAGAGCCCCGTCATTAAAAATACAAAATTTCTAAAGAGGGTTGGTAATCTGTTGATGTTTCAAATAGAAAGTACCTGAATTTCAAACGCTTCTGAAATATGGAAAGCTACATGAGTTTCTTAGATTTCTGGAAAGAAAGTATTGTGAAAGATATCCGAAACAGTTTCTTTGTCCCTTCGCTAGCTCTCCCCTTCTTTGTGCTATCTTTTTCATTTCTTTTTTCTTTTATTTCTTTTATTTCTTTTTTTAGGTAAGCATTGCCATTCTAGTTTACAGATTGCTTTTTATTAAAAATTTAGGAAAATTAGACTTATTCTCTTCTAACTATCACTCAATTTGTAATTTCCTCCTTAATATTTTAGTTTTTGCAATATACAAGAATCTATCATTTGGGTTGTAATACAATAATATTCCCCTCATGCATCCCAAAATTATCAAATACCTTGCATAAAATAATAATAAAAAAAAATCGAAAAGAAAAAAAAAATTAAAAGGCAAAATAAAAATCAGAAAAATGACAAAGGGAAAAATTCAAGAAAAAAAATGGTAAAAAGGAAAAACAAATCAGAAAAAGAGATTCTTTTCGTGTTTTTCTGAGTTTTGGCCTTTATATTTTTCTTATTTTTTTCCACTTTTTTTAAAAAAATTGTGTCTTTTTTTTTCTTTTTTCTGATTTTTCTTTTTTATTTTATTTTTTATCTTGGGTTATTTTTTCAATTTTTAGTGTGAAAGGGAGACATGGTAACTCCAATGATAAATTCATTAAATTGGGAGAACATTAAAATATATATATATATATATATTAAAAACAAAAATAAATAGGATAATAACCAAAGAAAATTAAATATAATTTCCCCTATAATCAAAAGTTGGTGAGGAATGGTAGGGCAGTTGTCCTTTTTGTCAACTCCATATTAAAAAAATAAAGAGTAGCAATTAATTAATTCCCAATTGTGTAGCCTTATCATTGGTCGTCTCCCCCACCTTGAGACTGCAACTTAAAGACCAAGTTGAATTTTCTGTATTTTTTTCGGTTTACGCAACGACTCTTCGAAGTTGTGACTTGTGAGTCATGACCCTCGAGCATGTGTTAAGACTTATAAAATCTTTTTGTGTCACCTAATATATTATGAAAAAGAGAGAGTAGACAAATAAAAAAAATAAAAGGGTCATGCTGCAGGCAGGTTCTTTGGAAGTCTGACCATGCATGCATGCTCAATTTCCAAATATATGAGCATTGCTGGAAGGTAATATAGTTTTTATTATAATTATTTTTTCTATAATGTCGGCTATTAAAATATTATCGGTCACGTAATAGTTTACATGATACTTATTACCATGAACATAAATTGAAATAACACTCTATATATGTAGTACTTAATTATCACATCAGCCACTAAAATAAGGACTGACGTGTGGCGGTGAACGTGCCACTATTTTTTCATAAAATATAAATTGCCGATTGAATTTGTAAGATATTTGTAGTAAAAAATTGTAATACTTTAAATGAGAAAGAAATGTAACAACAAATACAATAGATAACTCGCATATATGGAAAATTATCTTTCGAGAAAATTTCACTTAATCCTCATGAACTTTTATTGCTTTTGTTATCTCTCTCTCAAAATTCAAAAATTCTCAATTTAGTGTATCGAATTTAAAAAAAAATTGCAATCTTACCCCTTACCGTTAGGGTTTGGGTTAAATTAGACGGTGAAAGAGGGACATGACCATTCTATCCCTGTAAACTTTATGAAAATACAAAATTACTTTTAAATTTTAAGATTTTTTTTTTTTTTCCAAAATAAAACATTTACCGTACCCCTTATTATGTATTATATAATTTGGTATAATATTAATAGACCATATACACGCCTGACCAACTTGGATCGGAAAAATGAACTGCAAGTGCCGATCGATCGAGTACGTAGACCATGACAACCAACAGCAACACAAAAGAACGTAACTAAAACATACGATAGGACTCTTTCAAAGGGGAAACCCAAATAGCTCGACCAACCACGTTATTATAACGACAACTTAAATAAAAAAATTAAAAACATTAATTCCTGCAAAAGGAACGCCAGGTTTGTAGCATCGAGGATAATTACGCCGTGATTAATTTTAGTCTGATCTAAATTCAAATGGTTCAGACTCCGATTAAGGCCAAAATTCACGGGTAAATGCTCTATATAAGGGAATGTCATACTACCATTCTAGGTCACTACAAAAAAAAAAAAAAAAAATACTAATTTGTAGTGACCTACATTTAGTGGCATTTTTTTTGTCTGACACATTACTAACTGTTACTCTGTTAGTGGCGTTTTTGATACGCCACTAATCAGTTCGTCACTAATTCTCATTTAGTGGCGTGGCAGTTTCTAATACGCTACTAATTTAGTAGCATGTCAATTTTTAACCTCACTAAATTTCAATATTAAAAAATAAAAATAAAAAAATTTAAATTTTAGTGACGTATTTTTTTAGTGTTAACATGTTACTAAAATTGTATATCCAAATGAAAAAGAGGGGGGGGGGTTGGGAACAGAGATGGCCAGCTCCTATTTTTGGGATTAGCGGCACTTATTTGCATATTACGGCACCTAAAAGAAATCAAATTTCAGCTTTATTCATCAAAATTAAGACCATAAATTCACCAATACCCGCTGCGCTCGAAAATTGAAAGCCACTCAAAGATGCAATAGCAGTAGGTCAATCTGGAGCAAAGAAAATTTATTAAAAAAAACATGTATTCTTGCATGCTATCAACCAAAATATGCTATGAATCCAAACAAATTAAACAGAGATAAACTAGAACAAGCACAATTCTGCTGAAGAATCATAGATCAAGCATTTTAACAAAAAAGAGAAGAAAAAACCCTGAAGCCATGCGTACGTGTACCTGAAAACAAAAACCCTGCTTTCTTCTTTCAATCTCCAGGTACCTAACATTAAAAACAAAATGGCAAAGGGATTAGAAGAGGCGGGGGAGAAAGAAAAAATGAGGGGAAAAGGAAAGTAAAGGGGGGAGAAAAGAAAAGAAAGAAAGAAATAGGAGCTAGGCTACTGGCTCACGTATTCTCGATGAGATTTAGTGACAAAGAGTGACGTGTTAATTTTAAAACATCATTAAAAATTTCAATTTCAATTTTTTTTTTCTTTAATATATATATATATATATATATATATATATATATATATATATATATATATATATATATATATATATATATATATATCGGCTTAACATTTAGTTATGTGTCAATCTTGGCAGGCTACTAAATTTTGGCATGTTAAATTTAACACACCACTAATTATTTTAGAGAGGTGTTACTTTTTAACACTTTACTAATTACAGAGTTTTTTGTAGTAGGTACAGTACTAAATATGAGAAAACCCTACCTTTCCCTTTGATCAGCATAATACAATTTCTTTTGCAAACTTAATTAAGCAAATTTGAGTTTTTTAGCCGACAAGTTTCCAACCGTCTCTACTTGTTTTGTATGTGTCCATTGACTGAAGTCAACCGTAAGATCAACTATACCATTAAATATGAATTAACATAATTTTGTAGATCAGCATAATATAATTTATCTCACTATCTTTTCTACATCAGATAAATTAAAAAAATCACTCTTGTAAAATAATCGAGAGGTAAAAGATTTCTACATGCAAGGCGCAGACTTTAGAGGTATTATCCGAAGTGAAGAAGTAAATTAAACAAGCTCGGAAAAAGAAAAAATAAATAATAATAATAAAAAATAAAAAAAAAATTGGGTTTTTTTAAAATCACAAGAAAAGGATATGTTTGGCTGTTTTTCTTCAAACAGATGAGACTAGTCTCTCTCTCTCTCTCTGTTTGTGTGACGTGAATACAACAATAATTTTGTTCCTTTTTTTCGAACAGAATAATTTTTTAGAATGCTATTGGTCATGACTGATTGGATGATAATTTTTTATTTTATAAGAAATTAAAAGAGTACGTAGTATCATTAATTATAAAGTAATTGGTTGTTAATTTTTAATTTATTCCTGCTAATATTTTTAGTTGTTAATATATTTGGACAAAACATTTGAAATTGACCACGTACGTCTTAATTTTCTCCGTTTGATATTTCAAACGAAGATAATATATAGACATAGTGTGACGTCCCACATCGCCTGGGAATGAGGATGTGCTTATATGTATAAATGCACCCTTTATGACACAACGCGTTTTTAAGCCGTGATGACAATGAACCTATCAGAACTCCGCAGTTAAGCGAGCCGCTGCGAGAGCAATCCTAGGATGGGTGACCTCCTGGGAAGTCTGGTATGGGGAGCTTAAAGCGGACAGTATTGTGTCATTGGGGGTGGATCGTTACAAATTGTTTTATGTCATCACGGCTTAAAAACGCGTTGTGTCATAAAGGGTGCATTTATACATATAAGCACATCCTCATTCCCAGGCGATGTGGGACGTCACAATCACCCCCTCTTTAGACCCAGCGTCTCCGCTGGCGTCCCTCATTGGGCTTGTGCACCCTTCCACCATCTCAGGCTGGGTAATGGCTCTGATACCATTTGTAATGGCCAAAGGAAAAGCGCTAGCCACATCTGCGCTATCACCCCAAAAGGACTAGTCAATTTGAAGCTTCCTTAGAATCCATTATAAAGCCCAGTTTAACCTAGTAACTAGGCAATGTGGGACTTAGCACCCATGAATATCTTTATAAACTATTACTATTCATCTCTTCCCAATATGGGACCGGGGTGTTACAAACTCCCCCCCTTAAACCCCTGACGTCCCCGTCAGGGCCATGTCATGCGGTGCTCCAGTACCACATGACCTGGCGTTACTAGGTGGCTTTGATACCATTTGTAACGACCCAAGGAAAACGCTAGCCACATCTGCGCTATCACCCCCAAAAGGACTAGTCAATTTGAAGCTTCCTTAGAATCCATTATAAAGCCCAGTTTCACCTAGTAACTAGGCAATGTGGGACTTAGCACCCATGAATATCTATATAAACAATTCACTCTATGTGAACTATTCATCTCTTCTCAATATGGGACGAGGGTGTTACACATAGTGTGAAAATGATTTTATTAAATGTACACTGACGTACAAACATGTCATGCCCCATACAATAAATTAGCACCTTTGTGGCTTGTTCACACCTCATTAATATAATAAAAATGGAGTATAATTAAATACTTTTTGATCAAAATATAATTTGAAGAAACAAAAATATATATTTAGAATGAGAAGTGATTGGTGCACAACACAAGACACATGGGTAAAACCTATGTGATGGGTCCTACCCCATGTGCACAAGTACTGTTATGCATGAGTTGTGCAAGAATATTTTCCCTTCTGAATTACCCTATCATGCATCAACCTTCTTCCTCGATCCTCTTGTTTTCACATCCATCGTGACACAAGACCGTTTGGGGGCATTGCTCTTTGAAGATAATTTCAACAAAACTGTTTATCTTTATTAAACCCTAAGAGGTTGGTTCAAATGTAATGATTTTGGTCTTGATGGCATTCCTATTAGGTGTTAGGTTCAAATCTCCTTAAGTGCTGTTAATCGATCATCACTTATTTTAAAAACTTAAGCGAATTGAAAAAAATAAATTTAATCATTTATTTAATACTTTAACACTATGTCCTCTCGCTGCCACCTCCAACTACTGTATTCAACAACTCACTACCATCTCCATCCATCCTGTTCAACCACCCAACACCACTTCTGGCCACAATATTCGATAGCTGAGCTATCATAATTCCAGCCATGGAGGTACCACCATATTGGCTGTCTTGTGTCACTGGGTGTATTTGGTAAAGGTATTTTAAGTGAATTTTGTTTTTAAATAGTAATTAAGAAGTGATTGATGTGATATAAAGTAAAAAACATTTGTATGGAAAGTTAAAAAAAAAAAAGTTTGTAATGCTTTTTATCGATATAGATAAATATTGTTGAAGCCTAATCAAGATTTGATACATTCATGGAATCAAATAAAAATATTTTGTAATATAGAATATCTTTTATAGAGATTTTACATAAATCAGCCTTTTGTGCCTTCTAATAATAATAGGTCATGATCAAAATAATAGGTCATATCAGTTTGGCACAGTACCAAAACACATGATCAAAATTTCAAATCTCAAAATCTTATTACAGAGCAGAAAAACAAACAAAAATCTCCCCCCCTCAATTACGTACAGTGAACTGATCGACATTCGAATTTCGCTTTGTTTCGTATCCCACAGCTTTCGTAGCAACCAAACAGAAAAGTAAATTGAGTTCGAATCATTGGAATCACTAGCACTGCCAATTATTCCTTCAAGAAAATACATATAATCACTCTTCTTTCTTGTACATCATATTTACAAAAAAAAAAGAAAAAAAAAATCTTACATAATTTTCTAAACCTTCATTTCATGATCAGCCGTAGGCCTTGAGGAAGAATCATTGGAATAACTGGTTGGAGTTTGAGTTGAATCCCAATTTCTCCTACCACTATTGAAAGAAAAAACAACACAAATAAAAATAACAAACAATTATTTTCTAGTACGTATCTTGTTGAAGATGTTATCAAGTAATACATACCTCTTTAGCTTTAGAAAAATAAAAATAAATAAGGGACATATCAAACATTCATCCCCTAATAATTTCTTATCTATCTCCGTACGAGTAAAATTTAAATTTATTATTGAACTTATCAAACTTAAATATAGGTCTCATAAATCTAATGATGAATTTGAAAATGAGATTCGTAGAAGTTGTATCACTTTTTAATAAATAATACCTCTTTAAAGTAATTGATTGTGTACTTCATCTATTAAAATAAAATAAAATTGATTGTCTACTTCTGCTCCTTGTCTATCACGTGTTTAGTGTTTACTTACCGAACAAAAATTTCTTATAAATCGGTCTGTAGGAAATTCAATGCAATCCACGTATAAGAGTGATATGTGTCTCTTAGCATATTAAAAACATACGTTGTTTTAATAGAATATATATGTTTTTCATATGTTTTTTTAATATAATTAATAACAAAATATGTGATTCGCGCATGCTTCAATAACACATGTCACTCTTATATGTGAGTAGTATAAAATTTTCTGTAAATCGATTTGTTAAAAAAATTTATCCATTCACACCCATCTTGGTCCACCGTATCACACTGGAGCCTTCCCCCTTGTCAAAGTCAAAAAAATTTGCACAACACTTTAATGAACAATATTTGCACATCAAGAACTATCGATGAACCTATGCATGTTTCTGTTTGCCAAAATATCGCGTACGTCACACGAGTCAACAAGGTAGAAAAGTCAAACTTTTCGTACGGTACGGTACGTACCCACATATACAAACAATCTCATGCTAATCAAGGCA
The DNA here is from genome assembly GCA_028654335.1 of Alnus rubra. Taxonomy (NCBI): domain Eukaryota; kingdom Viridiplantae; phylum Streptophyta; class Magnoliopsida; order Fagales; family Betulaceae; genus Alnus; species Alnus rubra. The sequence goes on along the minus strand of JAJPGS010000125.1, from coordinate 53,659 downwards.
CTTGTAGGTCCCATTCTAAGCCAATCCACTCCAACAGTTACAAACAAGTGGGGACACGTGGAAAACGTGGACAAATCGGTCGGCGTTGCGCGTGCTTCAGTCTAACTTGATGGGGCCGGGCCATGAGAATAACCGACCCGAAAAGTCTCGTTTTCAATATGTGCACCGCCTTTACTTAGCTGTCCCTTTCTCTCCCTAACTTGTGCCTTTAGTTCAAAGATTAGGGTAAAAAACCAAAGGAAAAGTCCACCACAGATTTTTGGCTAGTTTTTCCAAAGCTAACTACCTTATAGGGAATTCTCATTTTCAACTTTTATTTTTTCTTGAAGCCGTAACATATTTTTCTTTTTCTTTTTTAAATTGACCCACAAAAATTCAACAGTAAATTTAAAAAACAAATAAATAGAAATGAATGAGAGAGGGATCGAGATAAAAAAAATAACATTTTTCTTTAAAATAACAATCTAAATTCCCTCGTATAAATTTCAGGTCTTCTAGAGCATTGATAATTTATCTTAGAATCAAAATCTAACTTTCAAAATTTGAAATGTTATATACCATACTCCTATTTTACTGGACTGATGTGTTAGTGTCCATTAATCTTTGAATCAGTTGATGTTAAAAAAGAAAAAAGAATTCAAAGGATAATAAATAGTGCCGTATCGACCAAGTGAGATTAGGGTGGGTTGGGGTGAAATATACAACATTACTCTTTAAAAATATTTACCATACTCTCAAAAGACAAATATATCATCATATATGGTAATTGGTATAATAATAAAATACTCCAAAAAAAAAATTTAAAAAAAAAAAAAAAAAAAAAAAAAAAAACTTATCTTGCAAGCAAGCAAATTATAATATCATTAGTACAATTAATATTTTGTGTAGGTGTTAACTAGAGAGGATTAAACCGTAACTCAAGGCATTGACTCAAGTTGCGAAGACCTTAGACTTTGTCATGGCATTTCTATTAGGTTAAGTTTAAAGTTCAAATTCTTTTAGATGCAAACAATTATTTGGTGTCATGCTCGCAATAAAGCTGAATACTCTTACCTTACCCGTGTCGGGGATGCCTTGCACGGGTTCGGAGGACTGAAGCATTCGAAGTGACTCTACCTTTAAAAAATCTATGTAATTTTCTTTTTTTTTTTAAAAAAAAAAAAAAAAAAAAAAAGACAGAGAAACAAAAAATGAAATTGAGAGAGGATTGGTAATCCAGTGATGTTTCAAATAGAAAGTATGGTAAATCGTTCTTCTAGTGTAAATTACCACCCAATATCAGCCTAAAAAAAAAGCCACCGAAAATTTGACCAAATATTCTGAGTATAATACTCTAAAGACTACCTGAATTTTCAAACATTTCTGGAATGTGAAAGCTACATGAATTTCAAGATTTCTGTAAAGAAAGTCGTCTGATAGATACTAATTCGAAACAGTTTCTTATTTATTTTTATTTTTATTTTTATTCTCGTCTAACTATGTCTATCACCCAATTTGTAATGCATGTTTTCTTCTCAATATTTTAATTTTTATAATGTATCGCAATCTTATATTTGGGTTGCAATAATTTTCTTATGAGACCCAAATTATCAAAATACCTTGCACAAATTTTTTTAAAAAAAAATTACGAAAAAAGAAAGAAAAAAATAGAAAGAAATTTTTTTTAAAAAAAAAGGCACAAAAAAAATAGAAAAACGAAAAGGGAAAAAATTAAAGAAAAAAATGGAAAAAAGAAGAAACAAATCAGAAAAAGCAATTTTTTTTCTTCTTCGGCCTCGTTTGGTTTGCGGAATAACTATTCTATTAAGAAAATGAATAGTCATTCTTAGGAATAGAAGGTGACGGAATGGAATGACTATTCCTAATCTTTAGTTTGATAAGAATATATATATTTTAATTCTAATTCAATCAAAATTACTAAAAAAATCCCACATTTTTTAAAAAATAAAATAAATTATTAAAAAACAAAACAAAAAAAAGGAATAAAAAAAAGAAGAAAACACATGGGTGGCCGACCACCCATTGGGGTGGTCGGTAGCCCATCGATTCACTTCGGGCCACCCCCAAAATACTCGTCGGGGGTAGCCGGCCACCCCCAAAAGCGCCGGGGGTGGTCGCACCACCCCCGAAACACCTCGGGGGTCCACCGCGAGGCGTTCCGAGGGTGGCGCGACCACCCTCGGATCCATACAATGGGTGGCCGGCCAGCCAGTTAAGGGTTTTATTTTTTGATTTTTTGGTTTTTTTTTTAAATAATAATAAAATATAAAATAGTGGTTTTTTCTGGAAAATATTGCATTTACCCCAAGGAATAGCTATTCCTCTTTGTAAAGGAATAGACCCCTACCAAACAAAAGAATGATTATTCCATAGGAATAGCCATTTCATTCCAAGGGTCTATTCCGCGAACCAAACGAGGCCGAATCGTGTTTTTCTAAGTTTCGGGGTTTTTATTTTTCTGAATTTTTTGCATTTTTTTTTTCTAAATTTTGTCTCCCTTTTTTTCTTTTTCTTTTTTTCTTTTGTTTATCTTAGGTTATTTTTGTCATTTTTAGTGTGAAATGGAGACATTGTAACTCTAATGATAAATTAGGAGGAACATTACAAAAATTAAAATATTTTAAAAAGATTAAAAAAAATAGGGTAATAATTAAAGAAAAATAAAAAAAATTCCCCTAAAAAAATTCTGCAACTATCATCAAAAGTTGGTGAGGTGTACGTGGTAGAGCAGTTTTCCTTTTTGTCGTCTCTATATATTAAATAAAGAGTACCAATTCCCAATTGTGTAGCTTTCTCATTGGTCGTCTCCCCCACCTTGACTTCAACTTAAGACGGAGTTGAATTTTCTGATTATTTTTCGGTTTACGCAACGACTCTTAAGAAGTTGTGAGTCATGACCCTGGAGCATGTGTTAAGACTTATTATTTATGACCTATTTAATAATCCTAGAAAATATAATTTAAAATCTTTTGTGTCACTTAATATATTATGAATAAGAGAGAGTAGACAAATTAAAAAAACTAAAAAATAAAAAGGACTAACCATAACTTTGCAGGCAGGTTCTTTGGAAGTCTGACCATCAGGGCGGAGCCAGCTTTTAGGCTTTGGAGATGCCAAATTGAAAAATAATAATTTGGGGGGCTAAAACTACAAATTTTTTAAAGAATAGGGATAAAAATTATATTTTTTCTTTTTTTTTTTTGGGGGGGGAGCCCTTTGGCTTGGGGGGGCCAAGCCCCCCTAAGCCATAGTGTGGCTCCGCCCCTGCTGACCATGCTCAATTTGCATAACTCTATGTTCTATCTATCCCAAATATATGAGTATTTCTAAAAGGTATTATAGTTTTATTACAATTTTATATATATATATATTGATGTGATAATTCATGCGGTTTTTATCATATTAGCTGCTAAAATATGAATGGTCATGTGATTGTTCACATGATACTTAATATATATATATATATATATATATATATATATATATATATATATATATATATATATATATATATATATATGGAAATAAATACATTAATTCCCCTAAAAGAATGTCAAGTTTGTGTAGCATTGAGAATTATGGGTGTACAAGTGAGTGATTATTAATCGCCTAATAATTAATACTCGCTAACCATATAACTATATAACTGCATAATCGCTTTTGTAGGCAATTGAAAAAAATTTGATATCCGCTTAGGGCGGGGAGGTTAGCAGTTTAAGAGATGAGCGGAGGCATTTAATAATAATAATAATATACAAAACGATGTCATTTTGGTGCGTTTGATATAGGGTTTTCATTTTGTGTTCAGTGAAATTGATCTTTATTCATAACAATGATATTCTTGAGCTTTGTTATATTTTGAAGCCTTTTACTTATTTAAAAAATTCCAAAATCATCTCAAATATTCTCTAAAAAGAGGCTCAAAGAACATTCAAAACACAAAATTAAGCTAATTTCTAAAAAGTGATTATGCAGTGCAGTTTTAAGTTTCAATAACAGCTAATCGACAATTATTTTAAAACTAACCTCCAAAGGTAGAACAGTTGCGTTTATAAAAATTCAATAACCGCTTGTACACCCTATGGAGAATAACTACACCATAATTTTAGTCTCACTTAAATTCAAATGGCTCAGAATCCGATTAAAGCCAAAACTCATGAGTAAATGTTGTATATAAGCGAAGATCATCACCAATTATATATGTTGTATATAATGCTCTCTTTTTAAGCATTATACAATTTATTTTGCCGACTTAATTAAGCATCAGAGAGTTTCCTTCCCGACAAGTTTTTGACTGTCCCTACTTATTTTGTATGTGTTTGTTGACTGGATTCAATCGTAAGATCAATTGCATCATCAAACATGAATTTATATAATTTTGTATAATATCATTGTTGAATATAAAGGGGAGTTCACATAGGCTCGCCCTCAATATTCAAGCCAGGCGATACGTACAACGCTTGGCTTGTAAAATATAAATGGTAAGCCGTAAGCATAACGCCCGTTAGTTTTTTTTTTTTCTAAGGAGTAACTCTTCCAAGCTACTCTCTTCTCATCAACAGGGTGAGATTATATATAGCCTTCTATTGAAATAAGAAATTGAGAAAAAAACAGAACTCTTTCTTAGTTTTTTCTTAAGTGCTTCTAGACTGTGGACTTTGTGAATATTATTCCAATATTTTTTTGTAATGTATTTTACCACCGAGAAGAAGATGTTTAATTATTAGAGAATCAAGTGCTGAAACAATATTTGATCGCAATGCAGGTAGAGTACTGTTCTATTTTACTATGCATGACAATTTTATTTCTAACCATCACGGATTAAAGTGTTTTTATATTTATCTCACTATCTTTTCTACATCAGATAAATTAAAAAATCAGTCTTGTAAAATAATCTAGAGGTAAATTTTCTACAAAGTGAAAGCCGCAGAATTTAGAGGTACTATCGAAGTGAAGAAGTAATTCAACAACCTCGGAAAGGGAGAAAATTAATTAAAAAAAAAAAAAAAAGGATTTGTTACTTATATATAGATATAAATTTAAAAATAGAAAAATAAAAAAGGGAAATAAAAGAATTTGTCTGGCTGTTTTCCTTCAAACAGATGAGAAGTTTAGTCTATCTATGTCTGACGTAAACACAATAATTTAATTCTTTTTTTTTTTTTTCAAATAACAGAATATATTTTTAGAAGTCTATTGTTCATGACTGATTGGATGATAATTTTTTATTTTATAAGAAAAAGAGAGGTATCATTAATAATAAAGTAATTGATTGTTATTTTTTTTAATTTATTCCTACTATCTTAGTCGTTAATATATTGTGACAAAACATTTGAAATTGACCACGTTTTAATTTTCTACGGATAATATATAAGGTCCGTTTGAACTTTTGATTTTAAAATGTACGATTTTAAAATAACGATTTTGAAATGTATAATATAAAATAGAGTAATTAAATATATACGTATTGGTCAAAATATAATCTGAAGAAACGAAAAATGCATTTTGAAATACCCTATCATGCACTTTGATGATAATTTCAACAATTAAAACTGTTTATCTTTATTAAACCCTAAGAGAATTTTTCAAATGGTAAGAATTTTAATTTGGTCTTGGTAGCATCCCATTAGGTGTTAGGTTTAAATCTCCTTTGAGTGTCGTTAATCACCACTTATTTCAAAAATTTAAGCGGATAGAAAGAGAAAAATTTAATCATTTAAGCAGTACAACCATATTGGGTGTGTTTGATAAAAAATTTTTAGGTGAGTTATATTTTTTAGTAATAAGAAGTGAATTTTTTTTTTTTTTTTTTTTTTACATGATTTGAACTAGTGACCTTCGCCTTATGTCTCTAACCGATTGATCTACTCCTTGGGGACAGTAATAAGAAGTGATTGATATGATATAAAATAAAAAAATAAAAAATTATATTAACAAATGAAAATGTGGTTGAAGTAGTCCATGCAACTGAGTTAGCAACCGAGTTAACAAAAAAAAAGGGATGGATGTTAGAATCTAAAGGATTTTTATTATATTTGTCTGTATGAAATAATAGTGTACAATAAATTATTTTTTTAATTAGCACACTTTACCTACCCATTTTACCCTTAAATAGACCTTATTGGAACATAATTTTACCCTTAATTAGCACACTTTACCTACCCATTTTACCCTTATATCTCTCTCTTTGCTCCTACTTTTCCTATTTTCTATTTTATTTCATATTTTTATAAATATTAATTTCTTCTTTAACTTGTTATTATAAAAGTTTTCTTTTTTTTCGTTTTTATATAGTTCAATAGCTTTCAAGCTTTTTTCAAGTTCACATCAGATTGTGACTTAGAAAACGACCCCTTACCAGTTCCGTGTGTACTTTGATTAGCTATTAATCATGGAGTAATGCATTTAGTAGCTTCGATCTACCTTTTTTTTCTTTTCTTTTTTTCTTTTTTTTTTTTTTTTGGAGGGGGGAGGGGGGTAACCTGTTGTGTAATCTATGTGGATAGTCATATGAATTCTTTAGGATAAGGTAGTAAAATATGAATTCTGATCATTATCAAGTCAATTCATTGCTCTATTAAGAAAAGTAGAATTTTGAAGCTAACCTTGGTGAAAATCCTAGCTAATTATTTGAAAAAATAAGGATGAAAATCAACTTGGTCTGATTTCAATTTAATTATTGAGTTTTCTTCTGATTTCAAATAGGTCTCTCATTTAACCTACCATTCAATTAATTAATTAGGAGAAAGTACACATTATCCCTCTAAAATATTCACCCATTCGCGTTTTGGCATCCACTTAACAAATTGAGAGGTTGGGCAATCCAACCACCTCTTTTTATTTTTTATTTTTTTATTTTAAGAATATTTATAATTTACAATAACTTTACTGCTATGTAACCTTTGTCTTGCATGTCCTTCCTCTCTCTTCCTCATTATCCTGAAACTTGGAAGCCAAATCTACTGTTGTTCGTCCACCTCTGCCTCACACACACACACACCTTTTCACTGATTAGTGATTTCCCAGCCCCTAGATCCATCATGTACCACTACCAGCTAGCCCCGCCTCTCCATCAATGCATGTGGCCCACATGGCGCCCCTTCTGGTGGTTTTATGGTTCCAACTTTTGCTTCTAAAATCCCATCTCTACCTCCTTCCTAAATAAAGCGGGGATGATTTTCTATTTTGTTCAGAATTGTTGCAAAGCAAGCTCCTTTATCCATGGATGTGGGAAATGGGATCTACATCAACAGCCTTATCGCAGTCATTGCTAATACACCATTCTCTATATGATCCAATCTTCAGATTGCTTTATAGGTTTGGTAATTTTTGACACGACTCGTGAATCCGGCACGAATATGACACGAATATACAAGATTTAGGTTTGGGGTAATCGGGTTCGGGTCATAATCAGATCGACCCAATTATGACACGATTATAACCCGTTTATTAAAAAAAAAAACCATGAAACAAAGTTAGTAACAAACCCTAGCGACTGCACTTTTCTTTTCAGTTTTCACTTTCTTTCACGCCTCCTCTTCTTCAGCTGTTTCAATGGTTTCAACTTTCACACCTCCTTCAAGTATTCAAGTTCTTCAACAAATCGACCTTCTTCACTGTCTTCATACTTTCACTTCACCGTCTTCACGCCTCTGTTAGAGGATAAATCAAACCTGCAAAAGGATCCTCAAATCAAGGACAAAATCCTCCAAGATTGATGCTCTCTCTTAGATTCATGCTCTCTCTCTCACAGCAGCATCTCTCATTTATTTCTGAAGAATCTTCTCCTTGTTTTCCTTTCCAATATCTCCCTGATTTTCTCCATGTTTTCTTCCATGTTTTATGGGATATGATTGGATGCAATGCGATGGGCTTCACACCCGTCTTCTTGGCTTCAGTTCACGGCCATAGCTTGCTTGGATGCGATGGGCTTCACAATCGTTTTCTTCAGACGAAGACGAAGACGAAGAGTCGATTCTTCACAACAAGTTACCCGAGTCATGTTCGGGTAAGTCGATTAACAATAGGGTAGTGTTCGGGTTTAAGAATTCAACCCGATTATTAATCGGGTCGGGTTCGTGTTGGATTCGATTGCGTAATCGAGTCGATCGGATTGACACGAACCCAACCCGTAAACCAGAATTGCCAAGCCTATTGCTTTACATACCACCATTAAGGCGACGTTTACCTTGACATTTTGGTGAAGGAACTATGGAACCATGGGTGCGGGATTTGTTTAGATTTATTTATATTTTCTTGCATTGTTTTGACTATTTTGAGGGAGACTGTTAGGGTCCTTAGCCCAACCGGCAGCCACCCATTTTTTTTCTTTTCAAATATATATATTTTTTTTTAAAAAAAATGTTTTATTTATTTATATTTTTTTTTATTATGATTGACAAATGTCATCATCTTATTGGCGCTGATGTAGCACTTAACAGAATTTGTCAAAATTTTTAACGAAATTTGACTCTAGGGAATGATTTAAAAATTAAACCAACCACATGGATTTCTAAATTAATTTTGATACCAGAGTAGGCAATTTGTAATTTAAGCCAATCACAAAAACTAATGGTGTAATTTTCCCTTAGTTTTATGTAATGTAATGGTCAATTGCTATATATAAAAAATAACTATTTTCTATGAAAATTACTTTGTTTCAATTAGTTGCCATATAAAACCCAAGAATAAAGGAAAATATTTGCTCCGCTTGTTTCGACATAAAATGTTTTTCGTCGTAAAATATTTTCAACGAATGATTTCCCTGAAAATATTTTTTGGCATTTGGCTCGTACGAAAAAATTACCAACGACGAAAAATAATCGGTGACGAGATTTCGTCACTAGTTGACACGATTCCGGCCACGTTCATCGGATTCCTGTTATAAAGCCCGGAATCCAGCCAATCCGGTGGCAATGGCCATATTCCAGCTAGTTTTGCCAGAATCTGGCCCCATACGACTGGATTCCGGTGAAGGTAGCCGAAATTTGGCATAAGATAGCCTGATTCCGATCAATTTCATCGGAATTTGGGTTGGCCGTATTTTGGCGAAGGTGGCCCGAATCTGGCATTGTACAACCAGATTCCGGCAAATTGGCCAAATTCTAGTCAATTTAGGCGGAATCTAGTCGTCAGATGCTGCTGGATTTCGACGAACTAGGGCCAAATTCCGGCACCAGTCGGATTCCATCCTATTTGCTAGAATCCGGCAATCGGATACCAAAATTCGAGAACCTTCAGCGGTAAGTTCAGGCTACCAACAAACTTTAATATCCGGCGGTTGTAGAATTCCACAAACGTGCCTGTAAGAATGAATAGTTTAAATCTAGAAAACGATTTACGGTTTTTAAAATCGTAAATCGTATTCCAAAAATTAAATACGCTTTTACAGTCAGATTAAAAATAATTTTCGTTGATTATCATTTTTAATTATACTAAACATAAAAAAAAAAAAAAAAATATTTTACACTTAATCAGACGGAGCAATATTTAGAAAATAATGGTAAACATAGTGGATCTTCAGGCCCAACTTGTGCAATGACCATGAAGGTACTAGTGAAAACACACAACCTTGACCCTACGAAAGGATTTGAAACAAAAGCTGTCGAATATGAAGAAGTCAAGAACACGAGAAAATCCCAAGAATTCATCAATAAAACTCACACGTTTTCCCATACATATTGTCGACAAGGTACGTAAGGCAGCTTCGGGAGGAATTTCAGGATGTCACAACAAAAGGTTCCGTTGGTCGCTTGGAAGTTTCAACGTTGGATGAGAGCCGGTCCTTGGATTTGAAACCTGAGAATATACAAGGAAACTCCAAGATGCATTTAATGGGTTTCCATGACAAAAATTGCCTAAAACAAGAAAATTGTGGCAAGAAGCTTCAGTTGAGAGCGAAGAACTTTAATAATAAACACCTTCTGATTTGCTACCACCGGGATTGATTTCTTTTCTAGCACATTTATTTCTTAATTTGATCAGAATTTCCTCCAGATTATGTGTAATTGAATAGGAATATATTCAGGTTCTTGTGTATTTAGAAGAGAAGAAAATATATTTAATTTGCAACTTGTTTATGATTGTTACTTAATTAAATGGGTGGTCCAATTAAAACAAGTGCTGGATTATATTTGTTACGTACGTTAGACTGAAACAAACGAATTAATTAATTGCACTTTGAGTTTTGATTATGTCAAGCTATCTAGAAGAGGATTTACAATGGCCTAAGCTAAGAGCATGGTCAGTCAAAATAAACATACATTTTTAAAATTATTGAATACACTTGTCTTACATTAATCGCTAATGTGATGGGTTATCGGTTTATTAAACTCTCAACTACTCTGAAATTCTAACCAAGGCTTGGTGAGATTTGGAATAAGATTCTGGATCGGGATTTTTTGGAATTTCCTGCAGAAATGGATGGAATGTGAGAGGGGATACAGGTCTAAGTACCCCCGAACACTTTTGCTCCAATATATTAGCGGGTTAGGATTTGATATAATTGGGTTCGGATCACTACCAAGAACCCACTTAACACATAAGTTACTCGTTTGTAAATACAGGTCAAACAGGTTGTGTTTGGGTCCAAACAAGTCAAACAGGTCGTGTTGAGTTAATCCAATTTAAACTGTTTAATAAATAAGTTATGCGAATTGGGTAATTTGGGTTGGATCAATCCAACATGCATGACCTTCTTATCAAGCAGGTCGTGTCAGAGTTGAAAAATTTCACCTGTTTTAATAAATAAATCGTATCAAGGTTACCTTTACGGGTTGACTCAAACTCAATACACCAATTCAGATTGTCAGCCCTACTCAACACCCCTCTCATTCAAGTTAATCAAAACCAAAACAAATTACTAGAAATACGATTCCGTTAACCAATTTTTGTATTCAGATGATATAATATGAAGCTGCATCATCACGATTAAGGTGTGAAATATGACCCCCTTTTCATCTTTTTTTTTTTATTATTTTTTTTTTATTTTTTGGGGGAGTGAAATATGACTTGATCCACCGACTCGAATAATTAATATATAATCCTTAAATTAGAAAAAAAAAAAAAAGAAAAGAAAAAGAAAGAAGAAGTATATATATATATATATATAAATAATCCTGAAGGTCCAAACTGTATGAAACAAATCAACAACGTGGTACGATTCTTTTTCAAGTCCTAGTGTTCTAGATCAAGTCACTGACGAATCAAAGAAAATTGCAGAAACTTTTTCATCAATTTAATAATAATAAAAAAGATAATTTAATTATGCTTCAAAGATGACATTGTCTACATGGGACATTTTTAGAAACTACGGCCCAAGAAAGGGCAAGTTGGGCTTGGGCTAAATGTGTATCAAAACCAACCTGGGCCTATATGACCCATTTTAAAGCACAAAAGAGGTGTCTGTTACAGCTTGACGCAATACAGATATAGAATGAACAAAGTTTTACTAGCGAATTTTGATAGAATCTCGAGTAATTCTAGAATCACGTTAAATGTCTATCAAATTATTATTTGATCAAAATCATCATTTGATTAATCACATGCCTAATAGTGATTTTAAAAGGTACATCAATTTTTTTATGGATACTCAATGTACTCCTAGAATTACTCTAGAATCTCACCAAATCTCATCTTTAAACAAAATATCTTACTCCGTCCGTCAAGCAAATAATTGTAAAAATATAACTTGCAACTCTTAATTGATTTTGTTCATCGGGTACAGAGCATTCTATAGGCTATCTATTTAAGGTGCATTTGAAATTGCGATTTTGTAGACAAAAAGTGAGATTTTAAACCAAGTCACAGAAAATGAACCGTTTAGAAATTGTGTTTTTAAAAAATTACGATTTGAAAACGTAAAAAAAAATTGTTTTTTCAAATCACAGGTAAGATGATGCTTTTTTGAAAACGCAGAATTTTAAAGGCTAACCTGCGATTTTAAAGGCCAAACTGAAATTTTGTCAAACGCTTAACTGCGTTTTTAAAAATCACTTTTTTCAATCGTACATTTTAAAATCGTTATTTTTAAATTGCACTTTTTGAAATCACAAATCCAAACGAACCCTTAGAGTATCTCCCGCAAATGCTTCAAATGGCTCCTAATAACTATATTTAGCTATTATCAGCCATTTTGACCCTCTAGCAAATGCTTAAAATTTATGCTACAAGAATATAATATAAACCAACTACCTTGATCTTTTTGTTTCTTTATTGGTTTCTCAGCTTCTCCAATACCTTTGTTTCTCATCTTCATCGAAACTGTTCTTCCTCCTCTTTCACCCAAAAATTTCAATCTCTTCTTCTCATCTCACGTATAGTTAGCCATAGCCCAATTCCTCTCAAAACTTCAAAAAATAGTAATAGAAAAAAGATTTACCAAGTGAAAAATTAATTAATACCATTTCTAAGACTCGATAGTGAACCATGTCTACAACAGATCATAAGGAGCCCATAACGCATCCAAAGGGCACGGCTGGTTGGCGTAGAGTCGAGCCGGCAACTTGCCCTTCCAACTCCAATGCAAGAGACTCACCGGACCAGGATGCAAATCCCTACACAATGATAGGGATAAAAGGTTAGATAGGTTTAATAGTTGAGTTGGAATGATAGGGATAAAAGGTTAGATAGGTTTAATAGTTGAGTTGGAATGGAATTCCAACTTATTAGGATTAGATTATTTAAATTAGGATTAGAGCTTATTTGAATTTAAATATTTGAACTTTAAGCATTATCACCTTAGGTATTATCTACTTGTATTCCTATTTAAAGACCATTTGGTCGTGAATGAAAAGGAAGAAAAGAATTGATATAGACTTTTGTCTTGTGGTTTGATTCCAGCCTTAATTGGATTCACTTGGGGTCTGTCTCCAACCATTAATTGGAGTTCACTATCATCTTTCCATTCTATTTCTACATTCACCCCTATTTTTCATACATCCAATCAGAAATCTCTCATCAATTGGTATCAGAGCATGTCGACCAACAATGACCAAATTGGGAAGCTTGAACTTGCCTTTCAAAAGCTTGCTGAAGAGACTAAAAAGCAATTCGATGATCTAGAGAAGTCTTTGGAGAATATTGCAAGTTCTCTCAAGAAGGGTTTTTCAGGGAGCCTCCAACAATCTATTAAAGAGATCGTGGATAAAAAATCCAGCACTGAAGAGTCTTCACTGCAAAACACAGTGCAAATTTCATCGCCTAAGTCAACCCCGCTCATCCAACCCGTGACCCAGTCCACTGACAACCCACAACCAGTCCAACCGTCGAAAACCCACAACCAGGCCGCTGTCAACACACCTACTCATGCCTGCAACATCGACGCGGAAACCACCCCCAAAAACCCATACAAAATCGTCCTCCTGCGAACTAAACATATTCCTATCAGAGTTTTTTCTTTCAAGAAGCTGGAGATGGACGGGAAACCGCCAAGTGAAAGACCACCGAGGAAGCGGATGAGGAGCCTACAGATCCAGTCAGCTGCACAACCACCGAACAGCCAAACACCGCTCATGAAAAGCACCTGGAAGAAAAGCAAAGCTGAAAAATTTTGTTCTTTTTCTAGTACTAGCGGTCTAGATGCGTCAAAGAAAAAGAAGGGAGAAGCAAAAAAAGAAAAAAAAAAAAAGGGGTTGACGTATTAGTAGAAGATGGTGGGATTCTCATAGATGTGTAGTTTTTATTTTTAATTGTGTAATTTTTATTTTTATTTTTTTAGTCATGTGTACTAGGTTAATTTCATTTTGTTGGACCTTGAGGACAAGGTCCTTTTAAGGGTGTAGGATTGATAGGGATAAAAGGTTAGATAGGTTTAATAGTTGAGTTGGAATGGAATTCCAACTTATTAGGATTAGATTATTTAAATTAGGATTAGAGCTTATTTGAATTTGAATATTTGAACTTTAAGCATTATCACCTTAGGTATTATCTACTTGTATTCCTATTTAAAGACCATTTGGTCGTGAATGAAAAGGAAGAAAAGAATTGATATAGACTTTTGTCTTGTGGTTTGATTCCAGCCTTAATTGGATTCACTTGGGGTCTGTCTCCAGCCATTAATTGGAGTTCACTATCATCTTTCCATTCCATTTCTACATTCACCCCTATTTTTCATACATCCAATCAGAAATCTCTCATCACACAACCCATGAAAGTTGACATTGCCGAGCCCGTGTTGGTTCCACATATGATCCACCGGAACCATGTTCCCGGCTAAAACCATCAAAAACGATGGCAGCAAGCCAAGCTCGCAGATCCTCATCCACTTCATCTGTTAGGGAGATTGATGCATTTGAGTCTTTTCGTGAGCTCATAATATAACATGTTGAGACACCACTTAACCCAAAAGCTTAAGTCTATAGGTTTAGGTTCAACTATACTATATTAACTACTCACACTTCTTATATTGAAACATCTTTTCAATGTAGAACTCAATCCTTTTACACTTACACATGTATACTCAACACCATCACCCAAAAAGACCGTAGTGATGGATACTCAATTCTTTTTTGGGGTATTTTGTGTTGTCTCTATTGATCGAGGGTGTTTTGGCTTATTGGGTGGTAGCCGATTGTGGAGATGTGTTGGCTGTATTGTGTCTACGGTTCTTTGCTGAAATTAATTCTGCTACATGGATAGCCAAACAGGAGAGGGATGTTTGCTGGTGTAGTGGAGCCGAGAGAGACAGGAGAGAGGAAGATTGTTATGGTGTTAAAGAAAACCATATATATATAATATATATTAAAAAAATAGAGCGTAGTTTTTTCAATAGTCAAGATCTAGTTTTATGTGTTTTATAAGCAAGAGAGAAAATAAAGTTAGATCTTGACCATTGAAATTACAGCACCTATTTTGTAGTTTTTTTACACCACCTAAGCCTAATCCATATATTAGAATTTGCATTGAAAATATAGTAGCTAAAATAAAAAAGTAGATGCTCTTATTCTAGTGGAATTAGGATAAAACACAATTACTAACTAAAAGATAACATAAAAGGATAAGATAGAACAATACAAGTGTAAAACTATTTAGTGCTCAAATCCTCTTGCAGATGGAATTGAAGTGCGAATCAACCCCTCTTGTAAATAGACTCCCCTGGTAGATATATATAGTCTTCACGGAACTCAAGTTTCATAAAATAATTTTCAACATGCTTATTTTTCATAACAATTTTATCACAGCAACAAAGGAGGAAATTGCAGATTTCACAAGCTCATCTGGAAGCTTTTCAAGATGGACGGTGCTGTCGTGGTGGTGTTTCGTTGTTTCCTTTGAAGTGAAAGAAAAGATAAATGTCAAATAAATTAAACACAAATGTGCGGAATAATAAAATAGACACATATTTTACGTGGTTCGGTCTATGACCTACGTCCACAGAATAAAGCTCTAAAGGCTGCATTGTGTGCTCTTATTCAATTGATGAATCTACAATATACAGAGGGTCTCTATTTATAAAGAGGTGGAAAGAATACAAAATAGTATAAAAGACGAAATCAAATAAGATTTGATTGATTACAATCAATAAGAACCAGTGCTGAAATCAAATCTCATAATAACAAATCTCACGATATCTTCTAACATGAAGCATGTACAATGTGGAATAAGATCCTCTCCATTTTAAATGAAATGGATACAATTAATTTTACGGTCAGGATTTAAAGTTGATACATCTAATGGTGTACATGATTTCACATTATTTAAATTTTTAAAAGATGTAATGACATTGACTTCATATACACTATTAGATGCATCAACTTTAAATCTTGACAATACATTTGAAATGGATAGTATTAATTTCATTTAAATGGTGACAACCTTAAATGGACATAAAAACACATATAATAGGAAGCTTAGGTAGTCTGAGTTGAAAACAGCCACCTCAAATAACTAATTCCCTGCCATTTGAGTTCAAACCCTGGCAATGGAAGGGACTTGAAACACACATTTACCACTTAAGACATCAACAAACCCATCACAAGATTATACTTTCTTATGCTGTTCCAAACAAAAAGCCAAGTGTAACCATGACGGTAAGCCCAACCAGACCATAAAAAGTTGAAACACAATCAGAGGCCAGTTTGGTGTGACTAAAGAAATGGGGGGGAAACGGAAGCTCAAAAAATGGTACTTTGGAATATAATTAAAGAAACCCAGAAAGAAAGGTTTCTAGAACAAAGCATCGCAACATTGATACAAAACAAAATAGTGGAGAGAACAGAGCATATATGTGTGCGTGTCAAATGGTATTTATGCTGGTAGAAACCGAGCACGTCTAATCTTCTGATAGCAAAAGAGAGAAAGGCCTGGTTGGTGTCAAATGGTATTTACACTGAACCAAAAAAAAAAAAAAATACAATCTGGCTTTTTACTTCACATTTCAACAAGCTCAACTAAGAAGAAAGACAATTGAGGCAAGCAAACAGGAGTTTTTGGGGTGTTCTTGATTGAAAAGGCATGAAGTGCATACTGGTTAAGAGAGCACTTCTGAGTCCACTAGACGAAGATTCTTGGGTAATGCAAAAAAAACTAAAGAACCAAAACCATAATTTAGAAGTGCAAAAGCAACCAGGCTAGAAAATATGATGGCCTCTTTTGGCATTCTTAAACCTTAATTTGCCCATGCCATGTTGTAGATCAGGTACTTGATTGTTGAACCCATTATAGCATATTTGTCAAGGTGAGTAAAAATGAATGAAAGAAGACGAAGAAGAAGAAAGGGTGATGCGGAACGCAGCGGCAAGAGTTTATTGGATCCTTCAATTTTATTCAGGGTTTTAATTCGGTGTATTAGTTTATGTTTCATTTAATTATATGAATCAATTATTTTTGTAATTCAGTAAATAGGCATTACCATTGCCCAAGGTCATGTTAGGCAAGTCAATAAAACTATGTTAGGTAGGTTAATAAATGGGTGCTGCCCTAGGCTTGGGGTTTAGTGATTACTCTATTTAAATAGATTTTTCTAATGTATTTGACAGCTTTTGATGAATAATATTATTGACATGGTTTTGTCATGTCTCTGCTTCTCTCTCAGCTTCTCCCTCTCTTCTTCGTCTCTTTCTTTAAGCTTTCTTCTCAAAGTATTTTGTCCTGCATCAAAGGGACCCTCAACCTTACCAATATGTGGCTTGCCCTTTCACTTGGGCCTGTGAATGTTTGGTAACACTTCCTACCACATTTTGCCATGGCGCACTATCAGTTCCATGCCCCCCTTGGCAAGTACATGTGCATGCTTCAGAATTTGTTTGGCTGGCAGACTCAACTTGTAAATTATAAGGAAAGGAAAATACTTGGGAGTACTATGTGGATTGTCATGTAACACTATATTTTAGCATCTAACGTTGTAAGTGCTACATGAATTGTCACTTTAATTTGTAAGGGACTTCTAAGTAAAACACTCAAATTATAATATCTATCTTTAGGCCACTTTGGAAAGACTTTTCCAAGGCCATATGTAGTACTTAAAATGGGATAAGCAACATTCTTGTGATATCAATAGTTCCGGAAAAAAAAAAAAAAAAAAAAAAGTATTTAACTTTGCATGGTAGTGTTGTATATAAATATGAAGAGCACCACAATTGTGATCTGAACAAAACCTGTGGTTCATCAGAATTCCCGTTCCATTCATTCAAAAGCTCATTAAAGTCTTGCATACCAAGTAAGTCTCTCTTTACGTCCTTGGCTTGAATTGCATTCTCCAATTTTAACATGCAGAATCTCCCATGAAGATGCATGCCTTGTAATGAAGAGTATAATTCATACGCATACGCATACTTTATTTATTTGCTTTCATCCATTTAAATATATCCAAAAGTATTTGCAAACAAATAAGCAGTTGTTCTTTTGATTTGAACAATATAATTCAAAGAATTCAGGGGAAGTAAAGATGGGTAAGCCCTTTGTTTATTTTGTGTAGCATTTTTCTGCAGAGAAACATTGTAAAACCACTCACAAGAAGACAATTCACCCCAAAAAAAAATATTTACAGTATTCCTTTGCCCATTAATGCATCTTTTGGTTACTCCGAAAACAATACAAAGAGGGGGAAAAAAAAAAAAAAAGAGTAGAAAAACAAAAACAAAATTGGCAACCAATATTGCAAAATAAAGTTACACACCTCTAATATACAGGACTAAGAAGATTATCCATTTTAGGAAAGAAGTAAACAACACATTAGCAGCAGAAGAACAAACAACACTTCCACATTGGTATTTCAGGTGGGAGAAAGTTGTAACAGTTTGCACCAGCCTTTTGAACCATGTGCAAGCATCAAAGATAGAGAAATACTCATTAGAGATGTACCTACGGAGCATAACTTCGTACTCCAACTACTATCTTAACGAGAATCAACAATAAAGAATAATTATTTCCTCGATCAGTTAAAATAGAATTTAATAATTTCAATATCTATTTGGATGCAAACCTTTCTTAGACATTATAAAAATTAAATGGGCAGTAAGACATACCTCTTTTTTTTTTTTTGATAAGTAATTGTAATTATTTAAAAGCGCAGAGGGGCGCAACCCTTATACACGGGAAGTATACAAGAGAACCCCTAAAAAGGACGAACAGAAATTAAATTTAAAAATTCTACAAAAGTAAAAGAACTCGAACTATAATGGGGTGCTATCCAATAAAATAAAGTATTGAGCCACCGATTCCGTAGCTCCACCATGGGTGTCTCTACATCTTCAAACAGTCGAGCGTTCCGTTCCCTCCAAATACACCACAGCAAGCACACAGGAGCTAACCGCCAAGCCTTTATAGCATGACCAACCTCAAGCGCCCCCCCCCCCCCCCCAATTATTCAGCAACTCCATCACCGTACGAGGCATAACCCACTCAACCCCGAATAGCAAAAAGACGTAGCTCCAAAGAGCCCGGGCGAACTCACAGTGGAGCAATAGATGATCAATAGACTCCCCGCTCTTCTGGCATAAACAACACCACTCAATTACTATCACCTTCCTCTTACGCAAGTTATCATGCGTCAGAATTTTGCCCAAAGCAGCTGACCAAACGAAGAAGGCCACCCTAGTTGGAGCCTTCACACGCCAAATATTCTTCCAAGGGAAACACGGAACCAGTGGGCCATCCTTCCTAATTAACTCTTTGTAGAAGGATCTCACCTCAAATACACCTTTTTTAGAGGGATACAGCGTCAGGATAATCCCTTCTACTTCTCCTAGAAAATTAAAGGAATGAACATTATCTTACTGAATATGATAAATGGTCCATAGTATGGATGTGGTCACAACATGGATGCCAGCATTATCAAAGGATCAAAATATAGTTACATACCTATTTTTGGAGGGTCCTAGTGCTTGGTCAAATCTGTAATAGCCATCGATTAACAATGAAAAACTCAATATTCAGCAGCCTCTTCTCTCTACGTGGTTGTTTAGGCATTTTAACAAACACCTACAATCCTGTTGTGCAAACCCAACAAGAATAGCAACATTCAGCAAACCCAATGGCAACATTTAGACCAAAAAAAAAAAAAACCAAATACATAATCAAGTGTTGTTGGGAAGAAGATAGGCAGTCTGTGATTCTCCCATTATGGGTGATAGATGAACCTCCCATCAATATGCAAAAAGAAATGATGTGGCAATAAACTAACCTTTGGATTTATTTCTTGAAACTTGACTTGCATCTAAACAAAACTTGGAATCACTGATTCTCCTCTTTTGGTTCATAGATGAACCTCTAATGAATTTCAACAAAAGGGATGTCGGCTATCTTGAACCAATCTTGTCCTTGATCTTTCTTGTAGCGTTCCCCCAATAGAGGACAACCGATGATATAAAGTTGAAGGAGTGAGTCAGGCAGGCCATACTCTGGAAAGGATGTGAGCTTTTCACAATTTCGAATATACAATATTTCTAGAGAGTTGAGGAGTTGAAAGCCTTTGGAAGACAAGTATTCCAGATTCGGAAAGCTTTCGATGGAGAGGCTAATTAGAGAGGAAGGTAGCATCATCTCTGGGAATGACATTAAATGCGAGGAGCCACCGTAAATTGCAAGTTCTTTGAGCAAGGTAAGCTTGTACAATCCCCGCTCAAAAAAATCCACATTAAACGACACCAAATTATGGATAGAAAGTGAAGTGAGGTTGGTTAGAAAACCTACTTCCGGAAAGGATACAATGCTTGGACATTCCCATATTTCCAATTTTTGAAGAGAGGTGAGGTTGTGTATACAGTTGGGCAAGGCCTGCATTTTCTCACACTTGGAAATCGTAAGTTCTTTCAGGCTGGTAGGGAGCAACCCTTTGTCTGGGAAAGAATCAAGAATTGGACATTTTGAAATATAAATCCGATCTAGATGGTTGAGGTTGCATATGCCCATGGGTAAGGATTTAAAATTCTCACAAGATGAGATCTCAATGACTTCAAGAGACGAGTTGTGATGGAAGCTCTTCGCTATCAACTCCAGCTTCTCACAATTCCAAATTTTTAGGTGTTGAAGTGTTGCAGGTAATTCTCCACTTGATGTTAAGGATTTTAGGAATGGACAATCACTAATTTCCAAGTACTCAAGAAGGGAAGTGTTGTTGCCGCAACTGTTGATATCATCCCCATCCACCAAAATCGCCATATTTGTGCACTTATTTATATATAGCCGCTTTAGAGTTGGAGGTAGTTGGCCTATTGCAAAGTACATTAGTGAAGTACACTCACTAATATGAATATCCTCAACATACGTGTTGTTGTACATCATTGCCTTGGGTAAAGATTCTAGGACCTCGCACTTTTGGATCACAATATTTCTCAATTTAGATGGTAAATCTAGTCCACGCACCACCCCTTCTGATCCCTCAATTACTAGTTTGCATAGCTCTGGAAAGCTGGAAATTGAAACCACCAATTGCGGGCATTCATATATCACAATATTTTTTAATGAAGGAAGGTGGTTTGGTATCTTACCCAACAGCTTGGGACACCATCGAATAGAAAGCTCTCGCAATTTTGGGAATCCTCTACAAGGAATCCAATTCTCCCATTCTCACATGCTATCAAAACACAAAGTCTCTAACGATTTAAAAGGTTCTAAGCAACCTTCCCCATAAAACTCAAGGCCAACATTCTTCACATTGGTCATGCCTTCGATGAAAAGGTCTCTAAGTGATGGGAGTTGTCCAACTGGTGGCAATAATGTGCACTTTGCACAGCTTTCAATTTTCAAGAGCACCATATTAGAAAATGAAGGAACTCTTAACCAGGTCGGAAATTCTGTACCACCATAGTGTCTGACAGTGAGCTCTTTCAAACCCTCGTGAGGCTGTAGCATGTCAAGTACCTCTAATTCACTTGTTCTATCTTGTGACTCATCCAAGTTGTCACTCCATTCCAATGACAACCCATAAAGATTGTGCTTTTCAATTAACCTAACATTCATCGCATCTTCACTATTAATCACATTTTCCACTCCTGAAATGCAAAGTGTCTCTCGAAGATGCAATAAAGGCCCTAACTCCTTTACCCCAAAACAACTACCTTTTCCCACAACTAGATTAGACAATGATTGGAGACAAGTTAATTTACCTATTTGCATAGGCATTCCTGCCAATTCTTTTGCTCCTAGAATGTTGAGATGCCGCAGATTGATTAGGTTTCAAAACTTTGAAGGTAATTTCTTTAGAAAAAGACAACGCTCCAATATCAATGTCTGTAAATTGTAAAGAGTGGTTATTGATTCAGGCAATCTTCTAATTGGGGTGTAAGAAAGGTCAAGGTACCGTAGATGCTTCAGATTACCTATTGATTCTGGTAGGTCAGATATGCAATATCCACTCAAAGATAGCACCCTAAAGCGTCTTAATTTTGGCAACAATTTAAGAGGAACCATAGGAGTCAAGTAACATTGGCTTGGATTTGGAAGCATAAGAGGCAAAAAGGTTCGTAAACAAGTGAGATCATAAAAAATCTCAAATTTCTGAATGCCATCATATTGACCACCCAAGTAAGACAAATGTCGAGTCTTTCTAGAAGGTTTCCTTACATTATTACCCCCAGCTCTATCCTCCAATTTAAAGAATATATCTCCTGCAACCCATTGAGCCAAATCGTTGATAAGATCATGCATTAGAAATCGTGATCCATCCTTGAATGATTGTTGGAAGAACGACCTTGACAACAAATTTTGAAAATACTCGCTACCCAAATCTTCCATTTGCTTTCTCCCTTCTTGTGGCTGAAGTAAACCTTCTGCCATCCATAGTAGAACCAATTGCTTCTCCTCAAATACGTAGTCCTTGGGGAGTACTGAACAATAAGCAAAGCACCTCTTTAAATGTGATGGGAGATGGTGATAGCTCAACATAAGAGCTGGAGCAATTTCATTTTTCACTTCTGCTATATCCCATATATTGCTATTCAATACTTCTTTCCATGCATCACGGTTTGATTTATTGCGTAAGACGCCTCCGAGTACTTTTGCTGCCAAAGGAGAGCCTTTACACCTTCTAACAATTTCCTCACCAATATCTTTGAAGTTTTGATGTCCACTGAAGTCTCTTGTGCCTAATGCATGATGTGACAATATAGACAAACAAACATCATTTGACAACCCTTTCAAAGAGTGAGCTGGAATGGTACCCGTCTTTGATGAAACTCCCTCATTGCGAGTTGTGATGATAATTGTACTTCCTGGAGCCCCTGCTTCGAAAGGAGCACGAAAAATAGTCCAATCATTGTGGTTCTCATTCCAAAGATCATCCAGAACGACTAGAAATTTCTTCCCTTTCAATTTCTCCTTTAGTTTGACTTGCAACCAATTTAGATCCATGCGATCACAGCTGTTAGAGGTGAGAGATTGTAAAATTGTTTTTGTCACTGTAACAGCATCAAATTCTTCAGAAACATAAGCCCATGCTTTCAGATCAAAAACGTTCTGCACTTTTTCATCATTGTATATAAGCTGGGCAAGAGTTGTCTTTCCTACACCCCCCATACCAATTATAGGAATCACAGAAACTTGAACATCACTACGTTTTTCACCCAGCAAAAATTCAAGTACAGCCTCTTTATCTTTTTCCCTGCCATAAACATGAGCTTCGGTCACTACAGAAGTTGGGGCCAGTGTCCCTTTTGTTCTGTATGACCTCCTATCAACATTTTTACTCAATTTCAGATCATCTTTTTGTGTCACCGTTTCGTTGAATCGAGCAGTAATCTTCTCTATCTCTGACCCCAGCCTCATGTTGACCTTAACAGTACTTGGAGTCAACCCAGTACAACAAGCAGGGATGAGGTTCCGTACCTTACTTGGGCTGGCCTGATTTCCTCCCGTCAATTTCTGTCGCAAATCTTCTGTGGCAAACTCATCCAGTATGTCATCTACATCGTAAGCCAAGTCTCTGAGATCATCCAACCAGTCTTTCACTGCCCTCTCAGTATGCTGCTTCTCATCCGCATCATCAAGGACTGCCTCAATTCTTTTCAACGTTTTGCTCCACTTGTCCAGCTTTTTTTGATCAAGTCCCTCTCGGCGAGCAAAGTTCAGCAACTCGGGAGACGCCAGCCGGTCAAACACGACTCCGAGGAGCGCAGAAAGGACTGCATCTGCCATGGTTGTTCACTTGTTCTTGATAGAAAGGAGAAAATCAGGAAACAATGCAAGGATAGCCAGCCACCCAAAGCAGAAGTAATTGATTTCTTCTGAGCAGTCTCATCTGCAATAATTTCAAATTGCTTTGACTTAAAAATAAATAAATAAATAAATAAATCTCCACAAATCAGTCTGGTCAGTTAAGTTGACCAAATGAAGTTCTACTTTGTTATCCTGACTCCTCCCAGACTTCACAAATCCCCATTTTCTCATAGGACCAAAGAAACCAAATAGTCTTTACCGGCCAAGAGCCTAACACATGATCCGAAAATGGATTTTTCATTTCATTTTTGGGTACCCAAAACATCAAAAAGCATCAATTAACTTCTCTTCTCTTTTTTTCTTTTTTTTTTTTCAGTTTTCACAGCTACCAAAATGATCTTAACACAGATGAAAGAAAGAACTCAGAATGAAAAATCCCAGTTGGTGAATGCCAACAAGAGTAGCATTACTCAAAAACAAAACCCAAAAATGGAAAAGAAGAGGAAAAAAATCAAAATGCAGAGAAGGCTTGCCTGAAGAAGTGGTAGGAGGTTCTACAGAAGGATCCAGTATCTGGGCTGTGGACGAAACGCTGGACGGAACGAGCGGGGCCGGGTGGGAATTTTTGGGGAGAAAATGGTAAGAAAGTTGAAAGGATTCTGGGGTAGTCGATTTCTTTTTAAAAGAGTTACAGGTTTCATTTAAAAATAAAAAAATAAAAGTTAACGTGGGATGACAATTTTTATCCGCACAAATTTAAATTAAAATTCTTTATAATTATTTGTTTAAATTTAAAAAAAATTGAAAAAGATAATTATATAAAAAAATCAAATAAAAATTAAGTTGTCCAACCACTTATTCGGTCAAAAGAATCTCGTAAATAATTTTTCATAATCACTCATTTAAATTCTATCAAAAAATTATAAATAAGATGATCCTCAAATTTTATATAAATTCAATAAATAATTAACAGATTAAATACATTATAATTGACTTCGGATGACGTGTTTGACCCATTTTAATAAAGCAAGAAAGAGGACATCCTAATCCTAATTATCGGTGTTTCATTGGTTGCTTTTGCATTATTGTCTTGTTGATTTCTCGAATTGCAATTTCTTTCTAATAATGGAAACATTATGTTGGGTGAGGATGTTGTTCCAAAATCATCACTTAAGTAGAACTTGAGAAAGTGGCAGGTGGTTTCAAGGAAGAGGAGCGTTTGGGACGGCCTACAAAGGGGTCAAACATCAAATGGCTGGCCAGGAGATTGTAGCTGTCAAAAGCCAAGACAAATTGTTGGCCCAACGAAAAATAAAATTACATACATGATGAAAGTTATTAAATGAGTCATGCAAATTGGGTCAACCCAATATGACTTGTTTGATAAACGGTAGGAGTGAAAATGCGGACGGATAATTACCATATGCATCTGTTATCTATACATATCTGTTCTCTGCATGTGTAGATGCGGATGCGATTTTAAAGTATGCAAATACAATTAATAACCGCATCCGTATATATATAGGATCTTTAGGTTAGGTTAGGTTAGATTTTTTCACTATCATCTCAAAATCATACATCACTACATTTATGGTGCGTTTAGGTGTTGGATTTTTGAAATTAGAATTCAATTTTTATTTGGTGCTCGAATTTCGAGGTTTGATTTTAAAAAAAAAATTGAATAAAATATGATGTGTTTAGAAAAAGTTGAATAAAATATAATTTGTTTTTTAAAAAGTTAAATAAAATATGATTTTGTTTTGAAAAAGTTGAATAAATTATTATTCGTTTTTGAAAAAAGCAAAATCAGAATCATATTCATTTTTTAGAATTCTATTACCCAACACACCTGTTTTTCTTTTCTTTTTTTTGAGTAATCTAAATTTCAATTACTTTATAAAACAATGATCCTCTATGGCTGATAATTATGAATTGTTTAACAAGTAAAATATTAATTTATTTAAGCTTGTATTTAGTAATAACCGCATTATTTAAGTTTGCATATAGATTTAGATAGTAATTCAAAATGGTCATTACCGCATATGCGGATAGCGAATAATAATCACATTTAATAACCATAATAGCCAAGAACGAAGCCAAAAGCCAAGGGCCAAAAAAATTTATTGGTAGGGGCCAGTAGGCTATTTTTTTTATTTTTATTTTTTCATTTTTGGAATTAAGGGGGGCCATGGCCCCTACCAGCCCTTCCTTAGTTTCGTCCCTGATAATAACTGTGCGGATGCAGATACCTAAAAGTGATAACTACATTATGCGGATGCAGATGCAGATATTTCTAATAACCATATCCGCATCCACATTTTTATCCCTAATAAACGGATCCGTCGGGTTGTGTCGTGTCATCCGTGTATTTAAATGGATCATGTTAGAGTTAATTATTGACGGGTTTGCAAGTCAAGCAGGTTTATTCCAATTCGATACACCAACCTAAATTACCAGTAAATACAAGTGTTTGATGATTTGGCAATGATTATGCGGAGATGATACATGTGGTATGATAGGATTGGATCACTTGACTTATTTTAAATGTAGCAAATGGCTCATTAATATATATAAATAGATAGAATGATTAATTTTACAGTGTCTGAAAGCTTAAGGACTAATTCTACATTTTTTAAAACCCAAAAACTTATTTGATATACATGGACCAATTTTATATTTAACCTAATATATATATATATATATATATTTGCCACTCATTGATGCTTTGGCCCCTAAAAGGAAATTATGATTCCGTCCTTTCAGGGAAGAGGTCTGGAACGAAAACAACCTTCATGAGTGTCAAAAGTAAAATTTGTGAGGGATAAGGAATTGAAGAGTAATGCCATTATATGTAGAATAAGATGAGAACAAATTTGCTTATCAAATTGCAATAGATGGGGGCACTTGAAAGTTCTCTGTACCATCTATGCCCTTATTTCTATTTTATGGAATATAAAATAGAAATAATTTTATATATTTTATATGGAAGAGTAAAAAAAAAATTGTATTATATTATTTTTTTAAATTTATTTTATTTAAATAGTAATAAAAAAATTATTGATGTGATATAAAAAGTGAAAAAAGTTATAATGTTTTAAAGTTGATATTTTTTTTGAAAAAAGTGAAAATAAGAGAAAGGAAGGGGAGGGGGTTGCCAAACAGGGCCATTACCATTCTATGGGTTTGTGGTTTGAATATCAGGATCCTTTACAATTTTTTTAAAATTGTATATTCTCAAATTATGTTAATTTAGATTGTTTCATGCATTGAATGACATAAAAATGCTACTTATTAAAAATGTGACATGTTAACAATGAGAATTGAATATATTTTTATCAGGTTCTTACACTTTATGTCGTGTAAAAAACTGTCTTTTGGTCTAGTAAAGAAGAATCTCCTTTTCAAAAGTGAATAAAAAACCTTTTGGAATGATTTTTTTTTTTTCCTAAATAACATGTCATATATTTAATATGTATCATTTTTTATGTCGTTCAAATAAAAAATGGATTGAATTCATATAATTTGAAAATTTAAAATTTCTTTAAAATTGTAGAACATTCTAACTCGTGGTTTGGGCTAAGGCATGTATTTGACCCAATTGCACCCTCGTACAAACAGGATTCTAATCTGACCTGAAGCTGGGCCCATCCGAATTAAATACACTTCATAGCCAGCACATTTACTTAAGCTTAATATTAATAATAAAAATAATAAAAATTGATAGTATAAGAAAGTTTATTTTTTAAAAAAATATAGTCGAGCTCTCAAACTATCATTTATTTTGCAATTATGCCTCCTAACTTTAAAAAGGATATGCCATCACGTATCAAATTAGACAGTTTTTTTTTTTCATTTTTCTCCCCAAAATATCCTTAAATTTATTGAAAAATAAATTTAAAAATATAAAAATAACCATTTGAAAAAAATATATATATTAAGGGGGCTAATATGAAAAAGGCCACCCCTTTTTGGTGTTTTCAATTTTTTTTTTTGTCTAATTTTTTAAGATTTTTTTTTAAATGATTTTCTTTTAGTAATGTTAAAGGATATTTTAGAGATAAAAATTCAAAAGAATATAATTTGACACGCGATGGTAGTATGTGGAGCCTCAATGTCAGTTTTTAAAGTTTGGAAGTATAATTACAAAATGAGTGATAGTTCGAGGGGTTAAAGTATATTTTTCTTTTTATTTTTTTCTTTCCAAATTTTGTAATTTACATTTAGGTTTTCAATATGAACCATTTAATTTAAAACCTAGGTTTATAAAAAATTTACATCTAAGATCTCTTTGTTTTTTCCTCAAACAAATAACAAAATAATGTAAAAATTATTATATCATTCTCATTAAAAAAATTAAAAAGTTAAAATAACAAATCAAAATGACTCACGGTTACCCCAAAGGAAGAATGGGGCCGAGAGCCACCCCAACAAAAGAGAATGGCTCCCCACCTCAAGAAATGTTAGCGGAGTGACTTGTAGCTGCCTCCAACAAATAGGGTGTGGCTTACGACTACTCTTTATTATTATTTTTAATTAGAAGGGCAATATAGTCTTTTTAGGTTTATTTATTATTTACTTTGAGAGAAAAATGACTTAGATATCTTTAATTTAATCAATTTTTATAAACTTTGGTATTAAATTGCGAAATTAAAAACTCATGTATTAAATATAAATTTTTTTTTTTTAAAAAAAAAAAAAACACAGACAAGAATTCTAGGATATTTTCTTCTTTTTTTCCCTGACCGAGTTTTACAATATTGTAGATCTAACCAACAATAAAATTTTACATCAGGCATATCACATCTTGCATTTATATGAATTATCATTAGAGCAAAAGAATATTATTTTTTATTTTTTTTTTGAAGGGACAAAAGAATATTATTGATACTGAAGGAAAGATAATACGGGATGAGATAAATTAAAACAAGTTATGAATTGTAATATTAAAGAATATTTAGACGATATTCGTATCCGCAAATGCGAATACAGTTATCAAAATTTATTATTTGTATATACAGATACAGATAATGATTTTAAGGTATGTGAATACGGTTAATAACTGTTAACTGCATCTACAATCTCTTTATATATTATATATATTTATTTAAATTCACTAAAACGATGTTGTTTTGAATTTGGTAAGTTTATGACCTTTAAGTTTTGTTTTGTATTTTTCACTATTATCTCAAAATCATACTTCTCTACATTTGCTTTTGTTTTTTTTTTTTTTTTTTTTTAAAAAAAAATAAAAAATTCTTTAGGTAATCCAAATTTCTATTACTCTATAAGACAATAAACCTTATATGGTTGATAATCGTGAATTGTAAAATAAGTGAAATCTAAATTTATTTAAGCTTGCATATAGTAATAACCACATTATTTAATTTTGCATATAGATTTATATAGTAATAAAAATCGGTCTTTACCTCATATGGGAATAGCGAATAATAACCACATGTACTAATCGCAATGAGATATGTTATTTGCACAATTCTTATACAACAATTGCACAACAATGTTGATGCGTCAAACTTTTAAAAAAAAAAATACAAAATAAAAATGCTGAACATCAGCAATGTTGTGCAAAATTGTTGTGTAGGTAACACATCTCAATTGCAATAATCGTGTGATGTCCCACATCGCCTGGGTATGTAAATAGGTATATGCTTATATGTATATTCGCATAATTCTTGATACAACGCGTTTTAAAATCGTGACAACAATAAGCCTATCAGAACTCCACTGTTAAAGGTGCTTTTGCAAGAGTAGTATTAGAATGGGTGACCTATTGTGAAGTCTAGTTTGAGGGAGCCAAAAGCGGACAATATTGTGTCGTTGGGGTGGGTCGTTACAAATGGTATCGGATCGGAGCTATTGCCCAGCTTGAGATGGGAGAGTGTGCACAAGCCCATGAGAGTCACTAACGAACATTCGTTAGGACGATAAGAATGAGGAGATTCCATGAGGTTCCCTAGTGGGGATGTTGGGTCTCAAGAGGGGGTGATTGTGAGTCTTACATCGCCTGGGTATGGAAATAAGTATATGCTTATATGTATATTCAAACCATTTTTGACACAACGCGTTTTAAAGCCGTGATAGTCATGAACCTATCAGAACTCCGCAGTTAAGCGTGCTTCTGCGAGAGTAGTATCAGAATTGATGACCTCCTGGGAAGTCTGATTCGGAGGAGCCAAAAGTTGACAATATTGTGTCGTTGGGGTGGATCGTTACAGCGTGGATGCGGATAGTAATCACATAATGCAAATGCGAATACCTAAAAGTGACAACTGCATTATGCGGGTGTAAATGTTGCTAATAACTACATCCATATATGCATTTTCACCCCTTAATTACATCATATCTGTCTATTTTAAAGATGATTGAATTACCCTTTTTCCCTTTTCTCCAAATTCAATAGAAAAAAGAAAAAAAAAGATGATTGAATTCCGGTTATATTAGTGAAAAACAAATATTTCCAATAAAGTTAAGGTAGAAAATGAAATGAAATTAATAAAATAAAAAACCTTATTAATCCCCAAGTGGTTCCCACAGTTGTTTTGGCCGATGCAGTGGATCCACGTTCAGGTCTAGTAGTGCAGTACAGGATTCTCTCTCTCCCTCTCTCTCTCTCTGAAGAAAAGAGAACCAAAATAGTGAAGAAAGCAGTGAAAAAATTACAACTGTAGTAACTGAACCAATAGCCACCGTCGGATCAGAAACTAGAAAAACCAGGCGAGACGCGAAAAGAGCAGGATCCGAATTGAAATCGGGGAGATCCAAATGATGGATCCGAATCTGGAGTTGCAGGAGTCGGGATGGGAGGAACTGAGGAGAGAGGCCCGGAAGATCGAGGGCGATCTCGACGTCAAGCTCTCTTCCTATGCCAAACTCGGCGCAAGGTTCACCCAAGGAGGTACCATTTTCACGTGCTACGCCACCGTCTCTCTCTTTGTTTTCTCTGCTTTTTCACTTTCTACATTGCGTTTTGGGATATTCGTGGTATTGGGATTGATGGGTCTGCGTTAGATTTTGGGAAATTTTTTTGATAAGTAATTTAATCTCATTGAGAAGCGCAGAGGGGAAAATTTTGGTAATCATCGTTAAAATATGTTCTTTTGGGTATTTGTGTTAGTGGGTTTTGAGATATCTTTGGGAATTTATGGTAAAGATCTGTTAAAATAGAAAGTAAATTTTGAAGGTTGAATGGGGGATAAGTTCAATTGCAAATGGGTGATATGCCATTGCAATGCATGAATGAGGATTGATCCTAGCAGTTAGCCTGCGCCCTGAGAGCTTTGAATTGAAAATTTGGGGAAATAAACAGCTGAGGAGTCTCCAAGTGAGACCTTGATATAACATGATGGCACCGCGTTAAACTAAAATTGAAGGCCTTTGGGTTTGGGTCAAACAATGTTAAATTGATTACTCGATGTGGGATTCCATTACATGTGAAACGCCAACATGATTTTTCAATTTCTTGTACTGGTATTCCAAACTTAGTAGGGGCAGAGATATTTGCTAGCGTTGTGTTAGATCAGTGGCTTCAGTGTCTAATAAATTAATGAGTTTAGTGACTACTATTATCCCTCTCTCTCTATTTATTCTCAAAATGAAGTTACTGGGGGAAATTACACTTTGCTTTCTGCTTGTAAATCGAAGAGACTGCTCTGAAAGGCTGCAGACTTATACCTTTGAATTCAACTCTGTTCTAGAAGGCCCTAGACTCACTATAGCAGTCCATGCCACTGCTTTTGCTGAAACAATTACTCTTCATTCTCCCCGTGCTCTGAAAATTGTGCTCCATAGGCAACTAGCATGTAGTTGGATAGGGAGAATAGGAGTATATGAATGAATGGGATCCTTGTCCATAATGGCACTTCACCCATCTTAGGTTCACTACTTTTGGTGTTTGTCACATTCGGCAGTGAAAATATGCACATGCAGATTATCTACTTTTGGAAGAAGTAGCTCTTACATGCTTGTGGTATAAAGAAGTGGCACTTGACACACGTGTGATTTAGAATCCCACCTGTGTCACACTATAATGTTTAATGGAAGTTTGATAGATGCTCAAGGTGTGGAACTCAACAAAGTGGTACTTTTTATTTTTTTTATAAGTAAGAAACCAATCTCATTAAAAAAGCGTAAGGTGCCTTTTAGTACACTTGGAGTATACAAGAAAACACTTAATTAAAAAGAGAAAAGCGAGCGAGAAAGTCAGCAAAAGTAAAAGACAAAGTGATACATTATAAAGAACAAGTTGGCAAACCAATGTCATTCACACCATAAGACAGGTGGGAAAAGTGTAATTTGTCCTAAAGTGGTTCTCTCTCTCTCTCCTCCCCCCCCCCCCCCCCCCCCACAAAAATAAAATAAAATAAAATAAAAAGAGACAAGAATTCCATGTTTCTATCTGCAGTGTATATTAGCTGGGGTGTACGAACACTATTCTTTATTGGGTTTATTATCTTATATATGTTTTGTATACAATCATTTATTGGTTTATCATCCTGAAATTTAAATGCATAATCAGGATATGTGGATACTGGGTCCCCATCTGTTGGGTCCAGCAGATCATGGAAGTCCATGGAAATCGAAATCCAATCATTGCTTGAGAAGCTACTGGATGTAAATGACTCGATGAGTCGATGTGCTGCATCTGCTGCACCAGCTACTTCTGTAACTCAGAAGCTTGCAAGGCATAGAGATATACTTCATGAGTTTACCCAGGTTTATTTTGTATAATTAACTTTTTAACCCCATTGCATTTCAGTGTAGTTACTTTCACTCAGTTCAGAAAGTTCTCGTCTTCTGCATTACCCAACAAGAAGAACAGTAAATCGCTATGAAGTTTCACGTAATTTGTCATACTCTGTACATCATCACTTACTGAGACAAGTAAATCATACATTTGCATGTGCCTTTGAGTTTTTAAGAAAAAGTTGCAAGTTGGTAATTAGGAACCTGATGCAACCATTTACTGGCTTCCAGTTATTGAAGTTTAACTAGCAGCTATTTTATTGCCAACTCAGCAGTTGCTTGAAAAAAAATGCCATTATGATATATAGGTTCAGGTTCTTTACCGATGCAGTTAAAATTTTGTTTATAGCAGGAGGACACAATTTGGCTGAAAAGTGTGGATTTCAATCTGTTTCTCTGCTCTTTCAATCAAGCATTGAATATGCTTCGTGGGTTTTGAACTGATAATTGTATCAAAAGTATTAATTCTACGAAGATATCTGTACAAGAGAAAATAGCATGCTGCTAGAGTGCTCATATTAGCATATATGTCATTTGGAAATAAAGCTTAATATGCTATGAAAATTAAGCTAGTTGAGAAACTCCAGAGTCTATGCTACATAAGATCATCTTTAGTGGATGGTGACATTAATTTGATTCAATTTTAACCTATCAAACTCCTTAACTGTGTAGATTGTAAAAGATACTAATGGTTTAGTGCCATGACCCTTTGTAGTCTGAAACAGCCTTGTTTGTCTTTCATGCGATGAGATCAGATGTTTGAACTGTGATCCAACTCATGGGCCAGACATTTGATTTGTTATTCCCATCTTTGCACTCAAGTCTTGACAAGTGTTGTATCATCTGATTTGATAAGAGATCTGATTTAGTTATTTGTCTTTGCAATTGATTCCAGATTACATTCTCCTTGTAAGGATATCTGGCATTAATGCACTTAAAGTTTTTCTGTGCTTTCCATGTGAATGTAGAAGTCATTCTCTGTAATATCTTTTTCATTGTTTTTTCTTTTTTTTGGGTAAGTAACTCATGCTTTGTCAGCGCTACTGACATTGCTATTCGCATGCTACACCACCAAAAGGACAAAAAGAGATAGCATGAGCTAATAAGCTTCGAATATGATGCTCATTGGAAATCATTTTCTGTGTGTTGATGTTATTTGTATCAATAGACGATTCTATTCTGATTTATGTTGCCTTCTAGATTCCTCACTTTGTTTTTAAAAAAGCATGGGTGCCTGATATTATTTTGAAGAATGCACAATAGTCCAGCTGGAATTTGCTTTTCAACTGAATTCTGCATCTTCCTTGACAAATTTTCTCTTTGGAAAACAGGAAATGTGTAGTATGGGGTTTTAGTGTTAGTTTAGTCATGTGGCTTTAACATTAATATGGGAACCTTTTTTTTTTTTTCTTTTTCTTTTCCTTTTTTTTGTGCACCATTAAAAACTATATGGGGAACCTTGTTGGGGTTGTATTATTCATGATACATCAACATTCTAGAAGTTTCCCCCTTTCCTCTTGTTGTATTCCCAAATAGTAAGGCAAGGAGGTAAGGATAAAATGAGCTGGATTCCTTCTAAAAGGAAATCTTTTGAAGTAAAGTCTTACTATTAGATGTTATTTGCTCTGGGGTGAATTCCCCGTTTTTGTGGAAAAGTATTTGGAAATTTAAGACTTCTTTGAGAGTGGCGTTTTTTGTGTTGAAGACGGCTTTAGGAAAAATCTTAATTTTGGATAATCTACGAAAGATGAATGTTATTGTGGTGGATTGGTGTTGTATGTGTAAGAAAAGTTGGGAGTCTATTGATTATCTTCTTCATTGTAAGGTGGCAAGAGAACTATGGAGCTTGCATTTTCAGTTGTTTGGGGTTGTATGGGTTATGCCTTGAAGGGTGGGAGATTTTTTGGTGAGTTAGAGAGGACAATTGGGACAATGTAAGGTGTTGAAATTGTGGAGGTTGGCTCCATTTTGTTTACTGTGATGTATTTGGAGAGAAAGGAACACAAGGAGCTTTGAAAGTCGTGAGATGGCGATATTAGAGTTAAAGAGGATGATGTTCCAATCTTTGTATACCTGGTTAGTAGTGTTGTTTTGATTGCCTGTTTCTAATTTTCTGAGTTTTTGGAGTCTTGTTTTTGTTTTTCTATATTATAGGGGTTTCTCGTGTACTTTCTATGTACTAGGGTTGTACCCCTCTGCGCTTTTATTGAATTTGAATTACTTATCCAAAAGAAAAAAAAATGCTGTGGAGGGAGATAAAGCAAAAGTAGAAAAAGCAGGAGCCATGGGCCATTGTGAAATCAGTTTAAATTTCCAAAGGCTAATGTCATAATTTGTCATCTGCACTATGTACCAGTTGTTGGGATTAAGGCTGAGTTTACTTACAGTTTACTTGTGTTATTCATCAATGTCTTAGTGCAACTTAGATCTTATTCAATACTTATTAGTATGTCGTAATAGGTTTAGTGTCAGACATGTATACTTTCTGTATTGAGTGTCATATTGATACTACTGTGGTAGTTCCATTGGGTGCTTCTTTTTGTTTGAATATTTTGCTTGATCTTGCGCTGGGGATATATCTGTTAGCTACTCTGATGAGCATTTTATTATGTCACTTTCAATCATTGGCATCTGTCCCATGAAGAAATGTTGTATTTCTCTTTCAGGAATTTAGAAGAATCAAGGGAAACATAAATTCAATGAAGGAACATGCAGAGCTTCTGAGTTCAGTCAGGGATGATATTAGTGAGTATAAGGTGAGCCTGGCTGTTCATTTTATTGTTATTATTTCTTATGATCTGTTGTTTTGTTTCTCAAAGTAAGGTTTGTTTTACTCTCTTTCATGCAGGCCTCTGGGAGTATGTCCCCACGGATGCAATTACTACGGGAGAGAGCAGCTATTCATGGAAGTATAGCTCATGTAAGCTTAATTGGTATTCTGTAGTCTTGTTACAGGTCGTATGCTTTAGAAAGAAAATTTCCCTATATGCATCTTTACTACACATTTTTCTATTTCATATGATGTGAGGGGGAATGCAATGTTTAGGTCTTTAACTCACATTACATGAATGGATAGAGTAAAATATGAATTCACTAGTTGAAAGTTAGTGTTGGACCGTTTGAGTACATGATGAAAAAAAATATTATGTAAGATAGTTGAATAATAGTAACTGCAAAAGGATGTCTAGCATTTGACGTTCTTTAAATTAAAAGTGGAGATGCCTAGCTGGAACAATTTGGCCCAACAAGTAATATCAAAGGCTTTGTTGTGTATAAAACTAGGGATGACAATCAAGTTAATATTGCATCAACTGTGCCAATGGCTTTAGAATTTTGGCAAGTGGTTGCAAAAAGTTAATCTGGTTTGGCTAATTTAATTGAGGTAAATTTGTGCTGAAAAATTAGTTCTAAGCCCAACAATTTGACTGAGAAATGGTCTCATGGTGTTCTTTTTTTTTGATAAGTAAGTAAAATTTTATAGAAAAGAAAGCGTAAAGCGTCCCTACGTACACAAGAAGTATACACAGGAGGGCCAAAGCTGACCCGAAAAAACCCGAACAAAAACCCAACAAAAAGACCCCAAGACAAAACCTAGAAACCGAAATAACACCCAAAAGACAACCTACAAAAGAACCCAAGCAACGCACCCAAAAAAACCAAGGAAAACCTAAAAACTGAAAAAGCACCGGCGAACAACCCACAAGAACCCCCAAGGTATACAACCCTACGGCCTAAAGGCCTTGTCTTTTCTACACCTCGAAGAAGCTATAATGTCTCCGTAATTGACGGAACTTTGTAAATTCCGAAGCTCCCTCTTACTTTCGTGTTTCTTGCACTCTATCATCTTGCCCCAGATTTCAATGAGCCTCTGTCTCTGTTCCTCAGTCACCCCCGGATACATCTCAGGATTCTCCCCCAAAGCTCTGCCTCCTTCTTCCAAGCCTCCTTCTCCCAATTCTAGTTGCAAACAAAAGGCGGATCCTTCACCTCTGGAGGCTCTAAAATCTTCTTCAAAGGGAGCTCCCTCTCCGGCGTCAACTTCTCAGCCGAAGAGATCTTCTTGCCCAATTCAGTCGTTCCAGCGGATAACGGAGGGGCAACACCAGACTCTGGTACCCGACTAGGAGCCTCCAAACCTTCAAAAAACTTCTTCTCAAAGTACATTTTAACAGGTTCCTCCAATCTTATGCCTGTGATATTAGAATGATTTAGAAGTTATTGATCATTGGAGTTCTATAAATTCCTCGGTGCCAACCACTATGAATGCTCTATTGGTTTGAGGGTTTCCACAATCATATCTGAAGGGCATTTAGGTTACAAAGCAGAATTAGTGCCTTGCAGTCATTATTGGAGTAGGTTGGTTACAACTATTTGTATTATGTTGTTCAGGTGAGCCAAATCCTATGTTATAATTAAGATCTAGTTGCGACGGCATCAAGTTATTTTATGTGGGTCCTGACAAAGAATGTGGTCTTATGTTCACCTCAGAAACAAACTCTTTTATGCAATCTTGCCCTCCAGATGACATGGGATTTGCTACTGACCATCAGCCGCTGTTGGTGTGAGTCTATGACCATTACTCAGGCACCAAAGTATTATTTTCTTATCTTGAGTTGCGGAAGAGGAAGGAAAACAGGACTTGGTTACCATGCAGTTTGAGAGGGAAATTTTCCTAGTCAAGTGTTTAGGTGTGGCTCTTATGACTTATAGATTTAGATCTCAGGTTGTCGGCTCCTGATGGACAGGATTACTTAATATAATTAAGAGCTGGACTGCAGCGCTCTTGGATGCGCTGGGAGTATCAGTTGGCTTAGGTTGTGCTGTTTAGCTTGATCCGTCTATGTCTGCCTGAAAAGGTTGAGGCAAAGTGATAAAGTGATGAAGGTACAATGGATATAAAGACAGTTGGATGGCTCTTTAGTATACTGAAAATGAGGTTGGTTTAGGCTTAAGAAAACTAAAGGATAGGTGTAAGCCTCAGAATTGAGATATCTTTGGTTTTTTGCATAGAATTCTTCTATATAGGTGTACTGGTGTTGCAAAAAACTTCCAAGGCGAACTTTTGGGATGTTGAGAACCTGGAAACTGCTCTGGTTATGAAGGAAATTTGCAGGGTATTAGCAGGACATATGGTGAAACAATTACAGTCGATAGAAAGAATGCATTCTTCCTCTCATTATTATTATTATTATTACTACTTGACCATGAAGCTTGGGACCTGTTAAGGCCTCTTACCCAAATGGTGCTGTGCTGGAACTGGTTCAGGAAAGTTGGGAGAGACCAGGATCACTACCCTCCATGTTGGCTCCTCAAGAGAGTGAACAAATTAAAAGATCACTTTGGCTTCCTTCACCAAGTGAGGCTTAACATCTGTAGGTTCCTGGAATTAAAATATTTATTAACCCCAAAAAAGACACAACTTTTGTTATTAGCTTATATGAAGCCTGGACCTTATTTTTAACCTTAGTGAATGTGTAAATTGTTCGTGTCATCGTACCTAATTGTAAGAAGCTAAAACTATGTATTTAATGGCTCCTTTACTTATAAATGTATAAAGGTTAGTGTTTCATGTTGGTCGGTCCCAAATCTGCATAGAATGAATGCTCAAGACACCTGATTTTCTTCTTTTTTCTTTTTCTTTATTGTAAATCCACTCTGAATAATATTTTATTCTCTATGTTAAGCATTGAACTTTGTATAATATCCTTCAAATACTATATGGTCTTATGGGAAATAAATACCAGTTGGGTTGTGCCCCTTGCGCGCTTTTAATGAACTTCTTGTACTTATATAAAAGAAGAAGCTTTATGGATAATCATCCAAATTGTAATCTTTGGTTCAATGTTGCGCAGATAGATGATGTGATTAGTCAGGCTCAGACAACAAGGCAAGTCTTGGGCTCTCAAAGGGCTTTTTTTGGAGATGTTCAAGGGAAAGTGAAGCATCTAAGTGACAGATTTCCCATAATCCGTGGCGTACTGGGTACTTTAATTATGAAGCAATTTTTACACCATAGTGCTTTCTTGATATGATTTACTATAAATCTTGTGACTGAAATGAGATTAATCTCATACCGGCTTTGCAGGTTCGATCAAACGGCGGCGATCGAGAGACACTCTTATTTTATCAGCAGTCATTGCTGCCTGTACGTTGTTTCTTATCATCTATTGGCTTTCAAAATAACTAAAGATGTGATTTATTCATATGGAAAATCAGAAATGATGTTGCTTTTTCTAGGAATTTTTGCTTCTGTAATTTGTTACAACAAATCCAGTTCTGTTTCAAAAGTATGTTTCCCATAGCAATTGTTCATCTAAAGGCTTGCCATCTTCCTTTCTTCCTTTCTTCCGTTGTCTTTTATGAAAAGATTAATAAATATACCCACCTTGAATTTTGAAGGGGTTCGAAGAAGCTATTTATTGTACTTAATTGTAACAATAAGTATTTCAGTCTCTCTCTAAAGACCATGAAGTGCACCAGGCTTAACCTTTAATTCAAAGAGTTTTGAGGCCTCTGCTTGAATGCTTGCCCATTTTCACCTATAAAAAATGGAACTCGACGTTTCTTTAGATCTAGAAAATCATCTACAAGTGAATCTATTTATACTTAATTTTGCCATAATTTCTCTTTCAATGTACAATGGCAAAGCATCAATCGGAAACTCATATTCAGTTTTGTTGCGAAGCTTAATTTTGACAATATTTATGACTGAAAATAATCGTTCTGTAATTGCGGTATAAACTAGAAGAATAAGTACAAGTACAACAAATCCATAAACAAGTTGATAGAAAGTATATTTTTTAGTGCTTACCAACCATTGACACAATTCAAAAATATTTGACAATTAATCCTTGGAACTCTGATAGTTGAACTTCATTACGCTCATAATGTTGAAATTCTATTTTCAATTGTTTTTTTTTTTTTTTTTTAATGATCAGTAAAGCCTTGTGGATAAAACTTGTCTACCAACTGCTGTGGGTCTGGTCATGACCCGCTGACTGTCACCCTTTTTTTTAAAAAAATAAAATTAATTATTGGTAAATTGGGAATTTTGTAAAAATTTTAGGGATATAAATGTTATTGCACCAATTTTCCGTTTGACTTAATTCCAAAGCCTAACAGAGGGGTAACATTGCAAAAAATTAAAGTTTGATATATTAAATTGAGAATTTTTGAACATTGGAAAAACATTATAAAAGTGACGAAATTCATAGGGTAAGTAAAGTTTTTTCAAAAATTAATAATTACATGTCCAATGATGTTTATTTCTTCTCCGGCAATCGGCATATTTTAAATATGCACATAAGATCGATGAGGTCGGTAATCGGCATTTTTTTTTTCTGGTCCAAATGGTGTGCCACACACACACACATTCATATACCAATCTAGTAAAGCTCATTTGTTAATACTTTTTAAGATAAATTTATGCCTTTTTTTTTTTTTTTTTTTAAATGAAAAAGTAAGAGCATTAACAAACAACTCAACACATAAAATATTTACAAAACACTCAAAAACCACTTTTATTGGCCTCTCACAACCAAAAAAAACAGAAAGCGCAATCTAAACTACATTACCATCTTGCATCCTTCATCGAATTTGCATATGATCGATGGAGCTGTTTTTCTTCTTCTTCTTCTTCTTCTTCTTTTCTCTTTTCTCTCTTTTTTTTTTTTTTTTTAAATAAATAAATAAAATTAAAAGATGCATGTAAGCTGCTGGCTTGTCAAAAGTCTAAAAGCTTGCGAATCCAAACTAGGGTTGAAATTTCCTCATCACCAAATCACGGTCACCCCAAACGTACACTTCCATCCATATTGCCCTGGCCTACTTCCTATGCATGCGTACACGTGCCTATGCCTGTTTTGGTGATCAAGACGGGGGACGAAGGAATTGAACCTATACGAAGAACACAACTTTTGGTGTTTTGACTTGCACATTGTGAACTGTTAACAAAATATATGATTAGATTTCATTGTGTTCAAATCTCATTATATATTCCAACACGACCCACAGCACACGCATGCTCTACAATATATGATTTATATGATTAGATTTGATTATATTCAATTCTGATCATATATTCTAACATGACCCACCGCACACGCATGCTCTTCACATGTTGTATATTCAAATTTGTTCGTATATTGTTAAATCACCACTTGTTCTAAAAGCTTAAGTTGATAAGAAGATATAAATTAAATTTTAATCATTTAATCAATACTTTAACAGTACTACCCCTCATGTACGTGTTGGTTTCAAACTTCATTTTTAATATATAGGTGGGGATTAATACGTTAAATTTGCTCTGATACCGTGGTTCAAACTCATGACATTTGCTTTGATATATAATGTCTTGGATCAGGCCTTTGACAATCTTACCAGGTATGTTTTAAGAGCCGTCTACGTGAGCAGAGTTGCGCCACTGTTGCGCCTCAACAATCTCCGCCTCAACGTGACGCTCCTACGTACGACTTGAACCCATGAATCTGACTTTGATACAATGTCAAATCATTACTTGTTCTAAAAATTTAAACTGATAAGAATATTTAAATTTTAATCATTTAATCAATACCTTAACCTATAATGTAACACGACCCACCAAGCAAGCATGGTCCACATGTTGTCTGGTTTATATGGTTTAATCAAGAGCTACCACGAAAGGACATGTGACACCGTGAAACCACGAATGTTTTAATTTTCCAAGTTGTCTGAATCAAATTTCACAGGTAGGTCCATATATGAATGAAGCATTGAAAGGAGGTGGGGGCAAAAGATTTTTAGATCCGTAGCAGCGACTGACCAACAAATTAATGTATTGTATTTCAAAATGAAAGGACATGGGCAATCAAAGGAGATAGACTTTTAAATGATGCACATGCTTGCTGTGAATCATCAAAACATGAAAAGCACACAAACAATGAAGCAAACATGGATCGAATTAAGGTTGGATTGATAATTTTTTACACAATCCGTAAACTTGATGTGAACTTAACACGAAATTAGAGAATTATGATTA
Source organism: Alnus rubra (assembly GCA_028654335.1). NCBI lineage: Eukaryota > Viridiplantae > Streptophyta > Magnoliopsida > Fagales > Betulaceae > Alnus > Alnus rubra. The sequence continues at coordinate 12,291 of JAJPGS010000125.1, read as the reverse complement.
AAAAATCTAATCCGTCTGATTAAATAAGTTGGGTTAGAATTGACTTATATAGTCTTATACCTATGACTCGATTTGACCTGAATCCGACACTTGATTTGAGAAATGATTAAAACTCAGCCATGTAATAATGTGTTACATATCCAAGTTCGCTTAAATATCACAATTGAAATGATCAATCAATTATATATAGGAATTACATTATAGCATTAATTACCTTTTTTCTGAATATGCATGACTTTTGTATATACGTAGTACGTGGAAAATGAGTAAACTTTTAGTGTCATCAGTCTATATGCATGATTCCCTCCCCTTATTGTTTAAGATTAGAATAGAAGAAATATGCAAATCCTAACTAGCCCCCTTGTTTCACTTTTAATTTGCAGCTGTTGCATAAACATGTATATATGGTTTACTACTTGGCCACTAGGAACGTCGAAAGCCTTGCGGAAGTTCGTAAAGTTTATAACTATTGTAAGTTAGTCTGTTCTAAACAAGTAGGCCTTACACTTCGAGCTGTCTAAGACAAATAAGCCCTTTAGCTCTTCTCTGTAATTATGACGCTGCTTAAATTACAAATAATTCAAACCCTCCAAATATTACACATAATTCTGATTTGCGAAACTAAGACAAGGTCATCTTCTCTCGTCCACTCCGCCGCAATTGTTTTTTTTTCTAATTTTTTTTTTTGGTAAATTCCCAAAGTTAGTTTATGGGTTTTATTAATTGTATCTTTAAGATCGATCTGTCAAGAGTCTTATTACTTTCGTGAATTATTTGTCTTGAAATTTTGAAGTTATTAATTATCATGAAAATATGAAAATTTATTATATGAGTCGGTCTACCTATATATACCTGGATGGTGGGTACAAGTCTCTAGCCTTTATATGATTATATCAGTAGTGATATAAAGTGTGTGTGAATTGAAAAAGATTCACCTTCTTTGACTCTTATTAATTTTTCAGAGGTTCTGACAGCTAGCTAGCTGGCTAATATCTTACTCTGTATTGGTTTACGTGGAATCCTTAGAGTGGTGAGGATCCCTCAACTGGGGACTTCCTTTCAGTGAATTTATCTCTATCATTCATCTATATATGTGCCTATACTCGTCTAGCTGTCAAAAGATGCGGTATATATATATATATAAATCCTATTTTTATTTCACTTTTATTTTATTTTGTTCATGTAATACTGTATGTTGACAGGTCTTTATTAAAAATAAAATAAAATTAATGACCGATTCTTTGTGCAACATTACTAAAGTGAAATGAAATGGAAACACATTCTCTTTATTTCAAGTGAAATAAAGAAGAGTCGGCGGTCTCTTGTTTTATCAGAGGTAAAATTGTCATTTAAATGCTTTAGATAATTTTACCTCTTGTAAAACAAGGGACCGTCTCTTCTCCATTTAAAGTAAAATGAAGAGAATTCTATTCGAAATGAAATGGTATATAATATTATTCTTTATTAAATTTCGATGCACAACTCCATCTATAAGCGGACTTGTGTATCAAGTGGGTTCGGATTGTTCGAAAGATGTCAATCACCACCTATCACCTACCACCTGTTTAGTTATATATGTTTATCTTTTAAATCGTTTCAAAATTGTTTTATGAGAATCAAAAGAAAGAAAACAAATATATAATATTATATATCCTGAGTTTTGATCAGTTTTTAAATGGTTTTTTTTTTTTTTTTTTTTTTTTTTTTTTTTTTTTTTTTTTTCAATAGTAGTTTTAAATTTTAGCCATATTTACCAATTAGATCGATCCTCCATATATATAAGATTTTTTTGTCAATTTTTCCCCGGAAGTTATATATTTACGTGAAACTATCAACTATACTCCTATTTTTTTTTTAAAAAATAAAATAAAAAATAAAACATTTTTATTGGTGAGAACTCTGAAAAGGATGTCTCAGTCTTGAAAAAAATATAGGGGTTGGGACGTGGTCCAAGCGGTTATCCCTCAACTCCCAAAGTTTTTATATTTCGGAATTTTTTCCTTTTTTTTTTTATTTGTTTTTTTTATTATATTTTATGATAATACAATATAACATTTTTTTCACACTATTTCTGGTAGGAAATTGACAAAGAATTTTACAGAAAGATCTAATTAAAAAATGACCAAGACCCAAAATTGTTATTAACAAATTTTAAAACTAAGGAAGTCTTTTTTTTTTTTTTTAAAAAAAAAAAAAAATAGAACAAAAATTAGGACAAGAAATTGTATTTTCTCTTCAAATACACTTATAAACCTTGTGTATGGTACGGTTTTGTTTTCCTAAATTGAAAACATAAAGCTGTTTCAAGAACATGCATCACGCTCATTTTCTATGAAAATAAATAATTAATGATCTAAAAACAATATTTTGAAAAACTTTTATAGCAGACTGTTAATTAATTGAATGATAGATTAATAGAAGAACTTATTTAAAATTATAAAAAAAAAAAAATTAAAAGCATAATTATCAAAATTGAAAATTCAAAAATAAAATTAAACTCCCATGAAAATATATGCATGGAAAAAATTTAATTTTTTCTTTATTTAAAAGCAAAACCATTCTAGCTCCTTATTCAAATTGAAAAAGGTTGGATTTAGTCTGCCGGCCAACCATTTCTTTCTTTCATTTTTTTCTTTCCACCCGAACAAATCAAAACATTAACAAACAATTTTCCTCACCAAAACCTCAAAACACTCATTTCACCTTTACGTCTCATCAAAATATTTTTTCAACAAAAATGCAGTGTAAAAAATTTATCTAACACCACTAATTAACACTACGCTTAGGGAAAAAAAAAAAAAAACACCGCTAATACTACTTAAAATGGATCATCAAACACATACATATTTTGAGATATGTTGCACCTCATTTTGTTATTCAAAATGTAGTCCATGCCTTGATTTATAAAATTGTATAGTGATTGAAGAGCAGAATGAATGATTTCTTCATATATTTTTGTTTGGTAGAGTTAAGAATTTAACCCACGAGGCTATGAGGCTATGCATGCCCTAGTCCCTAAGGCAGAAGATAAATATACCATTTATGGCCAATGGGCAGTCAGTACACGTGTCTCTCCTGCTTGCTGCTTGGAACCAAACAAGAAAAGGAGCTTACTTTCATGTCATTTTGCAAAATGCCTAGAGCCAGAGGCCAGAGCTTGAGAAGAGTGGTGCATCGATCCATAGCCTGTGTAGCTTACAGAGCTTAACCCAGAGCCGTACTTTTTGTTACAGTAAAACTGTACAGCTTGTAGGCATGCCCTACCGCTGGATGCCAAGAGAAACACACAGCTTAATAAATATTCATCTTTATTGGTTTTCTACCCCCACAGAGAGAGAGAGAGAGAGGGTTTCTTTCTTCACAGGCTTTTTCAGAGAGAGACACAGAGAGAGAGAGAGAGAGAGAGAGAGCTCTTTAAAAGGTATTGTGCATGTACTACTGCAATTGTTTACATGAATGTGCATCTGCATGCCTTCCGACCTGAGGATCGACAATTTTCCATTAAATAATATTGGAACTATTCCTGGATTATAAAGGGGTTTCATTTTTGTTTTATATCTAAGTGTACGATATATAACATGTTAGCAGAAACTGTAAAAGCTAATTAATAAGCCTTTGACTAGGGTTATGCATCACTACTCTGTTGCAGTAGTGGCGGAGCCAAAATACGAAATTATTGGGGTGTTTGACAACAAATAATATATTCTCATCTTTTATTTTTATTTTTTTAAAAAAATAATCAACTTAAAAACATTCTAATATTTTTTACTTTTTATATCAAATCAATAATTTTTTATTATTATTCAAATAAAAAAATTCACTACAATGCAATTTTTTTTTTTTTTTTTTTTTACTTTTTCATACAAATTCTTTTTACTTTATGTCACATCAATCACTTCTTAAAACACTCTCAATGATTCATGTATTTTTATATGTAAAATAGCTAACTAAAATCTACTTTATCTATTTTAACTAATGGGTTTCAAAAGTATAACCAAATATCCGATTATCTCTTATTTCACTATATCATTTAAATATTCTTTTTTTATTTTTTCTTTAACTTGGTTTTTTTATTTCACTATATCACTATATTATTTTTTCAATGATAAGTAATTTTTTTTTTTTTTGGATAAGTATTTATTATAAAGTCAGCAAAATTTTTGTTTTCATTTAAGGCGGTTTGTATGAGTGTGGCCTTAAAATGACAAATATAGATTTTGTCATATAAACATATTTTGAAATACAATTTCCCAGATTCGGAGATATATTAGAATATTGTTATGGCGTATATGAGTTTTGGTGAGAGAGAGAGAGTGAAAGAAAACAAATAAAAAAAGAAATGCATGTGGGGTTGCACTATTCACAAATGCATTTTGTATTTGATTTGCATAATCGGATGGACTCATTTTTTAGTGAATTGGTTAGCTATTTTAGCCTAAATGTGAAAATAGCTAAGCCATTTGGGAATGCTCTTACTACTGCTAAAAAAAGAAATCGACCATCTTTACCAAACACCACAATTGTTGTAGGGGCTAAAGTCAAATATAATAAACATAATTTAAAACAGAATTGAAGGGAGACTTCAGACTTCTGTAAAGACGACCATTAGAAACATAAAAAAGAAAAGAAAATAGGTGTAGAGAAAGAAAAGTCAGCACAATTGAATATATCAAGAAAAAATGTGTATAGAGGGTTCAAAGGTGTGCAAATAATGTTTTGAAGAGTTCATGATAATCTGAATCAGATTTTTAGGTGACCGATGGATACCATTCCTATAATTTATCTAAATTTCTAATGTTTATAGGTTTGTAGATTGAGATTCGTGTCAAGCCAATGAAAGGAAAGACACAACTCTATAATTTGTTTTATTCATCAAAAAAAAAAAAAAAACTCTATAATTTGTTTTCTTTCGTGTATAGTAACTAAAATAATTTTATTTATTTATTTTTATCTTATAATACAAATAAATGGAAAACCTATCCATTAAGAGAGAGAGAGAGACCCGGAAGGCTGCAACATTAATTAATTAGTAGATGAAAAAAGAAAAACACACGGATGCAACTGTAAGAAATTACATATGTGTCCCTCAGACACATTTAATTGTAACGGTTAAAATTAAATAATTATCATAATGGTAATTATTTAATTCGTTGTAACGGTTGGAATTTAAATAATTATCATAACGGTAATTATTTAATATAAAGATTTAATATGATTTATTTCACATTAAGTTACATGAAATCAAAACGGTTTTTATATTAATATTTTTGATTTAATTCTTTGATGGGAAGAATAAAATCAGATAACCATTAAAGATGAGGGTCCCTGGCCTACCTATATATAGAGCCCTGTGTATCCATCTATTTGGCACCTGTAGGCATAGGTCAGAAGATCTTCAATCTAATTCTATTTTGCAGAATTTCTGTTTATCAATAAGGCTTCTTCATATGTTTGAGCAAAAATGGCCGGAGGTATTTATATTCAATTCCGCTGCTTATTTTTATTAGCATTTTATTTATATATTATGCTTACATGTGGTATCAGAGCCTGCCTCTGTGCTATTTTGCTTAGCATTAAAGTTTGTTGAATCAATAATATTTGTGAATATAAGTTGTTGTTCACGTATATTTGAAAAGGCATATGGTTATTATTTTAAATATGTTATTTGTTCTAAGTGAAACAAAGTTTGCCTAAAAAGTTGTATGGAAATAGCAGTAGAGCAAAATTTTTGTTCTTTTCACATATTCTGGAAAGTGACCCAACGCTTGAAAAATATGAAATTTACTGTAGTGCCCTTGTGAGCCCTTCCGAATGATCAACAACCCACTGTTTTCACCATCAAACCACTGCCGTGAAACTGGAAACCCACCATCTTCGTCGAAGGCCGATCACTCTTCACTATTCAGCACTGGTATGGGCCACCAGAATACCCGAAGGCGCCGGCCCTCTTTGTGGCCGGCGTCGTTCCGTGTAAGGAGAGGCCAAGCGGCCTCTCCCCGTCACCAGGACTGGCGGCCTTTACGGGCCGCCTGGTTCTGTGCCAATGGCAACCCAGAGGGGTCACCAGCGGCCTACCAAGGCCGCTGCATACAGTGGCAGCGAGGCCGGGGCCATTTCCGTTTGAGGAGAGACCGCTTCCAACGGTTTCTTCCCAACGCCGGTACTGGCAGCCCGCGGATCTTGGACAAACGGCGACGTGGGTCGCCGTGTCTGCTGAGCAACGGCCCTTTCGTGGTTGCTGCATGAGGTGGCAGTGTTGAGGTTGGCCGGTGCTGAGAAGAAGAAGGAAAATGGCCAGCGTTCATGGAATAAAAAAAAAAAAGGGCGCAGATGTAAAGTTTTGCGGGTCAAAATCCGGGTTTTCGGGGTTTATGAACCGGGTAGGGTTTTAAATGCATTTGGGTATTAATATTAAAGTGCGGGTCAGGTTTTCGGGTAGGGTCTGACCCGAATTGGTCAGCCCAATGAGGTTATTAACCCAAGCTCGAACCAGTTTAAAAAAAAAAAAATTGTGTCATTAAGTGGGCCAACCCAAAAGCTCAAGTGACCCATCAGAATTTTACTATCCAGTAGCCTAATCTCTTAAGTAGCCCATCCAGATTAAAAAAAAAAAAAAGGGCTCTTTTGGTGTGGGGTTTAGAACTTGGGCTCTCTAAAGGATTTAAGACTACTAAGACCATTGGGTCATAAGTTTTATTATGTCTTTATATTGCAATTTTATTTGTCTTATAATTTTTTTTTTTTATTATTCAATATTAAAATTATTGTTTCTTTAATAGTTGAACTTATGGATATATTCAACTGTTTAATTTATACTGTTTAAATATAAAATTGCTTGATGCCTAGACCTAAGAATAATTAACAATACCATACATGCTGGTGTGTTTACAGTAATATCCAAGAATGCAATGTCTAGAAAAGTTCTGGCTAAGGAAAGTCTTGGGATTTAAGTGTGTCCGTTGTGACCCCCCTCACTTTCCTGGGAACTCACCTGGTTGCACCTTGGAAAATGCTGTTTACCCCATTTAGGTATTGGTTTGTTATATTCTTGGGGCCATTTGTGGGCATCTATAAAGTTGATTAGATGTTAATGAAGTCGCAATTATTATGATAATTTTGGAAGAGCCAAAGCATTTCAATTTTTGAATAATAATTGCATCAGGATTACACGTATGAAGATCATAAAGAATTTTATTAGATGTTCATAAATTACAACGTAATTGTTATGATTTTGGGAGAGCCACAGCATCCTAATTTTATAAAAATTACATAAAGTTCGTACACATTTGAACTTCATATAGAAAAATTAACATCATGTTGTAATTAATTCATAAAATTAATTGCTTATCCCCACAGGGACGTTTTTATTTTTATGACTTAATTAGAATAAGATAACAAATTTAGTATTGAAAGTAAAATTTCTCTCGGTTGCCCACAGGTACGGAGAATTTTATTTATCAATATTTAAATTTATTAGTCTTATTAATAAAGAGTAAATTTCATGCGTGATGCAACCTTTGCCCATAGGTAGGTTGAAATTTACTATTTACTATTAAATTGGCATTGGCTAATTTAAAATAAAGTTACTTCATAGCATTACAATATTCTTTTGTTTATTTTTTGTTATTGCAGTTATTTCTATCACTCTACTTTTAGTAGTTGCATGTTCCAATACTTTATGCTAATAATTTTTCCTGACTGGAAAAATGCTTTTAATCCCATTATGGGAATGAAGGATATGATATGTTAGCTTAATTCCCTAAAGGTTGAGATTATTTATGTCATTCTTGGTATATTTCATTTTGAATTCTCTCTTCTAATTATGTTATTTTATCTTGTGAAACACATAAGGATAATTGGTTAGTTAAATGAACTTCTAACCATGTGTGTTCAAGAAGATGAGAGAATCCATAAAGTCTTCACATGATTACTCATGTTAAAGAAAATACCAATAAAGGCAATTATGTCCAACATTTAAAGCATGAGAATAACATGCCAATAAAGTATTTTGGCAATCAAGATACCTGTTTCTCCTACAATAAGGAACATTAAGGGCATATAAAGAAAGATTGCATGAAGTATGAGAAATGACTTAAAATAAAGATAATCTCATATATCTAGTATGTCGTGAATCTCTTTTAGTGACTCATTTAATTATGTTGTGGATTGATTATGATTTAACAATCCACATTGTCAACAAATGCAGAACATGTGTTTACAATTGAAGGTTATTGGGATTTATAGATTAATTTTAAAATTCAGTTATTTTTGGACATCAATAATGTTTTAAATATTCTAGAATTTTCAAGAAAAATTTAATTTATATCTTTGCTTGTTAAATAAAATTTCAATTTTTAACTTGAAATTTTTATTTAGGGTGGAATATTAGTTGATGGTTTATTAAAATTTATCTATATCCCAAATTTTAAGCAAATTTATTGTTTATTTCTGTATATTAATGTTGACATAAAGTTGAGTCTTATAAATCAAAACTGCTCTTATTATGGCATTGGTGATTGAAATATATCTCCATAAAGAAAATAAAAGTCAATAAATAATAATTTATTGATTTTGGTACTTGTGTGGAATGTATAAGGGAAAGCATACCAACAAGACCACTAAAGATGCCAAAGAGAGCCTTTTGAAATTCTTGAGATGATGTACATTGATAGGTGTTGACCTTTTCATACTCATTGCCTAAATGGTCAGAGATTTTTTTTTTTTTTTTTTTTCTTTTTTAGTGATGACCATATAAGACTTATGTATCTCTATCTTCTAAAATAATAAGGCTAAGGTATTGAATGCTTTTAATACCTATAAGGTAGAAGAGGAGAAACAACATGAAGATCATAAGATCTAATATATGCAAAAGAGTATTATGGTAGGTACACACAAAAGGGGAATTGATTAGTAATACTAATCTCCTATTAACCTTATAGAGTAAAGTCTTGAAGACCGTTGTGTATATGTTAAATAGGATTCCATCTAAGGTTGTTCTTAAGACACATTTTAAAGTATGAAATAGATGGAAGCCTAGTTTAAATTATTTACACATATAGGGTTGCCTTGTTAAAGAGGGGATTTATAATCCTCGCCCTAAGGAAATTAGATTCAAGGACAATCAACGGATCTTTTATAGGCTATCTAATGAACTCTAAAGGGTTTTATTATCCTTCATATAATCTTAAAGTTGTTGATTGTAAAATTTCTAGAGGATGTTGAACCTAGTGGGAGTGTTTACCCTCAAAGATTTTACTTAGAGGAAATACGAGAGTTGACTAAGGCTCCTTCATATGAAGGATGATTGATTGTACTTATGGAAAATCAAATTGATTACCTTGAGCTACAATCAGTTTTGGAATTATCAACTCATGAAGAATAAGTTCAGTTTGAATCTACTTAAACTTTGCAAAATGCAGAGGAAGTAGAATTAAGAAAATCCTATAGAATAAAGAGATCAACAATCTTTAGTGATTATGTTGTGTACCTCATGAGTCTGATTTTGACGTCAGACTTAAAGATGATCCAAAATTGCTTTCACAAGCCATGAGTGGAGATAATTCCACATTATGATACAGTAGCTCATTTTGATCTAGAGCTACATCAAATAGATGTGAAAACAACTTTCCTGAATAGGGATCTTAAAGATGAGGTTTACATGATACAACCTAAAGGTTTTATAAATAACAGTCAAAATGCTTGCAAATTAAAGAATTCTATTTATAGGCTGTGACATATTTCTCATTGGTGATATACTTTTTACAAGGTTATTGCTTCATTGTTTATTGAAAACCTTGTTATTTAGTATATACATCTTAAGGTCAGTGGGAGTACAGTAATCTTTCTAGTCCTATATGTAGATATTATTTTGCAAATAGTGATTTAGTTTTGCTACATGAAGTTTATTTCACAAAATTTTGAAATGAAGGATTTAGGTGAAATCTCTTATATCTTTTGACATAGAGATTCACAGAGACATAAAGAATATTAACATTGTCTCGAAAGGCCTACATTGAAAAGGTTTTGAGAAAATTTAGAATGAAGGATTTGCACTTTTAGTAGCAATTAAAAGAGACCAATTAAATACAGATTAATGTCCCAAAAGGTATTGGAATAAGGGCAGATGAAAAGTTTTTTTAAGCATTTGCATTATGCAACCTAATGCAAACATAGACTTGCATTAGATTATAACCATTGGATTGACAGTAAGATTACTGAGTCAATAAAGTACTGCAAATAAAGTCTTGCGGTATACGCAAGAAACCAAGAAGAATAACTTAACCTAAAGATAAACTTACCATTTGGTGGTGGTTGGTTATTCAGGTTTTGAATTTTGCTGATTGTGTAGATAGTAGAAAGTTTACTTTATGGTATATATTTTCTTCTTATTGAGGGATATATCATAGAGATGCAGAAAGCAGACTGTAGTTGCTACGTCTACCAAGAAAGCTAAAATTCTAGCATGCTATGAATTTAGTACACAGGCATGATGAATGAGACATTTTGTTGAAAGTCTCAATATTGTCGATTTTACAGTTAGACCATAAAGATACTCTGCGGTAATTCTACTATAATCTTCTTTTATAAGAATAAAGAGTAGAAGCAGAAATAAATCGACATCAAGTATCTCAGTACGAGAGATAACATTAAGAGACATAAATGGTCTATTAAGCATATAAGTACTGAATTAATGATTGCGGATCCCATGACTTAAAGTTTACCGGTAAAGAAAGAATAAAGTCATGCGGAATATATGAGACTCATTAATTCATTTTTTGCTTGGTTTGTCTCTTTTTGGTCTATAGACATAAAGTTATGATAATAAAAATTTTGTGCACATTTGTTATTTTATCCATAAGGATAAATAAAGTTGGACCCGAATGACTTATAGGAAGTTCATTCATAAAGCTTGATTATCCATAAGGTACTCATGTAAGGAGTATTTTACATATGTAATACATGGAAGGGACGACTTATTATATAAAGTTTTACCGCCATGATTCATGTGTAGTATTCCTTGAGTGAGTGGGAGGATTTCATGAATTGTTGGAATAAATAAAGTGATAATCATATTAAAGAACCGGACATCATAATGAATTATATGTGTCATAAGGGCCAAGTGGGAGAATGTAAGAAATTACATATGTGTCCCTCAGACACATTTAATTGTAACGGTTAAAATTAAATAATTATCATAATGATAATTATTTAATTCGTTGTAACGGTTGGAATTTAAATAATTATCATAACGGTAATTATTTAATATAAAGATTTAATATGATTTATTTCACATTAAGTTACATGAAATCAAAACGGTTTTTATATTAATATTTTTGATTTAATTCTTTGATGGGAAGAATAAAATCAGATAACCATTAAAGATGAGGGTCCCTGGCCTACCTATATATAGAGCCCTGTGTATCCATCTATTTGGCACCTGTAGGCATAGGTCAGAAGATCTTCAATCTAATTCTATTTTGCAGAATTTCTGTTTATCAATAAGGCTTCTTCATATGTTTGAGCAAAAATGGCCGGAGGTATTTATATTCAATTCCGCTGCTTATTTTTATTAGCATTTTATTTATATATTATGCTTACAGCAACATATATGAAAGAGAAGTAGTTCATACTTTCAGCTTTTCTATTCAGCTGCTTAGGGGTGAAAAGGCAACATATATATTTTCATAACCTCAAACTATCTATTTTCTTATCACCTTTTTCCTTTTTCCTTCTTTTTTTTTTTTTTTTTAAAAGAAAAAAATTGCTAAATATAAAGGTTTTGATATTTCTTTAATGAACAATTTCAGCACACGATTTATTAAAATAATAATCACCCATTAGCGTGAGAATAACTTAATTAATTAATTATGCAGCAGTTATATATATAGTTAGAAAATCATACATGAAAATATGCAACAACGAAGACAAACAAGTCTTCGTCTTCCACAAAGATTTGTTCTTCTTTGGTGGTGATAATAAAAATGGAGAACAATTAATGGTCACGACAAGGTGTAGAGTATATGATAAGGGATTAGATTAGGGTAAGTGAAAGGATTTAATTAGGATTAGATTACATTTAAATAATTTCAAATTATAAATAGAGTCTTGTACATAATCATATTAAGAAAATATGAGTACAATATAGTCTTATTCGACTCTTCCTTAGCGGTGGACGTACGTAGGTATCTAATTACACCAAATTCCACCCGTAAATAATTTGTCTTCCTTTTTTCCACTTTTCTGTTTCCATTATGAATTTCTTCACAAGGAAGAACAACAGTTATAATAAGA